>AP027104.1:17729310-18329310 GCA_028142955.1 Pinctada fucata
CTAGTTTTAACAATTCGTATAATTCATTGTACTGACTCCAGTCCATTTCATTTTACAAATATTGAGAAGGTCTCCCAAGACATTTTCAAAGAAATATCAAATGTTAAAATTACAACCCAGAATGAAGTTTTAATTAAAACATGGTGAAAATACGAACAGCTATTTCTGAGTCATGTTTTACTTGTATTACTTTTAATCAGCTATTGCTCATCTTGATTTATTCACTGAAGTCTTGAATTAGTAGTACTATACAGTGCAGTCTCGGATCTAACATCATCATTTGAGCAAGCATAATTTCATAGCTTTTTTCAGAAGGACTTGGAAGGGGTTCTAACCCGTGGGGGAAAGGGACGCCCAAGTCTGTAGAATTTGACCAATTATGATTACTTACTCCTTCCTTCCCACTCCCTCACATCCCCCCTATCCCTCCCTTTTTTGAGTCCTGCAAAGAACCCTTACTATATAATGGGTATTTATTAAATGATTTAAACCGTTACTCCTGTATAATATAGGCATCAAACATGTCTTGTTTACAAAGAAATTATTGTGATTTTGAAATTGACTTTATCCACACAATTTATCTTCTGTTTGTGACAATCACCAAAAGCGATATTAAAAGGACACTTATATTTCAAACAGACAATTTGATGTTACTATGTTCAACAAGTTTCATTATTTGTCAAGTGAATTTAATACATTCCACATCAATTATAGCTGACAAAAAGCTTTTATATTACAACACAATACATATTCAATAATGTTTTATAAATAGTTCACAAGAAAATCAATATAACACCTCGAGACACAATACACTGTAGCTTATAAAAAATCGGAATTTATTTCTAGTGGCGGGAAAAGAGGGTTTACGGAGGGGTGTTTGAACCACAGGGGCAAGGTATCATAGCTTATTAAAAAGAATTTCCTCTGGGTGTTCATGATACGTCATCAGTCAGCGTACGTAATGCTGATGACGTAGAGTTACATTCTGTTCATTTGACTAATTATAATTGCAAAATGGACGTGTACCATAGGCGGTATTTTTGTATCGATTGAAATCATCTTTTTGTATCTATTTTGACAAACGGATATGCAAACAATTGAGGACAGATCCAGGAAGAAGGGTTGGGTCCCGAGTCCTTAGGAGAATCGTAAAAAAAAAAAAAAAAACGGGCTAAGAAATCATAAATTGAACCCCGAGCGTCTATTATTGGCTAGCTTATTAGAACCCCCTCCGTTCGGAAAGCTAGATTTCAGCTATTCTATACGTTTTTGTTTTGCCACGGATTAGTTCGAACCAATCAGAGTGCATAAATCGTGTCACATGCACGCCATCTGAATTTCTGCAGACCGTCAGCAATTCCGCCACTGTCGTATATAATGAATCCGCATGTAAAAGGAGTCTTAAAATGGCAATTTTCGGCAACAAAAAACGGAGATTTTGGTCCTCGGCAAAATAAACCAGTTATTAGGTTTATTACTGACGGTCCACAGAGATTTGTCGGGTTTTTAGAAATTCAGACGGCGTGCACGTGACGCTATTTACGCTCTCTGATTGGTTTGAAATTGTCCATGGCAAAATAATATTGGCTAGCTTATTAGAACGTCCTTCTTTCGGAAAAGTTCTAACTACTAGATGTAACATGACGATTTCAAGGTCACTATTGGAATTCGAGAGGCGGTAACACGAGTTAACACGTATTGGCAAACATTTTCGAGAGCTTGATTTTTTAATGTACTTATTGAGAATATTGACATATTTAATTTAAACTTACAAACAAGCTGCAACAGTGTGAATGTTTATGTCAGTTCACAATAGGTCAGGTATTTGTTAAGGTCTACTCTACTCAAATTGTCAATAGAAATCGTGCCCATTGACATCACAAGGAAAATAAGTTTAATGTCAACACGAGATTATTTCAAATGAGGCATTTAATCCTGACGTGTTTTAAAAATCAAAACTTTGAATTTTCAAATTTCAGTCCAGCAAATTTTTATGACGTTTGAATATTAGAAAAAAAGGTCACGATAAAGTTCAATTGAAAGTATTCGCTTATTTTTGTGACATTTTTTTCCTTGTATTTTCACTTTCTCTCACATCTCCTTAATAATTTTATATACCCAACTCACGTGGATTTAAACTGGACACATCCTTTCTTACTGTAAAATACCCGGACGGGTACATTTATTCAGAGTTCGAAGTATTTTTTATTATATAGATCAAATAGCAATTAAATTTCGAGAGAAATTTTACTATACATATCGTATTACGAGTATTTATGTAAATGTGGTCTTTTTTTCTGCCGGAAACACAAGTTAAAGCTCGGACCTACATGCAGTGCTTTTCTGGAAACTGGCGGGAAGAGAATGAATCTCAGTCTTGCCAGAAGGGTCCAGAATGATCTTGTGAAAATACTGCTGCGAAAAAAAAAATATTCCAATTCACAAAATGAAACGAGGGTCTATCACCCTCTATAGATCTGTGTGTGTATTGTTTGCCGTGTCCTTCGGCCAGATCACCATTTGTACCACAAAGCCTAGCATTCACTGTGTATGACTTTATTCTGTAGACATCAGATCGATCTATACATACCTGTAAATTGATTCCATTTATTATCGTACAGGTGCAAAATTTCTTTCTATGTCATCAACTATCCATTTCCCCGATATTGAATTAATAATATGTCGATTATCGCTATTTCACTGGCTAATGTCCGTTGCATTGTTCATTTCTGTGCTCATTTTAACGTGAAAAGAGACAAAAATATTCATAACGCCAGAACTAAACGCAGCAAAATATCCGATTCTGAGCTCAATTTGATTCAAGGACTTATTGACACGTTAAATAATGGACAACTAATGTTACGCAAATGAAGAACAATTTGAATTAAAGTAGGAGATTTATTTTACACGTAATGGAGAAGATAAATTGAATTTTCTTTTTGATGTAGTTTTGTAAAATATCGTATAATGAGAGTAACGACTCATTGAAATTACAAAGGCAATATGTTTTCCATGCGTGAATTCAGGGGGAGGGGTCAACAAAAGTCAGTACCCTCTAGCTATTTGAAATTAGCCGAAAGTCCTTTTTCCGATGAGTTCTGAGTATAATTATCTAAAAAATCATAGACTAGATTCCCCCTCCCTTCCCCCTTTGAACAGAATCCCCACCCCACCCCACTTTCCCCACCTCCATTTGGAAAAAAAAATGAAATACTAAGACCACGATTGCTAACAATTTCAAATACATAAGAACAAATGACATAATAATATATATACATACCTACGTTCGTTTGAATGACAGTTGAATCAGTGTTGTAGATACTTTAAAGTCACACTTTTAAACATGTTGCCAAAAATTATCGAAATTCATCAAAGACATATATGACCAATTGACCATGATCCGTAATCACAGATAAATCAAATGAGGTCACCGTAAACATTCAACCACGAATTAAATGTAGGTATCTAGGTTTAATGTTGCCGACACCCGATTCCCTACTCAACTCACAAAAAAATTTTCACATTTCGGAAAGACTTGATCTTTAGACAAATCTGGTATTTCTAAATATTTTGAAAGCGTTTTAAAACTGTATACAACATTATCCTCTTATGACTGCCGAGGGGTGCACTGCATGTACTCACTAAAGTTATAAACGATCAGACTAAATCCCTGATTATTTATCTTGTAGATATAAACTAGGTCTGGTAGCATAAATATATGGAGTGTTAGCAAAGCTGTATGTACATGTTTCGAGAAGACGATAAAAGCAAAAAAATGTACATGTGCAATGGTTGAAAATATGAAAATTGATTAAACTTGGTTAATCAAAAGGAAAATGAAAAAAGGGTGTATTGTAAACAACAAAAATCGGCCATTGTAGATCAAAAATATAAATTTTACATTTGAAATTATAAATAAGTAGCATAGTATTGGCACTGATACATGTATGCAGCAAATGTTCAATATTCCTAGACACTCGTAGGCAGTGTGACACTCTAAAAGGATCCAACGTTTAATTCCTTGAGAACAAGTTGTGTGGAGGATTTTTTTTTATTGGTCTTTTGCATTCTTGAATATGATTTGTTGCAAAATTCATTCCATATTGATTCTATGGAATATGTTGCAACGTATCTGTAAAATTACATCCGTCAAATTGTGACATTCTAGACGCTTATATTTATTAATGCATTTTACGAGTTTTGAACCAGAGACGTCATATTTGATTTCCTTTCAGCGGGTAGATATTGATCAATTCTGCAGTGATATGCTTCTAATAGAATAGTCCGGCAAAAAGCAAATATTAATTTGTCACTGCTGAATTAAAGAAACTCTGATAATGGAATTTTTAATTTGAATCTATATATTATATGAGCTAACTTGTTTATTTCCATGACCATCATTCAATAAATTATTTATTATATAATAACATTATTATTCATAGAATATTTACCTATTAATGACCGTTTGTGTGCGTACTCAGTAGTACTAGAATGACAGCCTTGGCAGTTTTTTTAAACAAGGAAGTGGCGACACCTATAGCGCATTACTCTCCAAGCGACGTAACTCTGTAAAGCAAAAAGCAATAGTGTTCTGTCGCCGGGCACTCATCGCGTGCTCAACCAAAGACTTACATGTATCATGTGATTATGCAGTGCACTAATGAATAATTTATATATAAAGCGGATCGTTCCTGTGTAAATAGATTCATAGTCCTCAATAAAGAAAAGATTGTAAATTTTCAAGACGAGTAAAAGTTCCATGCAGAGAGTGATTAAAAGAAGTTATATCAAAGAGAATATACAAAAAGTATGTTATGCTTAATCCATGTTTGTTGCAAAACTTATCAGCAATTAATTAACAACCAAAGAGATGTAGTGGGAACCACTCGACCCCCCACCCTCCCCTAATCTTTTTTTTTTTTTCTTAACTTCGCTCAATCTGATAAAAATTGAAATACTGAACGCGTCGAATCTACTACGATTTCAAAATCAAAATTTGAAAGTATTTATCTTAACATTTCCGTCAGACTCCTATCCCTTACGAAGAGGTTGTTCTTGGACCTCCCACACATCCTATTTAATTGTATAAAGGTAGAATTGACGGAATATAATGAATTAAAACAAACTTCTATACCTACATTTAAGTTATTTATACATCAAAGTATGACCCATCTTATTTTGCATTCAAATAAATCATAATTTGACAAATAGAGACTGATTATATCATAAAATCCCTTCCAATAAAAAACCCGGTCTAAAAAGGTTATCAATGGTGCCAAAATGCACGAGCGCGGATCTAAAACCTGGCGTTGATCATGCGTATTTAATCACAAAATCCAGGTTAAGATTCGCGATCTATCAAGATTTGACTTTTGAGACTTGTGTCACATTATAAATCAGTACGATGTGTACCTCCTAGCCATCGGTTTATCGGTGCAAAAATCTCAATAGTCATATACCCCTCTTTTAAAATAAAATAAATGCATTACAACATTGATTCAATGGTACCAGGGTTACATGTTTTCTCGACTTAAAAAGCCTTTTTTTCTCTCGACTCCCCCCCCCCCCCCCCCCCAAAAAAAAAAACTGCCGAAGAGTTCGTCCTACCAATAAAATATTACAAATAATCTGTTCGTCTTCGTCGGACTTTTCGGAAGCATTCTTTCAAGAAATGTCAAAAGCATAAGGTATCTTATCCCCATCCGGTCCTGTTCTCTATCATCTGTGTATTTTACCCCAAAGTTTACTCTTTTTGCAATGGTTATACATGTATTTTATATATAATTATGTACTGTTTTGACCTTTCCTATACGGCTAAAGTGAGGACAGGAGATATACATGTACTTACTCTCCCCGGGTACGTGATCTCAACTACATTGGGGATTCACTTTTGCTACTTTGTAGAATAAATGTTAAATTTTGTGTTTACCGTGATTTTGTGTGCCAACTGACTATGTATTTATCGTGATTTTGTGTGCCAACTGACTATGTATTTATCGTGATTTTGTGTGCCAACTGACTATGTATTTATCGTGGTTTTGTGTGCCAACTGACTATGTATTTATCGTGATTTTGTGTGCCAACTGACTATGTATTTATCGTGATTTTGTGTGCCAACTGACTATGTATTTTTGGGATTTTGATTTTCGGTCTTGAGTTTAACTTTCACTTAATGAATTTAATTGATAATAATAAGGATTTGTTTGTGTTGTGAGACACAGTCCTTTTATATAAACACACACAGGTGGAAATACTGACCTACGAACAGACATAAAATAAGGGTTGTAACAAATTGGAAACAACTTGTACACAGATGAAAAGGGGGATCGGATCAGGATTCCCCTTTTTTGAATTGTAGTAAGTTTTGTCATGTCCCGGAATCAAAGATTCGAGGGCATATAGTACTTTGGCCGGTCGGTCGGTCTTTTAAGCTTCATAAATATCGCCCTGTCCACACTTGTTTTTCTTCGGTTGTTGTTGTCTCCACACAGGGCGAAATTTATGAAGCTACGTCGGTCTGTGGCAAAAAAAAATTTAACATTGGGCATAAGTCTTGAATTATAGGTGATACAGCTATCATATTTCTTATGTGTATTCCTTATACATGTATTAGAACAATACTGAAATATTTTAACCTCATGACCTTGGCCTCGACCTTTAACCTACTTTTGAACATGTCGAACAACTTTTATTAATGTTGGCCATAACTTTTGAATGGTTGGTGACAGAGCTTTCATATTTCACATATGTATTCCTTGTGACAAGGCCTTTCCATAAATTCCATTTTTTTACCTCATAATCTTGACCTTTGACCTCCTTTTTTTTAAAAACATAAACATTTTAACATTTCCATCGATTTTGACCCACTAGTACTTTGCAGAAAATGGTTGTAACACTTTTGTGTTTCTATGGAGCTGTGTCATTGTCTCCGTCTGTCTGTCCAATTTTTCTTTTCGCGTCATAAAGTTCTGTTTTGTATTTTTTCCCAGAATTAGTAAGCCTTTCTATTGTGGTTTTTGGAATCGGGTGTTGGCCTTTGTGTTTGACTTTCATATACTGACTGACAAAGATGTCGACGGGAGTGTAAGATGTCGACGGGAGTGTAAGATGTCGACAGGAGTGTAAGATGTCGACGGGAGTGTAAAATGTCGACGGGAGTGTAAGATGTCGACGGGAGTGTAAGATGTCGACGGGAGTGTAAGATGTCGACGGGAGTGTAAGATGTCGACGGGAGTGTATCAGTATCACAAACACTGTTTTTATTTCTTTTATGACTGACGGTATACTGTAATCATTCGTAACCTAGCTACTTGCACGGAAAGAATACCTCTTGGTAATATGATTGGTTGACAATTGTATAAAATGCAAATATTCGTCTAGGTTATTCAGAATATGTATATAAGTTTATCTCATTAGGTCGGCTTAAGAGTCTAGATGACCTGACAAATTAAATGAAACTCATATCGCACCAGTGTATTTTATTCCGAAATATGCATCGAAAAGTCTTTGTACCGATACCATGGATACGTCCTATACCAATCGCAGATTTTCGGAAATTTCCGTCACTTGAATCGGAAAAATAAACCGGAAAAGTCCGGAAATGTGCGATTGGTAAATGCATTTTTTTCTAACCAGAATTGTTCAACTTATAACGTCAGCTAACTGACGGCAAGCTTTTTTGTAAAAGCTAATACTTGTTCATCTCCAACTCTTAGTCTAGGTCGGACCAGAATGTAATTGAAAGAGCAGTTATAGAGGACGGGGTTGTCGAATCGCGAGATTTTATTCTCTTTTTCACACATGATGTGTAACGATGAAAAATTCGCGAGATTTTATCATGGAATTCTTCTCATATTTTATCTTTACATTATTTGTTGTCTTCACATTGTAAATATTGATCTGGTACGATACGAGGTCCCTATCAAGGTAGATAATCCATCCTGCCCTTGATGATATTTACCTTCGGGTTTCACAAGAAGTCGTTATCAGTAAGTATAGACCCCATATCACACAGATAATACTTTTTAATGACCACTCCATTTCTATTGGCTCAATTCTGTGGGATTTTGGCCATTTCAAAAAGCTAGTGAAAGCGATTTCGAGTGGTGTATAAAACTTGCATATAGCTGGGAACTATACCCCCTGTATCTATACAAAACTTTCTGTTCTTATGTCTGGATGTAGAAAAGTAAAAAAGGAAAAATATAAAACTTTTTGGGGGGAGGGGGGGGGGGGCAAATTCAAACATTTATTTACTCTTTTAAATTATAGTGATTAGGGATATTGGGACTCCCTCTATTGTCTACTTTTGATGCGCGTTCAATGAAAACATTTTTTTTTTCTTGAAACTAGATTCAATTAACAAAAACTATGATAATGTGTACAAGTTCGCTTATTTTTCCGTAGCAAAAATTAAAAGTCTTTTTATTTCATAGAGGTTGCAAAATGAAAAGACGGTTTTCAGACTTATTACCGAACGATTTAAATGTACATAAGCGCATGTCATTATCATCAACAGACTGTAAATTTAAAAATACGCCCTGAAATTGAATTCCTCAATTTCAACTTCACCCCCCCCCCCTTCCCCCTCCCCTTTCTCATCACTGAAATGCACTCTTTCTTCTGCTGTCAATTCGTTCGTCGATTTTTACCATTCATTCAACGTTTCAATGATTTATTGACAAAAACTGAACTATAAATTAATCTTACAAGAGGTAAATTAAACAAGAAAGCATATAAAAATATATACGTGCCTAGACTTCAGATTTCATCGTCTCTCTGACGGAATGGCACGCATTGAACACTTAATCCCCAAGAAAAATTATAAATGATATGTTCTGTGAATGTCAACTGTCTAAACGTTCATACTAACTGACAAATCACTATATAATTCCCACAAGACGATTTGTTTACAGGTAAATGTACAAACATGTTTTGATCACAAATAATTAAATGCCATGTGCTGTACACGTTGTCTATAGGACATGCAGCCCGACCCTGGGTACTTATTTTGTAAGATCACATTGCGAACGTGGGTAAAATCTCTATCTATGTAGATCTATGGTAGATGTCAATTAAATACGAGGATTTAACTTCGTTAAATGTGCAGGTCTGAATGAAATTGACAGATCTGAATGATAATTTTGAATAGAAGGTTAAGGAATGCGTTATAATTGTAAAGGAAGACCTGCATGTATAAGTAATTCTTTCAATATAGAAATCATTTTATTTTTCAAACTTGAATGAAGGTGATCTCTCATGTAACGAAATATAAAATTACATCTTTCCGATTTATGATTTCAGAAAACCAAATGGATAAAAACTTTGATTTTAATTGCAAATCCCCCCCCCACCAATGACCAAAAAGCACTCCGTTACATGAAGAATCTAAATATTATTACAGAATTGCCATGTAGACCAAGTAATAACCGATGACTTTCTATTGATTGCGGTATCTTGTTTCAATTTTGAATTTAAGGTCCATTATTTTTTGAAGCACTATTGAAAAACTTTTTTTTTTAAAGCACCATTGAAAAATCATAATAAAGGGATTTTTGTGTCCTTGTTAACAATGCTGTACAAGTTCGAACAAGTACAAAGCGACGTTCAACAGTCAATTATCAAGTTAAAATGATTTTATTTTTCTAAATATCAAAGCAACGTACTATGCATTTCATTGAAGGAGGCACAAATTGCGGCCTACTTTTTTATTTTTACGAGGGGACTGGATTAGACTACGAGCTCTGTCCCTCAAATTCGAACCCCCTCCCCCCCCCCCCCAAAAAAAAAACCACATTCTATAGCTCAAAATTCAGTAACGATTTTATGTAATATTTGATTGAATTTGCCCTGAATTATCTGCAAAGTAAGTTGACCCCTTTTCTTCACTCTCAAACGTAAATTCCCTCAATTAACAAAACGGGAGGTGGTCTTTAACAGGACTTCTATACAGTTTGTACAAGCAATACTTAAAACCCTTCTCAACAAGTTTGTTGTATTACCGAACTTGAATCTTGATTTACAACTTCAAATGGGCCTCACGCATTGTTTCAAATGAAAGAACTTTCCATATAGGATGATTTTGAGGGGTATTCATCGAAAAAAAAAGTGTCATTTTACTCTCTTTTTTTTTTTTCTTTCATATCATCTGCATCTGCAGAATTTCACAGAATCGACAAGGGCTCTTGTAACATATATGTACCCTTCTTCTTTTTGGAAAAAAATAGGCATAAGATAGATTCTTATTATTGAAACATATATCATCATCATCATTTATAAACAATAAATGAACTTACACCCCAAACCTCTCCCATCCCCCAAAATAAAATGTAATATTGATGAAAACAGACTGCATTTTAAAACAGAGTGTAATATATGATTTTCATCTTTTATCTTCGATCCCCTTACCTTTGATTTCCGTAACGGTCTGCGTTTGTAAGACATTATTTCCGAGTATTGAACTTCTATTGGACTTATTCCTTGTATAACAATCCTATGAATCAAACCGTCAATAATGACTTGACTCGATCATTTCTATAGAATGCCCATTTAATTGAATACAGAAACTGTTGTTTTCCAATTTAGCGTCCTATATCGATCGTAAATCTGAGAGGTCACTCTAAAAAATCCTTGTAAATACCGAAAATTCCCGTACACGTCTTAGATTTTCCCGTAAACATGGTAAAGACTATTAATTTCGGGTTGACTTTCAGGACAGCGGCGTGAATTCGCTACTGATACATACTTTACACCGGGAAGGGTATATTACCATGAAACATAAACCGATCTGGTATTGATCTAACTGATTTTCTAACAGGGAGCGGAACCAAATAATTAAATACCCCTGAAAACGATTCATTAAATCATCACTATATCGACAATCTCTCTCTCTCTGATGAAGGAGTTACATTGGTTGTGCTGGATAGGAAACTAAATTGTATACACATTTATATAAAATTAAAAAAAAAAACATTTTGGCTCTCACTTTGAAGCAGAAAAATTGACAGAGTATGCAGAGGAAGATCCCTCCTGAACCCCATACTTGGATAGGCACCTGTATTATACTCTGTATCTGGATCCTCGCCTGTAATCGTCCTCTGATCACTTAATTTCTGGGAGTATTTAATAAGACATTGGTAATCACCTGTATTGCCATTCGTGTTTCATATCTTAGTGTGACTGCCTTGTTTGTTAGGCTGTTCTGTGTGTGGGGTATTGTTGTGTGTCTCTTTAAGTTGTTTGTCTGATGTACACTTCTGTTACATCCTGAGGGTGCGTTCCGCTGTGGTCAATGTACGATATAGTACGGTGACCAAGCCTAAAAAAGTGCTCTATTTTAGGAGTTTAATGTCCACTCCTAGTGCAAGGCTATATTTGGTATCAAATGAAAGGTTATGGTCTAAGGTTTACGATTTGACATGTCGTCAAAACTTTTACGGGTGCCTACTACGTCAAATTTGACGTTGAAATGACGTAATAAAAATGGTGGAAAATTCTCATATTTTGAATGCTAATGTAAGTCTTATTTCAAATTTGCTGAAATGTGACAATTTCACCTGCACAATCGAAACATCCTATCGATTCCTAATTTAGAAGTCGTTTAAAGTAATTTTCATCCACACTCGAAGACAATTTCTGAACAATACTACGATTTTAACAAGCATCTTTTGACAGCACTTTACTTCTGAATTTTGATTCCGAATACTTTATGTTATTAAGTTGTTTTAATATTTCTTTTTAATATTGATCTGTTTCGATGGTACATTAGAGCATTTTTATCAATATACCAACAAATATTTCTTCCAATAATGACAAAACGCTTAATTGGTCCTTTCATTCCACCTGCAATAGCGACTAATAGAGATAAGTAGTGTATGCTTGTCATACGTTCTTTCGTTGTTAATACCTCTTCATGCATGATGTCGATTTGTGCATACCTCTTGATCCTTCGAAACCTATCTTGTTTTAGCATAAATCGCCTTTCCAGACAAAAATCATGTTTCAAAGAAATTTCCATTGCAAAAATAAGGGTTTATTTTGTTGCATTAAACGCCTTTTGGGGTGAAAAACTTGGTTTTAAAGGAACTATCACAGAAAATATGAAGCAATGAATATAACATTTGTATTCATCGTAAAATAAAAAAAATTGAAAGACGCGATTTCAAAAAAAAAAAAAAAAATTGAATACTCTACGAATAATATAAATTTTACATTCTAAATCCTAGGTAAAAGAAGGGAGGGGATCTCCAACAAGACCTTGTTGCAGCACCAACAGCAAAACGCCAAAACACCCGATGCAAAAACACAAAAGACGAGCATAGTATGAGACGAAAAAGAGACACACGACAAGTAAACATCAAACACAAAAAGACTACACATAAACCGACGAGACTAATGGGCAACTAGTACCGACTTTGGACGGCCATTTGCCACGCAAGTAGCAAATGGTGTGGTTATCCTGGATTACGTGCGCAAAACCCTCTTCACATTTCCAATTACCCAGAGGTCTCGAAGAACGTACAATTGTGGTGTAAAACAACCTCCTCACTGTAAGATGACCCACACAAAGAAAACCGCAAAACAGAGACCCCAGCAACACAGATGTGTATGTAAATGGATATAAAAAGAGAGTTGTAAAGTTGCAATTTGGTCTCAAAAAGTTTGACTTAAGTGAAAAATTGGCAACGCATAAATCTGTGAAAAGGACAAGAACCATGAACGGCGAAATTGGCTTATTTTGCCATAACGCTTAATATCTTTTATTTATACTTTGATAATACTAATTTCTTAACCTTAGATGACTTTACGCCATGATAAAGCAAAATATATTCATGTGAAGTGGAGTATGGTTTATTGTTTGCGACGTCATTTTTGACGTATGACACGGCATTTTGCCGTTGCTTGTGTAAGAACAGTGCATTGATCAGTATCGATTTGCTAAAAAGAAATGAAAATATATATTGCTACATTGAGGAAGTGAGTGAAATATTTATTTGTTTGAAGAATTAAAGCATGTTTTAAAAATCTACATAGATGCAGAACTATATGCATTCACTTATGCACAGTCGACTTGACGTCTGTTACGTTGACATGGCGGCCGGCCTGTGAACGTATGTCGTATCAGATTTGATTCAAATCAGGCTGAAAGAGCACTATAAACCACTAGCAGTCGAAAGGATAAACAAATACATAAGGCGGATCCAGGATTTTTTCAAAGGTTGAAGAGGTGTTTAAAGACTTATGATATTTCAAGAAGAGGGAACTTCAAGATTATTTCATATTATATGCAAAATGTATCAATTTGCCTTATATCGCAATAATATTGCATATTATTTCGGAAGCATTGCGTTATTTTGCAATAATATTCCGTTACTTTGCAACATAATTGCGTTATATCTTAATAATATTGCGTCATTTTGCTATAATGATGTGTCATCTCGCTAGGATTATGCGTTATTTCGCAATATTCTGTTACGTTATTCCTCGGAGGTATTGCATTTTATCGCTATGTCACAATAGATATGCGTTTTAGTTATTCGTTTTATGAATGATTGTCATTATCAACAAACAGGAAATACTTACCTGATGTGTACATCAATATGTACATCGAGACAATTACCGAATTTGACAAGTTTCCATGGAGCTGTTGCGACAAGTGTTGCATGCAATCAGGACGCTGACTCCCCCCGGGACCTGGTCGTTATTCATTCCGAATTTGCAACCGTTACTGTGGGAATTCTTATTAGTTTGCCTTGCTTTCTCGACTTTGAGAATGAATATATGATAGGTACTTCTTCAATGTTTATTACAATTATATTGCGTGATATTGCAAGAATAACGCGTTATTTCGCAATATTGTTTCGATATTTTTCAGATGTATTGAATAAGATCACAATGTTTCGCAAATCTATAATATCCTTTTGCGATATCACGCAATATCATTGCTATATAACAATACTATTGTGAAATAACGCAATATTATTACTATATTACGCAATTTTATTGCGATATGACGCAATATCATTGCGATATATACAATATTATTGCAACTTTATTGCAATATGATACAATTTTGTTGTGATAAGATTGCGTTATTAGGCAGTAAAATTGCGCACTTACGCATTTCCATCGCGTTAAATCTCAATATTTTTGCGTTACAACGCAATATTATTGCAATAAACTGCAATTTCATTGCAATGAAATTACGATATTAAGCAATAAATGCTATAATGCAATTTAATTGCTGTATAACGCATTACCATTACAATATAACGCAATTCTATTGCGATATAAAGTAATACTTTTATCATGATTACATTTTTGATTCACCTAGAGGCTTAACCAGTTAACTAGTTATCATGATTACATTTTGGTTAAGCCTCTAGGTGAATCAAAAATGTAATCATGATACTTTTGCGAAAAAAAGCAACACGTTTGTGATATTACACTATATCATTTCGATTTGACTTAACACAGTTGCAAAATAACGCAAAACTATTGCGAAATAGCGCAAATTATTGCAATTTTTTTGCAAAACAACGCAATAAATAATTGTTATTTTCAATGAAGCAAACGGGCTTCAGTTAATTTAATTTGATTTTCGAAAAAATGTTATTTTTTGCATGAAACGTCAACATTTTGTGCCCCCAAGAAATTTTATTTTGTGCTTTAATGTGCCAATATGAATCAACATATGATGCCCGAATAACATAAGACATAAGTGTGAAATTTCAACAACATTTCACTTAGATTTGGTACATCTAAGATTATAGATAAGTAGGTCGATCATATGTAAAGGGACGGGAGGGGAGAAACAGATATGGTGGGAAGGTATTACCCGCCAACGTAATGGCAGGAAATAACTCAATTTAACGTATAATCTATTTCCGGCTTCTTTCGCTCGCAAAAATATAAGATAAATCTCTGGTTTTCATTTCATTTTTTTTTTCATCTCCTAGAGAAGGAATAAATTCTAGACACCATGTACTCCTAAATTCTTGAAAATCATCGGTTGTCTTCGCTCGGCAGCATATATACATGTATATATGTATGAAATGTAAAGAAGAAAACATACTATGATGTGTTAGCTTTTTTAATCCTCTAAATCTCATCCCCACCCATTTAAACATTCTGGATCCGCCTATGTTCACTGAGTTTTGAGCATGTGTTCATTGCTACAGGATGTCTACAGCCAACCTTTGTTTCCGACGTAAAATTTGAAGAATAATTTCTTGCTCATTCGTTTAATTTTTTTTCTTATTTCGAAAAAATATTTCTAAATATTCTAAAAATCTCCAGCCTCGCTTTGCCCGGCGGATCACTAGTATAGCATCAAATTTTGATTACTATTGTTCTACTAGAAATGACTGAATTATACCAAATGTATTGTACAAATGTACACTTCATTTCGTCAAAATTTCCTGCTTGCTGTTCCCATCCCCAGGAAGTATTCATAAAGAAAAAATTCTAAAAGTAAGTTGACTTCATTTCGTCAAAATTTCCTGCTTGCTGTTCCCATCCCCAGGAAGTATTCATAAAGAAAAAATTCTAAAAGTAAGTTGAAAAATAAAATAATATAGTATACAATAGCCATTTCGACCCCCCCCCCTTTCTTAAAATATTTTTAAAGTCTTAAAATCCCTCCTTTTGAAAACTCTGTATTCGCCTACGACAACAAAATTAGGTCGGTGTTCAGAAAAGTATTGTTTCAAGGAATATTAATATGAAATATGAAAGCTCTTTCACTTAGCAATCAATACTTATGTCTAATCATAGTTTTAAAGACACTGTTTAACACATGTCTATGGCAGATACAGTGGCAAATGGACAAAATAGGTTATCAACAGACCGGTAATTTATTTGCAAAGCTTCCAGATTTGTGCATTTATGTATTTTGCGTATACAGGGGTTTGTTTTAAGTACCTTAGTAACATATATATACAAGAAAATTGTGGAATTTTAATGAAAATTCATTGTAGAAATAGGACGCGTCTAAAAATAGATTTTATGACGTCATCGATACACTGAAAGCCATCAAATATTACAAAAATTAAGATTCTTTTATTTCATGCGAATTTTGTCCAAAAGAAAGTTTTTGCTTGCTTATTTCATTTGAATTACACAGTTTTTAAACCCTTAAGAGGCATAAAGTAAGATAAACGCAATTTGACCCCTATGACCTTTGACCTCTAAATAAACAATGAAGGCACCCCAAAATATTTTGACGACATCTCAATTTTGAAAGTTGAAACTCTATAGTTTCATTTGGTATACAATGTAGCCTTGCACTAAGAATGGAAATTAAATCTTATTTTTTAGGCTCTTGGTCACCCGACTAATAGTCTCTCATATAATACATGTCCTAATAGACGTGGCGGTGGTTCAGAAGTTACCCCATCATTTTTGTGGGAAAAGAAAATAAATAAAAACTACATATATAATGTGAACCCCCCCCCCCCCCCCCCCGGAAAAAAATTGATCGAACTGACTGGAACTGTACTATTGATTCGTTCAGAGAAAAAACTTTTATCTGTTTCTTCTCGTTGTCTATATACTTACGCGGGCGCGACACGCGTACACATTCTTCACCAGCAACTGAACCTTGAAGCTGATCCTAGATCTGTCACTGTTAATCAGATCGATCATTGATCTAACAGATTTGATAGTCAGTGATTGGGAATACTTAACCGTATAAAACGACAAACACCGCGGATCAATTATAAGTGGCAGCGAGCCAGGGTAAATGAATGTATCAGAATTCTAACCCTATTTAACCACAGATGACAGTCTGTGGTGTGCCAGATTTAAATATCCCTATTTCATACGTATTTATCTAAAAGCTAAAAAATGAAAAATCCACAGAAGACTTATACATGTCGATCTTTTGAAGGTGCAAATTTAAAGTCTATTGAAAGTAATAAAGTTTTCTTTATTAAGGATATTTCAAGTGTCCGGAAGAAATTGTCAAAAATATTTGTCGATGAATGTGATGTGTCTGTCGGTCTATACGACTGCATGTAAACTATAGATGTATCGTGAACTAAATCCAATAAAGCTTAAACTTAACTGGACCTCTTTCTCGACAAAGCTATAGCCTGCCTGGGAGATAGTTTTCTAAGCTTATTTCTCTTCTTAAGGATTTTTTGTCTACAGCTCGTACTATCTGGTATTAAGTTGGTTTTTCTCTCATTCATGAGAGAGTTATCCTTTCTAGTTATCTTGGTGTGCCCAAATATGTCTTTACTATGTATGTTTATAATATCAAGAATGAAATTGTCCGAGTATGGATGTCAGTTACCGATACCCCGGAGGCGTGAGTTCGAATCCAATCGCTGCCACCAAAATGTAAAGTGATGCGGTGAGAGGGTTCTATACAAGGCTCTAAAGCAAGTGTACATGTCCGCTCTTCGGATAAAGCTATAACTTGTCGGGATGAGAGCTTTTCACAATTCTTCAGATATAAACCAAAACCGTATTATTTGCCTCACTGTGTATTATATCAATAGAACAAATTAATAATTTGTAAAAGTCGGGCCAAGGTTTCATACATGCAAAAAGTAAGATTTGAAATGACTTACCTTGGGTCTCGAAATACTAATTTAAAAGAAAATGTCCAGACTTGAGGAAGAACAAGGAATCCTCCGATTCTTTTTCAGTTTCAAAATTAGTCATTCCTATTTGTATAAACTAAACTAAGAAATGTTATTTGGAGTTTATATACATTTTAGCGTTATCACGTACTCTGGTACATTAGCGAGTCAATAAATAAGATTACCTCACTATGTAAACTGGCAGTGATCAGCTTTTTGACCAAAGTTGACTTTGAAATGTAGAATTAAATGAGATTAATGATCAATACATTATGGATTATCGGCAAGAATGCGACCAAAATATTCCCAAGCCTTTTATAATCTGGTGTGAGATTTTTGTAGCATACGTTTTACTTCATTCATTTGCATGCCATCTGTATGCAAACGTATACGCGGATCTAGATTAAAAAAAAAAGGGGGGGTGATGGAAGTTCGTAATTATCTTCTATTTGCATATACATTTCTCAAAATACATGTAAAAGGTTGTTAATCTACACCCCTCTGTCCATGATCGGGCTTGATTGCCTCGAAAAAATATGTTTTAGGTATAGATCTATATTCTGAAATCTGAATAAATTGATACATTCAAAATATTTCCAATGACTTATTTAATGCATAGATTTTACATTAATCTTGAAATCAAAATGATTTCTGAAATATGTTGAAACTCGCCTAAAGGTATCAGACCCCAATTATTTTTTCCTATATATTCCTTTGTAAAACGTACTAATATGACGATTAAATACTCGAATCGCACCACCATTTTTTGCTTGAAACTTTTATATCTGCTAGATAGCATCAAAATAAGCTCAGAAATGGATTCATGCAAAAATCTGTCGCTTAGTAGACTTTTAATATCTTTTTAAACCCGAAAAGGGGGTATCTGTGGCTCTAATGTTCTACAATCTATCAATTCTAGAGCCTCATAACACATCTGTCATTCCGCGATTAGAATGATGCAGTATCATTCAACATGCTAGAATATTTTTTTCAACTCATCTGCGACTCATTGACGTAAAAAACGAATCATTTAGTGTAAAAAGAGTCGTAGAAATTAAATGTAAGAAGACGAGGGATTGAAATAATCAGGAACTATTTGCGTGGTCAACGAACATTTAAAATTAATTGTGATCTGTAATCTAAAACCACATTATAATTTTGGTCAGCATTCCAATATAACAATATTATATTCCTCACTATTTCTTTGGTAAAATCCAATAATACAGAACAAGTACTTGACGTGTACTAGGTGATTATCAGGCCACACTGACCACTTGAATATTGGTCCGTTTTTACGAGTCAACTGTTCAAACAACGCAACAGCAAGAGAGAAAACTTATATCTGACCATATAATATATACATAGAGAGAGTATAGAAACAGGTCATTTTAGACTACCATAGCCCAAATCTATACAATTTAAGGTTATTAGATATTCAAGATTACTTTAGAATCACAAAAGAACTATTTTAACAATAATAAAGTCACTGTTACAAGTAAAAAAAAACCCACCAAATTCATTCCTTTTATTATACAAACGTTTCGGCCATTTGCTAATGGCCGAAACGTTTGGATTATAAAAGAAATGAATTTGAACTATTTCAATTATACGAACTTTCAATCTGTGTATATTTTCATAAGTATGTTATTGTAAAGAAATGTACTGTAAAGGACAAACATCTTTCATTAACAAATAAAAAGAAATTTCACTAAAAATGAATTATGTGTCATTTTACTTTTGTGTATTTCATTTGTAGAATACGCAAGCGAAGTAGATGAAAATGGAGGTACAGTGTATTTGTAACAAGATAGCATTTCTGGGCAGAAGTTATAGAATTTTCCCGCAAAATAGATAGATAAGTCTTGATTATTTGCAATAGGCTTACAATACGTTCGTTCAGATGAAAAAAAAATAAATCAAATAATAAGGGAAGAAATGTGGAAATATGACTTTTTCTCATTTGATAAACTTTTATTTGAAAAAAAAGTAGAGCTCGAGACGGAATCGAACCAGCGACCATTACCTTCACAGTCAGCGCCTTAGACCACCCGGCCACAAGCGCTAAGAAAATTTAATTATTAGATTTCGGGTATTAGAAGTACAATGAACGAATATTGAAATTATGTCTAAAAATTATTTCATATACATCTTTTGATATTCCACAAACCTTTGTAATAGGATGGTAGGTATCGGACAAAGGATTATTTTGAATAGGGTCATCTTTAGGTGTTATCTCCCCTTGATAGATAATACTTTGAAAATCAATTGCGAAGGAATCTAAATGGCGGACTTGTGATATTTTGATGAAATTTGATAAATATCTGAATATCTTTTTTTTTTTTTAGCAATTTTTCATCAATCCATACTTGATTCCCCATCATTTTCTTGGATAAAATGACTGAAAAAAGTAGTTCTTTCCACAGAGTTCAATGTAAACTATAAGGCCCATAACTCTTATAGGAACCAACCTTTTCAAAAACTAATTTGTGAAAAAATTTTCAATAAATTTTTACATCATAACTATATTATAAGTTTGGAACTCCAAACTCAAAAATGGGTGAACCAATCATCGCTCATTATACATCTAATGCCTTAATATATTCTTTAACTTTGTTTATAACAAACGTACGTACAACGTTGCACTTGTCATTTGTATTGTTTGAATACCATTTATCGAGAAAGTGGTTTTATTCTTCAGTTCACGCCTTCTAAAATCAAGAAGTATGACTATTATTATGAATGTTTTCATCAGATAACGAAAAGTAACTCCATGACGTACATGATTCAATGGTATTTTTGAAATATTCTGTGTATTACTTCTCTCGACACAACACAACTTATATGGGGATTTTCGGCATATAAGTAGGACTTCAAGCTTACGCTGTTCAACAAATGTTCTGATCCCTTTGCGGTTTTCGTTCATTTGGAGGTAGGGAAAAGCAAAATTTAACACAGGTCCTTACTTTCTTTTCTATCCCTAACCTATCATCATCCGCTACCCTCTCTCCGATTTCGGTTCCTGAAGTTGTTTTCATGATTTCCACTGAAAATAGGAAAATATTTTAAACTTTAAAATGGATGATGATTTTAAAAATTGGAAAATGTGAATGGATAGTAGTTTTAGTGCTCCTTCAGATGAAATAAGTTGCAAGTTCCAACTCCTACTTTCACTATTTTTGTGTAAAAAGTTTAATTTTGCAAAAATTCACAGAATTTGAGAAAATCTTCATTTATTCCTGCTTCTTAGTTCTCCAGTGTGGCATATGAATGTTCAATGATGATTTGAAAAAAAACCTTTAAAACCCTTTAAAGTCTCCTGTTTCAATTGACATGTATTTAATATTCTTAATTTTTTTCTCTTTTTTTTTTCGCAAAATCCTCAAAATTGTCGTTTTGATACAGAAACCTGTATATAAAATTAGAAATCTCTGAATTCTGGAGAATACATATTGAATCTATAGGATTTCTTAAAATGATAGAAGGAATGTATTTTCAACTGTTTATTTAGGTTTATTCATGAATTACATGTTGAAACATAAGGATATATTTTCTACTTTTTGGGGCAAAATGAAAATAACAGATTTCTGGAAAATTTCTATGAATCCATTATTTCAGCTCAAACTAATTTATACATTTAAAGCTATTATCTCAAAGAAAATAATAATCATATTAAACGAATGTGAAATTAAATGTAATGATTCATTAAAAGCATCATTTATGGGTATAATATGCATTTTTTATGCAAAAACCACTTATTTTGAAAGGATGCTATAATTTCTTATTATTTATGGATAGGAAGGTCATTGAATAACCGAAGTTCAATTTCTATGCTAGTTTTGTGGCAAAAAAAAAACCTAACCTTATTTGTATGCAAAAATCACTTATTTCTGAGAATAATTTTCATAATTTTTCATATTTTAATAATAGCATATTTTAATAAAATCATAACATAAAATAAAATAACAGCATATTTTAATAAAATCATAGCAGGAGAGGTTTCCTATAATTCAATGGCATGTAAGTCATCAAGAGATTTCTTTGATTATTTTGTTTTTTTGGGGGATAACCTCAGTTTTTATTAAAAAATCGTTGATTTCTGGAAAATCTTTAATACTATGAAATGCTGCATTACTTTGTATATTCAAAAGTGTTCTGTGGTATATTACATCTCTTTACAAAATACATATTTTTGCCCCACAAAACCAATTAAATTAACAAAGGATACCTCAAATGCATATAATTTCAAGCATAAAGTATGATATACCCCAGAACAGAAATCAGCGATTTTTTAATAAAAACTGGGATTATCCCCCCAAAATAGAAAAATAATCAAAGAAATCTCTTCTGGCTCATTAAGCTTGATCACTTACATGCCATTAGATTATAGGAAACCTAAAGTGCGAAGTCCGGAGTGCGAAGTACTTAAACTTGAAAAATGTCCAACATTATGAAAGGTATCGGATGATTGTAGCGTTGACACGACTATTTACAGACGGACAGAAAGACAGACGCAAATGCAAAACTATTATCGTCTACAAAGCCTACACCAACGCAACATGATGCGCCTTTACTATATAATCAAAAATCTAAGTCCCATAACTTCGTAAAAGCAATTCAGGTGAAGCTGACAATCGTTCTATCATGAAAATCCATTGAAGCATATTCTGAAAGTTATTGCATTCCATAAGCGGACGGACGGACACAGTCATGTAGCATAATTGACGTCCCTTCAAGAATAAACAAACAAATATAGAATAAAAATCAGTATTTGACTGTGTGGACTACACATACGAATAACAAATCATCAGAAAGAAGTGCATTCTACATGTGCGGTGTGCAACCAGTGATTTAAATAAACAATAGATTGAACAGAATTATACTACGTGGTTAAAGCTTATTAAATTCCTCTGTCGATCTTTATATTAATTACATTGCATTGTTATTTCCGTTCATGTGTGATACTCCTTGTGTTTTGAGAAACTGTTGTGTTATTAGGTCACGACGTAACAGTAATATTTGCTATGACGTCATAGTATGTCGACATTCGTCTATAGGAAAACGGGGCAACGCTAACAAGATTATTGTCATCTCTATTTGTCGTAATGGAGAGACAAAGAAGTTGACCTTATGTCGACCTCGGTGGATAACCCTCCTAGCAACGACGAAGATGAGTTTGTGTGGCTCCAGTTTGAGACAAAATATCTAGTTCCTGACGTGTTGTGTTGTCTGGCTGTCTGCGGGTCTATTCGGGAATTAGGTTACTGGGATGTACGACACGCTGTTATTGCAGGTAAGAAACTTCTTTCTGCCTGATAATGGCCAACATCAAGAAGTTGATTATTCTGTCATGAAATACAATGACGTACATTCACAATTACCCCCAAAACACCAAAAAGATGGCCCCTGTCTCGTAGATTAAGTTGAACTTCTGCTTTAATCTGCTTCTGTCGCGCAATAACCAGAATCTGGATCTAATAATAAAAATACATGTCTGTCGGGTGCCCATGCGGAAGGAAAAAAAAAGAAAGATCTAGACCTATACATAACTCTCATGACCAGAGCTTTCAACTGATACCATGATTTTTGACCTGGTAAACTTAACCATTGACCTAGTGAACTTAACTTTTGATCTACTTAAAAACTATAACTTGGGCTATTTCTGCATGAACTGTACAGGAAAGGGCTTTGATGTCTTTAATTTGGTACCATAACTTGATCAAATGACCGGCCTGAGAATGAACTTTGGCCAACTTAAAAAAAAACTTTAACCTGGCTTCATGAACTGGTATTTCCTCATGGCCATATCTTAAGATACCATGACTTGACCCAGTGATCTTGAAATTTGACCTGCTATTGAACCTCAGGTACTATATCTCATGAAATATATGGATATAACTTGACGTTAGACCTTGTCTGGAAAATTCAAAATGAATAAACCACGAATGAAAATAATTTCAGCAGAAAAATAGAATTAATGGATGTGAAGCGAGGGGAAATTTCAAAACGTTTGAACGTTTTTACGGGAAATGCTCGCTATGACGTAAAGAAACAATAAGGATTCCTTGAAGTCACAAATATAAATGTCGCCAATTTACGATGAGCGATATTTTCTTTGTGACGTCACAACAGAAAACGCATGGAAGCATCGAGACGGAGCAATCAAAAGTGTTGATTTTTTTAAAGATCTATTATGTTTTACAGATGAGAAACCAAAGGATTCCGGAAATTGGATTGTAAGTGTATTTCTACCAACGTCTGTGAACATAGAATGGAAGTGGGTGGTCCTACACAGAGAAACACGTCACGTGATCAGGTGGGAGGAGCGATACAACCGCTGGTACCATACAGGTTACCGTAGTGGGCGGATCTTAGCTTCATGGAATAGAGATCACGCTTTTCGCCCAGCGCCAAGTGGAAATGGTATGGAAATAATAAAAGAATATACCATCAAGATTGTTATGTTGGTGAAATATGCACGACCCCGTCGATATAAAAGGTCAAGGTCACAAGGTCAATATGTTGGAACCAATAGAAAATATCTTGCCATAATAAGGAAAACACGCCTAAAACTTACATTTCGCTCATTGAGTGCATAAGTGTTCTATCTCAATTTTTGAGAAATGAGATAAACATACCATCAGAATATCCAGACACTGTTCTATCTCCTCCAGTTCATAAAAATTTAATTCCATTTTTCTAAAAAAGATATTCACGGGATTTATTTGTGCCATCTCTCTTTCTTAGTGCAATATTAATGTTGTATGTCCCTAATGTCCAATCAACGAGTAAGATTTGATCACATGACCAAAATTTTTTCATGGAAGTTGCCTGCAATATTGTTCTATCTCCATTTCTACAAAATGTTCTATTTCCATGTTTAATTATGTTAGTTTTCCATTTTTCTGAATAAAGCATTCACCCTGCATGATTTCACAATTTTTGTGATTATTATCATTGTTTTGACTATCAGACATATTGAAAGTCTTTAAACGTTATCAGAATTTCTTTATTTTAATGGATTTCTTTTGAGGGAAAAGAAGGAGGTAGGGTATTCTAAACAGATAGCTGCAAGAAATATATGGGCTCTATCGTCAGGATTTAAATATCGGAAAATATAGAAAATAAAATGGAGAATTTTAATATTGATTATACATGTACAGAAGTGGAAATTGAAAGATACAGATGGGGTGGGGTGGGGATGATGTTGCACTGCCTTCCGTTCCCTCAAATTTGTTTTATTCTTAATAATTGATGTAACGGGTTTGAGAATTATTGTTTTAAATTGTTACCTTAATAAGTGAGATTTTGTTCTTTTAATGAATTAAGACTTTATTGCTTTTGGAACACTTATGCACTAAAGGAAAGTGTACTTTAATCTATCTCCGTGTAAAAAATTTGAATTTCTCGAGAAAAACTTAACTGTGTGATATAAAACTACACATATTTGCTACTTTTCATGTATTATTTTGATATAAAATGCTTTATGACATGGGTCATGCTGTTAAGATTTCAAATTGAGTAGCAAAATTTTCAAAGTCGATTTTCTCGAAAACAGGAAAATGGCAGATAGAATGCTCTTGCACACAATGTGCGATTTGTAAAATTCAAAAGTCATGGTCAATGTTAATTTTGCAAACAGATAAACCAAAAACTACATTTCCCGATTATCCGATGGAGGAATACATGTATAAAATAATCAGGTCATAAGATTGGTATGTAGTATATTTAATGTATAGTTTAAACATATTTTATTTCAATAAAGCAAAAAGGGATTGGGCAACAAGTTTTAACAACATTATGTACATTGTATTTTAAAGCCTATTGTATTTTAAAGCCTATATCTCCCAACACATGATGCACAGAAACAAACAGTCATAAAGATGGTATTTTCACAATTTTTGGTTGAAGTAACAATGATGATGATGATGATTTTGATTATATTTGATAACAATATATCATTATGTAGTAGTATATGTCAATTTATAACATAACCAATAATTAAGTCTAGTATGTATATCGTTTTCTTGACTAAGGTATGGAATGGGACAAGGATGACTCTAATCAACTTGAAGAATTGATCCATTGTCTGGAAAATCAAACCAACAAAGCAGAAGAGAGTAGTCCCCCCTTACAGCCAAATCCACCTGGAGTCCTTAGATGCCTGGCCCAATCGTTTGCAACAAGATTTTGGGGATGGTACAATTTTCTGCAAAATTCTTTACGTAACTTATTACAATATTTGTTCAGTTCTGGAATTTGATATATTTTATTTATTTATTCATTTTTTAAGTTGTAAGTTGATATTGATCATACCAGTAATGTATTTATTTCTTCTTAACAAAATGATGAAAACTGAATATACTTTTGTATATATTGTATAGATTTCTAATACATGTAGATTTATCGCTAAAATGTCTTGGGTTAATCTTGATTTCACACAAATCACGAGTCAACAATGAATATGAAGAATTATTATTTATGAAAGAATAAAAATCAAATATGTCCTGATTCAACCATTAATTTCATTTGTACAGCATAATGTGTTATCAATAAATATGCAAAAACGATTGTATAATAATATATTCCCATGATTAAATAATAAAACACTAACTGTTTATAGTTGTTTTGAACGTTCATTTTGTATTTTCTACTTACTATGAAGTTTAGTTATCAATCAATTCAATAATCAACCAATTGAAATAAAACAGTAGATTAAAATATTTCTTCCAGAGGGAAGGAATGTTACAAATAAAAACACAAACAATCAAAACGACGATCTATAAAAAGTAAAATCCATCGTTGCCTCTCTGGCGTTCATTGCAATGAAAGCCAGAGATGCAAGGATGAATTTTACTTAGAATTATCATTAGATAGTCGTTTTTTACATTTGATAAAGGCCAAGGGCCGAACATTTTTGTATTTGAGTGTGTTTATTTAAAATAAAACAATTTTGTATGTGTGACTATTTCTTCCTCTAAGATTTATTGACTTAAAGGTGAATGAAATTAAGAATTTTAGTAATTACATGTGCATTTTAATTAAATATCTTAGCGGGTTGACTTGTGTATTCTGTGACTAGTTTATATCCTGTGACCTTGTAAATGAAGACAATCATTCTCTATGTTAAAAAAAAAAACACTGTTCAAGAACAGGAATGTCACCTGTCGCATGTTTGACCCTAAGTATGTGACCTTGACCTTGATAGTGACCTTGACCTACGTTGTTGGCTGAGTCATCATGCTATACCATTCCTGCAAGTTTGATAGATGTCTGATATCAAATAAGTTATAACCAAATATGTGAAAGTGTGATGACCAGACAGATGGACACTGGACAAAGAGGTCCCTATATGTAGCTCTTGTGTTGCAGGCGACACAAAAACTGTTTCGAGTTATGTTAATACCTTACTCTTACAGAAAGAATATTTGCATGTGTTACAATTCACTAATACACTAATATGATTACGAGGTCACTTTATCAAGTAGTTCTGTGTATACTATGATTGATAGTCACAAGAGGCATACTTTTATTCAAAATTACCATATAAAAGGTAAAGGTAGGTTTTATAGTCTCGCTTGCCTGAGCCTCGAGTGACTTCTACAATTACCACCCTGGTGAGACCTGTACAATCCAGTGCATTCTCAACTCTCTTTAGAGTATAGAAGCAGAGCTGCCGTTTAGGCCCTCATGCCTTTAATTCACATTATAAGCTCATCTCATGTGCCAGGTACCCGGTGGGTGGAGAGAGTGCAACGTAGTGTAAAGTTTTAACTTGCCCAAGGTTACAATGGTTTATGCAATGATCGGCGACGGTGAGATTCGAACCCACGACCTATGGGTTCATAGTCCACCGCGCTAACCACTACGCCACCAGCACTACAACTTAGGCGTATGGTGAATCTTTAAAAGAAGTGGAAAAACTCTGGATTTCTGTTGTTTTATTGATTCATAACTTTAATAAACCAAATAATAATTGCCTCCGTCTCCAAGAAGAAAGAAGAATTTCTCCGTTAGATCTGAGAATATATAAATAAGATAACAGTAAAATAATTGTGACCAAACATTAGTCATTTGACACAAAATAAAATAAATAATAAAACATACATGTTATATGAGAAAAGCTCAAGCCATTCATTTGATTAGGAAGAGTTGTATGTAAAAGGTTTTGAATTTTGGTGATTGCCTTTTTTATAGATTTTAATTGATTAATCTATTACAAAAGCACATCATATTTTGTTGGTTTTCAATAAGTTTTGTATAAAGTGACATAATATTTTCCCTATGATTGTATTTTAGAATTTTGTCTTCAAAATAGCCAAATTTTCAAGGAATGACAGATTCAGACCTTCCATCTCCAAATGCTATCATATCACTCACATACACACATACATGTATAGTCATAACACTCACAATATGTACATACACACATAAATACAAACACACACCTGGCAGTAGTATAAGACCCTCTGTATGTACTTTTGAGATTATGAGATTTACTTTACATGTACACAGTTACATGAATAATTATAGCGTTAAAAAGTTCTAGTAACAGTATAATGAGCATAACAAATGAGATGAATAATATTCAAACATTTTAAACATTATGTCTTGTATAAGAAACTACAAACTTTAATTTATATGGTTTTGATGAGAAACACCAACCCCAAAAGGGAAATAGATTTACCCAAAAGAAAATAATTTAGTATAATCAATAATCTAGAGTCAATATGTTTGATTAGGTATTATGAAAAAGGAAAATCACAGGTTCATTAAGGTACTCATTAGATATTAATGATAGAGCTCTCTGAGTTCTCTAAATCAACACTAGCTGCTGCTATGGAAACTGTTGCCATGGTTTCCGGTGATGATGCACCTCCATTTCTCATGGCTTCTTTAAGTCTCATCACATCTCCCTGTACAGAGCTGAAAACATTTGAAATACGTGTAAATACTTTTTAAAATTTGGATAAAACAGTAACATTTCTGAAAGCTTTTATAAAAGAAAGAAGGGGACTTCAGTAAAGCAAAATCTATATAAACCAAAATATAATTCTCTGAATTTAAAAGGGTTCTATATTTAAATGTTTACACATTAAATGCAATTGTACTACAAACTGTGCAAGCAATTCCAAATTATGAACTAATCTTTTGGAGCTTTTTAGTACCTGATTATAAGCTAAACATGGAGTGTGAGACAACATGCTGTGACGTCATAAAACAACAGCCTTAGCATTGTGCAAATTTTCCTCTCATACTCAGTTCTCGTAAAAATCATTGTAATGATAATTTAATTGGCTGAGTGAGAAAGTGAGAAAAATAATCAATCACAACAATTGCAACCGAGACAGTGGAATCTCATCATTGTACAAAGCAATGGAGCGTAGCAGAACAAGGGAAAAGATGAAATCTTTCTGCCACGAGTGTAAATTTTTATGACTCACTCAGTAGAAAGTGAAAGAATCTATCTCTTCTTCCATGAAACATAAGAAAAAAATCATTGCAAGGAACGCATGTGTTGCCTGCGAAACATAGCGACACTTAGGAATCACTTTTATATAGGGTGTGACATCCAAGTGTGACAGACAGACGGACAACGGACAAAGTGATCCCCAAGTGTCGCTATGCTTCGCAGGCGACACAAAAAGTGACTTCAAACATTTCTTGCCATCTTACGCCATGTTTTTTGTGACATCACAATAAGATTCTCTTTTATCATTCAATTTGGTCAATCTGAGCCTTTGAGACAACTTATGTGTCTCAAATAGGCTGTCTCACAGGGAACGAGCAAAACTGGAGAAGACTCCCTGGTCTCAGTCACAATGACATGACAGATTCTATTAGGTCTTTTCGATATACATACTTACTTCCAACTTGGGACGGTATTTAACATACACACATTATGACGTAATGAAATTCCTATAGAAACGTCGTACTTGATACAAGTTTTCTCTGAATTTTATGCTTCTTCCCATAGAATTTGATGACGTCATAATCACTTTACATTGAATACCGAATTAGAAGGGAACAAAAAGACCAGACTTAAAATGCACAATATTTATACTGACTTCCAGCTTTGAGTGGTAGACTGTACTGTAGTAGCATGGACATCCATCTGTTTCTGTAAACCACTGATCTCTGACCTTAACGCAGTCAAACAGCTCTGCAAGTTGTCTAGCGGTCTGAAATATTGAAATAAATTAGATAACAAGAGGCCAAAGATCATTTGATATTGTTGAAATAAGCTTTTAATGGAAACTAAGTAAAGGTATCATTTAGTATTCTGCTTTCTGACATTATCATACATGTACATAGATTCCGAAGTGAAAATCTGAATTTACCAAGTGCTTTGAAAATTACTTCGGTTGAAAAATTAGAGGAAGCAAAAATAATTGCTTTTGAACTTGCAGTGTGTCTTTATCATTCAACTTTTATTTCAACGCAAAAAGTATGCCATTCTACAGTTAGAAACTTTGTTATGAAATGAAAAGTAGCTCCAATTTCCTTGTTAATAGCCTGTTTAGAAGAGCATGCTGCCAATTTGTGGATATTTTTCTTGAAATCAAATTACCTTTGAAAATTTAACCTTTTTGACACTTTTTCTACAAGTTCAAACTTATCTTGGTGCTATAAGGTTAGGATTGTCTTGACTTACTTGCTCTCCATGGCTTTAACTGAGGAATTCTGGATCATTTTCTCCACTTCCTCCAGGTCAAACGGTAACGGGGGTATAGTTATGTCCCCGACCTCTACCTGCGTCCCCGTGTCACGTGTCATCTTGTTAATACGCTCTGTAAGCTACAATACATCAAATGGAAACATCGATTAGTTTACGAAATCATACCTAAAGGACACTCGGTGTTTTTTTTTCAGTACAGAATCACAATGGACATGACACAGTACATTTATCATAAAACTCTACCTTATGATGTTGTATACAGGGCTTTAGAGTTGTCCTATGTTCTGAGGCCTGGGCGTGTTGGGAGGCCTTCTCCTGCCTTAGTGTGACCAGTATATGTATTATAACACTATGTATAACTCTACCTTATGGTGTTGTATAGAGGCCTTTAGAGTTGTCCTCAGTTCTGAGGCCTGGGTGTGTTGGGAGGCCTTCTCCTGCCACCATGTGACCAGTATATGTATTATAACACTATGTATAACTCTACCTTATGGTGTTGTATAGAGGCCTTTAGAGTTGTCCTCAGTTCTGAGGCCTGGGTGTATTGGGAGGCCTTCTCCTGCCTTGGTGTGACCAGTATATGTATTATAACACTATGTATAACTCTACCTTATGATGTTGTATAGAGGCCTTTAGTGTTGTCCTCAGTTCTGACGCCTGGGTGTGTTGGGCGTGTTGGGAGGCCTTCTCCTATCTTAGTGTGACCAGTATATGTATTATAACACTTTACATAACTCTACCTTATGGTGTTGTATAGAGGCCTTTAGAGTTGTTCTCAGTTCTGAGGCCTGGGCGTGTTGGGAGGCCTTCTCCTGCCTTAGTGTAACCAGTATATATATTTTAACATTATGTATAACTCTACCTTATGATGTTGTATAGAGGCCTTTAGTGTCGTCCTCAGTTCTGAGGCCTGGGTGTGTTGGGAGGCCTTCTCCTGCCACCATGTGACCAGTATTTGTATTATAACACTATGTATAACTCTACCTTATTATGTTGTATAGAGGCCTTTAGAGTTGTCCTCAGTTCTGAGGCCTGGGCATGTTAGGAGGCCTTCTCCTGCCACCATGTGACCAGTATTTGTATTATAACACTATGTATAACTTTGCCTTATAATATTGTATAGAGGCCTTTAGAGTTGTCCTCAGTTCTGAGGCCTGGGCGTGTTGGGAGGCATTCTCCTGCCTTAGTGTAACCAGTATACATGTATATATCATAACATTACGTATAACTCTACCTTATGATGTTGTATAGAGGCCTTTAGTGTCGTCCTAAGTTCTGAGGCCTGGGTGTGTTGGGAGGCCTTCTCCTGCCTTGATGTGACCAGTATATGTATTATAACACTATGTATAACTCTACCTTATGATGTTGTATAGAGGCCTTTAGTGTCGTCCTCAGTTCTGAGGCCTGGGCATGTTGGGAGGCCTTCTCCTGCCTTAGTGTAACCAGTATATATACATGTATTATAACACTATGTATAACTTTGCCTTATAATATTGTATAGAGGCCTTTAGAGTTGTCCTCAGTTCTGAGGCCTGGGCATGTTGGGAGGCCTTCTCCTGCCTTAGTGTAACCAGTATATATACATGTATTATAACACTATGTATAACTCTACCTTATGATGCTGTATAGAGGCCTTTAGTGTCGTCCTCAGTTCTGAGGCCTGGGTGTGTTGGGAGGCCTTCTCCTGCCACCATGTGACCAGTATATGTATTATAACACTTTGTATAACTCTACCTTATGGTGTTGTATAGAGGCCTTTATAGTTGTCCTCAGTTCAGAGGCCTGGGCATCTTGGGAGGCCTTCTCCTGCCTTGGTGTGACCAGTATATGTATTATAACACTTTGTATAACTCTACCTTATGGTGTTGTATAGAGGCCTTTAGAGTTGTCCTCAGTTCTGAGGCCTGGGCATGTTGGGAGGCCTTCTCCTGTCTCAGTGTGGCCAGCTGACTTCTCAAATCCTCAAGCTCCTCCTGGTTCTCCTGTGAGGATGTCAACATGGATTATTATATCTATCTATAATTCTCTTTCTTCTGTAAAATAATGCACACTTCGTATATCTGGTAGGACATCATAAATTTCTGAACCTAGGAACCATAACTATGGTAAAAAAATAGACTTTATTAAGTAAGATTTATTTAGATGATACCAATCTGCACACGTATGGTTTCATGTAACTTTTACCTGTATGGTTTTATGTAGGTTTACCTGTATGGTTTTATGACGGTTTTACCTGTATGGTTTTATGTAGGTTTTACCTGTATGGTTTTATGAAGGTTTTACTTGTATGGTTTTATGTAGGTTTTACCTGTATAGTTTTATGTAGGTTTTACCTGTATAGTTTTATGTAGGTTTACCTGTATGGTTTTATGAAGGTTTTACTTGTATGGTTTTATGTAGGTTTTACCTGTATAGTTTTATGTAGGTTTTACCTGTATGGTTTGATGTAGCTTTTACCTGAATGGTTTACGTAGGTTTACCTGTATGGTTTTATGACGGTTTTACCTGTATGGTTTTATGCAGGTTTTACCTGTATGGTTTTATGCAGGTTTTACCTGTATGGTTTTATGAAGGTTTTACTTGTATGGTTTTATGTAGGTTTTACCTGTATAGTTTTATGTAGGTTTTACCTGTATGGTTTTATGAAGGTTTTACTTGTATGGTTTTATGACGGTTTTACCTGTATGGTTTTATGCAGGTTTTACCTGTATGGTTTTATGAAGGTTTTACCTGTATGGTTTTATGAAGGTTTTACTTGTATGGTTTTATGACGGTTTTACCTGTATGGTTTTATGCAGGTTTTACCTGTATGGTTTTATGACGGTTTTACCTGTATGGTTTTATGTAGGTTTTACCTGTATGGTTTTATGTAGGTTTTACCTGTATGGTTTTATGTAGGTTTTACCTGTATGGTTTTATGAAGGTTTTACTTGTATGGTTTTATGTAGATTTTACCTGAATGGTTTTATGTAGGTTTTCCATCTCCATGTTTTGTCGTTGTTCTACAGATTTCATCATGGCCTGTACTGACTCCACCTCCTGACATTTCTGTGATAGTTGCCACTCCAGACTCTGTAACACAATACATTACAGTAACTCTACAAATCAAAAATCCCATACCTACACATCATAGATAGAATTATCCTATTAAAGAAAGCTATGAAGGAAATCCCTATCTTTCATATCACATTATATCTTTCTTTCACACAATGTGATGCGATTGTTTCAATTTTGATTTCAACAGAAATGTCTTGCCACAAGAAATGCATGATTATTACGTGAAATATGTAAGCACCCTTACTGTTTTAACATTTTAAGCCTAGGTTGAAGTTTCCTAGGTTGAAGTTTCCCAGGTTGAAGTTTTTCAAAATTGAAGTTTTTAAAAAGTTGGTTTGACTCCAACATGTCCAAGGTCAGAAAGTCAAACGTTTAATAACAAAAAAGACAAACAGAAATGCCAAACATACGATCAAAGATTTGGGTATTATAAATAATGAGAAAGGTATCTCTGGGTTATAATACAATCTATGTATTATTAGACTTCATGATATTGATCTAGATGTATATGTATCAGTGAATCTTTACAAACTGACCTGAATTTGTCCCTGAATAATGGATTCTCTGGCAAGATTATCGGCAAGCTGTTCCTTCAATCGCTCTAACTCCCTCCTCAGGTCCTTATTCTCCCCGTCTAATGTTGACAGAGCAGTTGTCTGCCCCTTACAGATCTGCGTCTGACTTTGTAGATCGTCTTTAATCGCCTGCGTCTCCTCTGTTTTGATTTGTAATTCTTGTTGTATGGATTCTCTTTCCTGCTTCAGAGTATCTACCTGTCTTTTCAGTTTCTTGTTTTCTGTTATTTTGGTCCCAATCTGAAATATTGTTTATTATATGAGATAAAGAAGATCCTGACGACAATCTCAACAGCACTTACAATAGAGAATGAAGTTGTCAGCATCGACGGACCCCAAGCAAGCTAGAGGTGCCCGGGAGGAGTAAGCATCCCTTGTTGTCTAGCTGCACCCGCCATCGATGTTCATGCACGGAAATGAAAACAATATCTACAAAAAATGCACTGTCTGAGGTAATCATGGTAATGTGTATTTTTATATGTATACTACTGTAAACAACTCTTTAGGAGTGAAGACTTTTTTTCTTGTAATTTTGTGAGCCTGATTCAAAGTAAAAATAAATTCCTCAGCAATAAAAAGTTCATCAAAAAGATAAGAAATAGATAAGATATGAGGTATATGAAAAGCGTCTAATTATCTCTTTCACTGCTGTAACTAATATTAGATTTTACATAAGAGGAAATTACCCTCATTACACACAGGACATGTATAATAATGTCTGTGTTAGGAATGTTTGAGATGTATACAAAGCAATTAATTCAGGATCCATATTCAGATTTGAGGAGAAAGTCAGCACAACTGCATCATGTGCATTAGGTTTTTTCTCCAATTTCAAGTAATGTTGAAATTATACAGTCCTCAATTATTTCAAGCGTTACCTGTTTTCTGAGATCTCTTTGACTTTTGTCATTTTCTTTTTGTGTGTCTTCCAAGTCCTGGATCTTCTTTGTGCATTCTAGCTCCACCTCCTCTTTTTCCTTGGTTACTATGGCAACCTTTGTTTGAAGGTCACTCAAGGTCGTCTCCATGTCAGCTGAGCTGGTCTCCATAACAGAGAAATGATCCTTTAATGATGAATTGGTCTGAAGTAAACCTGGACAAAAATAGAAAAAGATTCATTGACAAGATAATGTAGGTAAAACTGTATACAAAAGGTTTTTCAGCAAAAAAGCTTATGTCTTCAAGAAGGTCAAGGTCACAAGAGGAGAACTCTTTCATGTATATCTGTCAACTTTGAAATTTTCAAAAGTGGGAAATCTCCCTCCTTGACAGTTGAAAACATGTTATGTGTGAACCAATTTTGAAACATTTGGAGGGAACCATCTTATAACAATACCATTGAATGCTAACCCTTTAGGTTGAATACAATGGATAAACAATGATTAAAATATGATTCTATCATTGTTCTGGGTGGACACTTTGCTGACAGCAATGCATTTTCATTGAAAAACTCGATACAATTTTCTTTTTTCATGGGAAAAATGATATTCCCCACAAGGAGGGAGAGTGTAATTTTAGGAGGGAGATGAGGTCCAACAGAGGGAGAGCTAACAGGTATGTTCTTTGTATGAAGCTGAAGGTTTGTTAAAAGGTCATCTTCATAAATCTCCATAAATCACAATCTGATATGTCCTAACTGTCTTACTCCTCTTCATAAAACCAACTAGAACTGCCCTAAAGTGACGAATTATATTCCCTGCGGGATGTTTTTCTCTACACGGATTCATGTATGACATAGGAATCTATATATATATATACAAGGTCAAAGTTCAAGGTCAAGGTCACTAGGTCAAATGTCTTGGTATCAAAATGTAGAACTTATTATGGTGAATGCATGTATGAAATATGAAAGCCCTATCACTTATACTTAAAGAGTAATCTGCTTTAAGAACTTCTTAACCGGACGGATGGACAGATGGACAAGGTGTTTCCTATATACCCCCCCCCAAACTTCGTTTGCGGGGGGTATAATGAGTTAAAGAAGATCCTGACGATTATCTCAACTACACTCACAATAGAGCACCAAATTGAGCATCGATGGACCCCTAGCAAGTTAGAGGTGGGACCAGGTGCCCGGAAGGAATAAGCATCCCCTGTTTGGCTTGCCGCACACGTCGTCAACGTTCATGCGCGAAAAAATGAAAACAATATCTAAAAACATGCACTGTCTGAGGTAATGTCTATATAGAAAGTGCTATGGCGACCATGTCAGGGAAAATATATAAAACACTTACTGTCAAACCCCCCACGGGGAACAAGTCATGTCATTAAATGTAGTCAGATTAGCTGTGTCTACCTGACCAATTAAATAAGATATTTTCTATTTCCTGTTCTTGTCCCTAAATAATCATACATACATGATCTACCGTATAACCAGAAATTTTCGCGAGATACTAATTTTCGCTATATTCGCGAGTGATTTGGAATCGCGAAAAATTATTCTCGCGAAAAATTGTGTTTTATTAGTTACAAAATATCTTGGTATATTATTTACATTTCGTTCTAATCGTCCATGTGACATGCTTTACTTTTCCTAATTAAACACAAATAGAAGTGAATTGAGTGTATTATCACAGACCTAGCTAAAACTGCAATAATGAAAGGTACAAAACAGTCACATCATATGTATATATTTGCTTGTAATTCAGGAATCGCGAAAAATTATACTTGTGAAAATAAGGATACCTTATTTTACAACAAATTTGCGAAATTTGATACTCGCGAAAATTTCTTGTTATACGGTATTTTATCACATACATATGTATATCATAATTTCATTAGAATGAACTAAGTCTTGTAGTCTATATACCTTCGACTTTGCCTTTCTCCTTGGCTAGTTCTAGTGACAGTGTATAGTTTAATTCCTCTATCTGCGTGGTATCTGACTGCTGGGTACGTAGACTAAGGATCTCGTCATCAAGGACGGCTAATCTCTGATGAAGTTCTCCTACTTCTTCTTCTTTACTTCTCTGAACTTCAAACAACTTCTTCTCCAAGAACTGCTTCTCAAGTTTTAACTCCTCTACCTCACTCACCAGACCCTGAAATATTTGGCAATTACTGTTACAAATTTTCACTTGGGGGAAATTTTTGCATATTTGCAAATCAAAAGAATTCGCAAAGATTTCACCCACACGAAAATAACGCTGCTGCATACTTACAATGGCATAGACATTTTTATCTCGAATATTTCCCCCAAGCGTAACATCTTGATGTGATAATTACGAAATTTTCCCCCAGCGAAAAATAACCATGTTTACAGTATATATACCAATCAAGAAGTAGAGCTAACAAAAATATTACAGAATATAACTCTGTTTACTTGCATAAACTCTATGCAAAGTCAGTGATAAGATATTACAAAAATAATTTCTAATTGACCCTTCCGAACGCGAGAAAAATTTGAGAAATTCCATGACGTCACAATACAATTCCGATGTTTGATCGAGGTTCGGAGCTTGTTTGTCCGAGGTAAACACATGGTAAAAGCATTGTGACTTCACGAAATTTTGCATTTTTTCCCGCAATTGGAAGGGTCAATTGCATAGAGTTTCCAATAGTAGGGTTCTCAAAAAAAGTTTAAGTAGGGGTCAATTCTTAAAGAAGTAAATGGTGAAGTTTTGGATTTTGTGAGTTTTTTTTAATGCATGTACATGTACAATGAAAAGTAGGCAGTTTTTTTCTATCAATGAAGGTGATGATAAATCCCTTGGTGCCAGCTGATAATGAGAATCCTGCTAACGGAATGAAAGAGGACTCCGATTTCATCGTAAGTATAAACATTTAAAAATCCTGTCTCACATATTTATAAGAATGCCAGTAATCATGGTAATGAAAAACCTACCTGTAGTTCAAGCTTCATGGAATCCTGTTTCTCCAACATATTGACATCAAATTTCCTTTGTAGTGAGTCTATCTCTGTCTCAAGGCGAGCTTTATCTCCGCTAACTTCACGTAATCTACTACTCAATAACTCCAAATTGGTCTCGTACGTACTTTGTCTGTCAGTCAGTTCATTTTGCAGGGTGCCGACATCAGAATTCAGTTTGTCTACTTCAGTTCTGTGTTTCTGTTTGTCCTCTTCGTGCTGGTCTTCAATCTCTTCAATTTTCTGTTTCAGTTCTAAATTTTCATTGGCTAGTTCCAGATCATGTGACTTATCTGTAACAGTTTGGGAAGATTCCTGATAAGCTTCCACTTCATGTTTAGCCTGCTGTAGTTCGTTCGTATTTTGAATGAGGTTTCCTTCCAGAATCTTTATATTAGATATTAAATTCACTTTTTCCTGTTCATATTCCTGTTTTGAAGTTTCAAGTGATGAGACAAGATTTTTCAAATCTGTGACTTCTGTTTCAAGTTTTACTTTTTGTAGCTGAAGTTCAGACAGAATCTGTTCTTTTTTGTCCATCTCTCTTTCTCCTTTTTCATCAACTTTTCTTGCTTCCTTAATTGCATTTGTTAATTTCTCCACCTCTGTTTGAAGTTCCGTTTTTTCGGCTGCAACTTTATTCAAGTCTATAGATTTATTACTCAGTTCTTGCTTCATATGACGGAAGCTTTTTTCAACTTTACCCATATCGTTTTTCAAATTTTCCAGTGCGCTATCGACTGATGATTTTTCTTCAAGCGCTGCTTTCAAAGAAATTTCAGTGGCAGCTTTCTCTTCTTTCAATTTCCAAATTTCTGAATCAAGATTTCCCATCCTGCCTTGAAATGCCCTCAACTCTTCTTCAACTCCTATCAACTTCTGTTGTAATTCTTCAATTACTCTCTCCTTGTCAATAACAGTTTCCTGAGACAAAGTCAACTTCTTCATGAGATCAATCTGCTCATTTTCCAGTGCAAAAATTTGAGATTGTTTTTTCTTCAGATCATTTTGAGCTCTGTCAAGTTGGTTTTCAAGGTCATTGGTCACATGATATAATGACTGCAATCTGATTCGCTCCTGTTCTACAGTTTCTAATTTTGAATCAAATGTACCTTCGATCATAGTTCTCTCCCTTTGTATTTCCTGGAACGCTGACTCACGTTCCATCATGTCAGATTCGATCATTTCCAGATGTTTTGCTAGGGTCTCTTTATCCTTGATCGCCTTTTGTTGTGTGTCTTTGAGCTGGTGTCTTATTTTTGTGTTTTCCGTTTTCAGTCTTTCTATTACACTTCCTTGGGAGGTCACCTGACTCTGAAATGAAATTCAGAAAAAAAATACCAGTAATACGTTCAATGTAACATAACCTATAATGTATGTCCCTGTGATTTCTCATCACAAACATTTGATCATTCGTCAACCGATAAATTAGCAATCAATCAAATTGACAAATATAGCATTCTGAGTTATATTTAATGTAAAAAAAAATTGTAAATCCTTATTCCTTTTGAATCTGTGCATAAACAGAAATTAAACATGATGATGATTATTCAGTATTTACAATAACCAGAGTTACTTCCTGTTTTGGATAGTATCTGACGTAGATTAATAGACCATTTTCTGATTTTGTTAGAAAGCACAAAATGTCCGAGTCAACATCTTTTGGCGTTGTTTTAGATTATGACATCAATGATAAAAGACGCAATTCCATTGTGGCCTAACAATGAAAAAGTGCACAAAAATTGCCTACCTCGGACATTTTTCGTCATTTTATCAGCCATTATGAATTTCGGCAAGTGGTCTATTGTGACCTCATCAAAGTCTAAGGAAACTCTGGGAAATAAAGGTAGGAAATTGACTTTACCTTACAACAATTTCATGAGGTCATAATGGTTTTACTTCAGATACCATCTAAAATGGGCAATAACTCTGTAAAGGATACAAAGACTCAGTACCTGTAGTGATGTTAGTTCCAGTTGTAGAGCTGACTTGACCTCGTTAGCCGCCTGTAGTTGTTGTTGGTACCATAACTTGGCATTAACAAGTGACGTTAAATCGCTACGTGCCCCGCGGGCCTCATTGTCTGATTCCATCTTAGACTGCATCACAGCTTGTACCTCTACGTACAACTCCGCTATCTTGTTTTTCAGTGCCTGGATCGTCATCTCTTTGGCTCTGATATCGTCACGTAACTCCTTCATTCTGATTTGTAGTTTGTCGTTAGCGTCTTGTGTGACTTGTAAATCTTCCTGTAAAATCTTAGCTTCCAGTATCTTCTCTTCCAGGAAACTCTGTGCCGATGCCACTGACTGTTCCATTATGTTACGATTACTTCTCAGTCTTTCTAATTCAGCTTTGAGATTCTGTTTTTCCTCATCTACCTCATTTTCTCTCCTTGTTTTTAGTTTCTGTTTTAATGCCACTATCTGAGCTTGTAATTCTGATCTTTCCTGTATAGACACTCGAGCTTCGTGCGTCAGCATCTCTAATCTTCCCTCAAGTTTTGCTTTTTCCTGAAGTATTTCGTTTAATCTTTGTGTTGCTCCAAAGTTTGGCTGCTGTATACCATTGAATAGTGGTCCTGATGTAGTTGTTTGTAGCGGTAAAACAGAAGATGATAGATCCGGCATCAAATCACTAGGAGACTTTTTTGGGGTACTGGTGAGAATCGGCACTTTGTGTCTCTCTGATGACACAGGTGTACACTCCACATCAATGCCGATTCCTGAGTCCACAACAGAAGCAGAACTTTGTTGTACGTACATTTCCGACGTTGATGATTGCATGACAGGATTTCTATCGATATTTGCACTTAGAGGTGATGTACTGATAGTACCAGGTAGTTGACCTATTGCACCACCTGGTATTGGTTTAAATGAGGTTTCTTTAACGGGAGGTGAGTGACTTCGAACATGGGTTTGAGGTAATATATCACTGATGTTGATGGTTTTTTGAGGAGGTAGCGACCTCAGAAATTTCTCCGTATCTGACAATCCACCAGGATCTGACTCTGTTCTGACATTTTTAGCATCAGCAGAAGTTGTGGCGTATGACTGTAAAGCAGACGATGGAGATTGGGATTTAAAAGATCCGGCAGAAGTTATTTCTGTTGGCATTCTAACAATTGTTTTCTCTTTTCCATTTACACTTGGTTTTAAAGAATGTGCTCCTGCACTATTATGTCCTGGCAAGGGTACAGAATGTACTTGAGAAGGTACTGAAGCTGATCCAGGAAGAATTGCACTGTGCTGACTAGATTGTCGATTGGTTTCCATGACATCATCTGTTGCCATGGAAACATGTGGCAAAGCTGAGTTAGATGATATCTGTGAAGAAGATACCTTAAAAAAAGGAAAATGTTGAACATTTTGAATAATTCAATATTTGTATACAACATTAATCAATTCATCTATCCCTCTAAGAAGCTATATATCTATTATTGGAAGATAAAAATGTAGAGAGTGGATAGGAAATAAGTGTTTCTCCTTCCTGCTTAGACAAAACAAAATGTTATAATGTATTTAAGCCAAATAACAGAATGAGTAAGTGTTGCTGCTGCCCTCACTGACTGGAATCTACAGTCATTCTTTCCAAGTCACAGGGAATCCCCCCTTTCCCATTTTTAAGAAAAGAGAGATGACATTCTCAAGAAAAGAGAGCTACATACAGTTTTGTACTTTACCTGATCATTACTACCAGTAGTAGACTGTACTGACTGAGCTTTGAGTCTCTTCTCGGCCTCTGCCACAATCTGAGCCACTACGTCTGGTGATACAGGGGTCACCTTCTTCTCGCCTGTAAAAATCAAATATTTGAACTCAAGTAATATAGGAACATGTGTCGCCTTATATGCAATCCTAGGAGTCTCACAATAATGATAAGAAGACATCATAATACTGTAATTGTAGAATACAATCTTGGATCCTCATAATTTTTTAAATTCCCAAAGTTATCGTCATAAGACAGTAAGGAAGGAAACATTTTAATGCGTCATCATAGACCTATTGACAAAATGATGAAAGATGTCCGACACAGGAACTTGTCGTGCCCTTATTTATTGTTCAGTCCAAGAGAATACAGGAAACAGTAATATTACTTAAAGCAATAATATAGATTAAATTAGAGTTATCTTTCTTGGAAATTTATCTCTTTATATTACTGTAAGTAGTAATACTATTTAGATTTTCAGTTCGCTCTTATACCAGTGGATTCGGGGAGAAATGAGGGTGATTAGGAGTTGTATCTTATTCAAATGTACACTGAAAAATTATTTAGAACATAAGGAAAATTTTTCCTTCACATATTTGAAGAAAATGTGATTTCAGAAAGAAGAAAAAATGAGAAATAGGTTCCAAATGGACATTATTTTCACTTTTCAGTAGAATTTTTTTTTCATATTTCATGAATTTGTTGTTGAGTGAAAGAATTGTATGATAGAAACTGTGCTAGTGGATTTAAAACTTTCCTTTGTCTATATTACAGAAATACGTAATATAGGGTGGCAACATAACTGTTTTTAATAATATCAGGGATTATTGTTAACAGTAATATTACAGTTTTAAGTAATATTACTATTTTTAGTATTCTCCTGGACTGTTGTTGCGTCATAGTGGGATTGCATCTGTAACATTGACATAACAATGAAAAACGTTATGCCAAAAGATAATGACTCAAACATTTTGAGCTCAGTAAGAAGATCAGAAAATGGTCTTACACTATTACTAATGAGTTTCCTTTACTTGTGATCAGTATGAGCACAAATTTAAACATTACCTATAACGACAAATTTAAACATTACCTATAACGACAAATTTAAACATTACCTATAACGACAAATTTAAACATTACCTATAACGACAAATTTAAACATTACCTATAACGACAAATTTAACCATTACCTATAACGACAAATTTAAACATTACCTATAACGACAAATTTAAACATTACCTATAACGACAAATTTAACCATTACCTATAACGACAAATTTAAACATTACCTATAACGACAAATTTAAACATTACCTATAACGACAAATTTAAACATTACCTATAACAGACCATTGGAGATGCAGGGCTTCAGCCACTGTCTCAAATGCTTGACCGTTCCCCTGACCATCCTCAGGTTTATCTGTATTACCATCTGCCATCCTTGGTTTTCTTACCAGCTTCTTAGATGCTGAAGTGTTGGATGATATCTGCAAAGAAGAAATCATACACTAACATACTCTAAATGAAATCACCTGTAACAGTTACACCTCTGCTGAATTAAGATATTGACCATGCTGAGGAAGCATATACCCCTTAAAGTAGAAATTTTCTAAAAAAAAAAACAAAAAAAAAAAAAAAAAAACACTTTTAGCGTTTAGAAATACATGTAACTTTCATCATATTTTCTGTTCTAAAAATAAGATTTAATTGAAGAAAAAGAGCAAAGAACAGAGGAGCAGATAGTCATGATAGTAGAAATCTAATATTCAAAGAGCAGAGTTATCTCCTCTTTACAATATTGGAAAAATTTCTGGTTTCTATTAAAATGTTTTATTGTGTAGACAAAAGGTCTACGACAATATCGACAATATCGTTATTGTGGGCAGTAATTGTAACTTTGTGACTCATGGTCAATAACCATGACATCATCTGGTAAAGGGACATAACTCTTACCTTAAATAGCGTATGGATATCACTTTTCAGGACTCTCTCCTTCCGTGTGATGTAGCTTTTATCAGAATCCACAAAGTTATGATCAGGATTTACCAGCGAGTGTTGATAACGATCAGGATTAACCAGCGAGTGTTGGTAACGATCAGAGGATGTTGGGATGTTAGAACACACACTTTTTGAGTAGATCTGAGTGGATTTTAGACGGCTAGGCTGGGCTACACAGTGAGGCCTTGTATGTGGCTGATTATAACTTCTGTCTAAAATAAATTAATCAAAAGTAGTGAAGGTCCCATTTTTGTATAAATGGATGTTTTCTTCTATCTATGTGACTACATATTATATAGGTTCCCTCTGTCATCATGCATAGTCTTATCTACATACCAGAACATGCTAGGAACAAGCTTAGCAGAAATTAAAGATATCAATATTGCAGAAAATAAACAAAATACAAAATTTGCATGAATGCTATTGTTTTGTACATATGTATGTTTTACATTTAATGTAAAACATACATATGTACAAAACAATAGCATTATGTATTACTTGTGAGAAATTTCTATTGGAATTTAGACAAGTTTTAATTTTAAAATTATGATCTTGACTTCCAAACTGGTGATGTTTATAAAAAAAGAAATAGACTGCTGGAAAGGCAAGAAATGCTAAGTAATCCAGTGATGAATGTGTGGTGACATTATAATTAATGAAGCACATCTGATTCACCGAAAGATTCAATGTAGAAAATCTGAAAGTTATACAAAAATTCCATTTTAAATCAAGATGGAGTGCCCCCCTAAGTACTATTTGAGTTTTGCTAAACTATATATACATAAAGCACAATCATTGTGGAATATTCAATCTGAAACCTGTGTGGTAAGTCACTGTGTTAACCTGGTGTAATTTAAGTTTGTACTATGTTTTACTATTTTCAGACACATCATCGTAATCACAATGTTTTGTATACTTTTGGGAAAATCATGTGCCCATTTGAAATTGCATAACACTGTAAACATGGAAATTTTTGAGTGAGGGTAATTTTCACAAATCAAGGGATTTCGCGAAAATTTCCCTCATATGAAAATAACCCTGTGCATTCTTACACTGTCACAGACATTTTATTTGGCGCATATTTCCCCCCAAGTGTCAGGTCTTGATGTTCTAACTGTGAAATTTCCTCCAGCGAAAATAACCAAGTTTACAGTATCAACATAAAAAAACTTTCCAATTGAAACATGTGAGAGACAAGAAAACTTGTTAATTCTCCTCCAATAAAGTACATTTTGTAATTGTCTGTAAATCATTTGAAAATCATACTTTCTAATACATATACCATGTATACCTCAACTCAATGTATCAGTGAGATTTTTTTTTCAAATGATGTTTCTTTTTGTATTGACGGTGATCAACAAAGCAATATTATAGTTAAAGTGAAAGAAATTTCATGGCGACATAAAGTGCTTGTTCAGAACAACTGTGATGTTACCTGTAGTAGATTATTCGGCACAGGTAAATAACACTTGGATCTCAGATAGATATAGTTCACTGTGTTTTGAGAAATGAACTATCAATGTAACCTAGCATGCTTAGTAAGAAACAAAATATTTTGTAACGGATTACATGTAATTAAGATCTAAGTAGCAAGCAGGTGATTAAACGGGATGCAGTGTACAGAATTACTCTCTGTTTATTATGTTTAGAAGGAGATTCTGTGATATTAAAAAGCAGAAACATGTAAAATTACATTAACACTACACATTCCTGATACTCAATATATTGGAATAATAATTTTGAAAACTGTTGAAAAGAACTCTTCTTTACCAACATTTGGGCCTTACAGGCCTTTTTCAAGGTTTAACGAAGTCAAAATCTAGCGTCACATCCTTCACTTCATTCGAATTGCAATTGTTTTTGAGCTTATTCCTTATGACGTCACAGTGTTGACATTGACGTCGTGGCGGGAATGCCTGGTCTCGTGTATGCTGTACTCTCATAATATGGCCAGAGGATTCCTTATTTTGATTTTATGATATTGAGTCCGAATGGCGCGAAAGTGTTTAATTTTCCCATCCAAAAGATTTCCCTTCCTTTCCTGTAATACATTGAATTAGAATAACATTTTTCAAGAATAGCAAATTATCTTTCTCTGAATGATCTGTTGAATTAAAGTGATTGGCCACTGCTTATAAGGAATCCTCTGGCCATATTATGAGAGTAGAGCACATACGAGACCAGGCATTCCCGCCACGACGTCGACATCAACACTGTGACGTCATAAGGGAGAAGCTCAAAAACAATTGCAATTCAAATGAAGTGAAAGATGTGACGCTCGATTTTGACTTCATTAAACCTTGAAAAAGGCCTGTAAGGCCCAAATATTGGTAAAGAAGAGTTCTTTTCAACAGTTTTTTAATTATTCCTTCCCTCTAGAACGCTATTCAGACAATTTTATAATAATTTTGTAAAGATAAACCTTCTTTGATTCAATTTAATGATATGACATAAAATTCTGAAGTGCTTTAAGTAAACCAAGGCATGCAAATCAGGGTGTTGGCTTGTGGAGATTATGTAGCTATTTATTAATTTCAGCCATAAATAATGATTTTTTTCGAGGATACTGAGTTTTTAATATCCTTTTTGTTATACAATTTATATATTATGTAATATATTACATTTTTTAAATTTTATGTTCACAATTTGATAAATGTTTTTCATCAACAACTCCACCTTGAAAATTTATCAATAATTTCTACCAAATTATACTGCAAAAGTTATCAGTTGCGATTTCAAGGTAAATGAGCATATTTGTATTTACGTTAGATTCGTAACATATTGATATGATGTACATTTTGCATTAATATCTATAGAATAAGATTTTATGTTAGAGTGTAAAATCCAATAATAATTCGTACTACACGTATATCAGAGGGAGACTTAATTGTAATAAACATCAGCATGATCAGTCTTTCCCAAAACTCACTAGCCTGACGCCTGAAGCTACCTAAACTTATGCTGGGCTAGTAGAAATTCTTTAAGAAACAATATATATGTATTAATACAAAAATCTGGTAAAATTTATCTTTGGGCTAGTGGCTTAAAAAAAGTTTGAAACATGTAGGATAATTACTACAAAATCAAACAAGAAGAGTGTTTTTACTACCTTGATTATTGTTACTGTACTGAAGTGCAGCAGTTACTCCCCCTTGTTTACCCGACTCATTATCATCATCAGTGGTTTGGGTGAAGTGAGAATCGTAATGGACTACAGTACTGAAGGAATCTAACGAGTTGTCCTGCGGAAACTTGCCATCCTCAAAATTAACTTGATGGACCTTCACAGTAAATGGCTCCATTTAAGGAGGAGCCGGGGGCGTTGTTGTTTCCCTTGTCTAATTCATTATGTATTACCTAAAATAGAAAATAATAATGAACATGTATTGCCCTGATTTTAGAAAAACATATTTCTTAAGCATGTTTTAGGACAATCAGTGTATGTACCCTACAATAACATGCACATGAATCCACAAATGTATACAGTCGTGTATATTTAAATCTGGAGATTCAATATTATCAAATGGGTTTGCAAACTCAAGCTCATTAACTTACTGTCCTCACAGCACACTTCAGAAATCGGAAAGTTAAGTTTTGTATACAAGTTTGTCGGCAAATTTTTCAGCTGAAATCTATATAATATTGGGAGATAGATCTCAAACTATTGTAAATAATAATGTAAGTTATATAGCGAGCAAAGCTCGCACTTATGGTAACACATATACACACTTACATTATCGAGGAAATAAGCTGAATGAGAAGTACACTATGCTTTCTAAAACTTTCGTCCCTGTTGCTGCGGAGATTACTGTTGGATATTGCCATTTACATATTCTTATTTCGACATTCAAGTTGATGTATACGCTATACTCTACTTTTGTTTTTAAGTTGAATTCATTGACATAATTTTTGGTAAAGTAGTTTACAAAATAGCATTATCAACGGGTCGTTACCGCGGAATGTAAAAGCCTCCATTTCTGTCTGATTTGTCATGTGATGCTAAACGGGACATTTCAGTTTTTCACTCCGATTGCTTTTCTTGTCTCAGGTGTAAGAAGTCGGAATAGGGTTTTTTTTTCTTTTGGTCGATATGCAAAGAGTAATTCATCAAAATGGCTTGAAATAAAAAAAATCACATGTAGGAAATATATATGAACTTAGGCATGGTCCATTTGATATTCAGGGGGGGGGGGCTTGGGTTTTTTGACGGAGCAAGATAATTTTTTTCGCCCCGGACCGGGGCAAAATTATTTTTTTCTGGCAAAGTTGGAGCAAGGAAATTTTTTTAACAAAGTGATGCGCATATTAAGAATGTTGTGTTTTATCAATAGAAATTATTTATATTTTTACTCAAAACTCTAAATATTAATATATTAGTTTATTTCTTTATGCAAGTATTCAATTCACTTTTAAACAGAGAGATAAAAGATTTTTACAATACAATTCTCAATATTTTATATACGGTACATGTATATAACATGTATAAGAGGGTCTGAGGGGAAGGTCTCATAGACATTATTTTAAATGTTACTAAGAATTGTAAATTGGTGAATAACTGAAGTTCTCCTTCCAAGCTTACAAGAACATGACTCTATGGGATACATGCAACATGTATTAACAGCAATACAATGTACATAAATATTGATAATATATTTAAGCTTTTAAGGAAGCCCTTTTTCATTCACATACATGTATAACTTTTGATATCTTCAAATACATGTATCTAAACTTAAAATGCTATTAGTAAATAATGTATTGATGGAAAACTATGGCGAGCGAAGCAAGCCAAAAATTTTTTGATACAATTTGAAAACTGCGGCAAGCGAAGCAAGCCGGAAAATTTTCAAGAATTTTAGCAAAATTTTATGGTTATTCTTCAAATTCAGATTATTTGTAAGAGCTGAAGAGCAAGGTAATTTTTTTCTGTCACACCATAAGCAAATTTATTTTTTTCATCAAAATTGAGAGCAAAATTATTTTTTTCGAAAATAAAACACCGCTAAAGACGGTATGGCCGGATTGCAAAGTAAGTTTTTGTCACCAACTGGGTCAAGGTCACTAAGTCAAATATTACAGCATACATTGAAAGGTCTTGTCAGAGGCAACCTTCATGTATAATATAAAGTTTCTACTGTATACAGTTCCTTAGATTTTGCTTAAACCAGGAACTTTAACCGAAGTCTTTAACTAGGTCAAAGTCCAAGGTCATGGTCACTGGGTCCAATGTTACGGCATAAATTGAAAGGTCTCGTCATGGGCAACCTAAATGTATAATATAAGGTTTCTACTGCATACAGTTCCTTAGATTTTGCTTTAACAAGGAACTTTAACCAAAATCTTTAACTAGGTTAAAGTCCAAGGTCAAGGTCACTAGGTCAAATGTTACGGCATAAATTGAAAGATCTCCTCATGGGCAACATACATGTACATGTATAATATAAAGTTTCTACTGCATACAGTTCATTAGATTTTGCTTAAACCAGAAACTTTAACCAAAATCTTTAACTAGGTCAAAGTCCAAGGTCAAGGTCACTAGGTCAAATGTTACGGCATAAATTGAAAGGTCTTGTCATGGGCAACCTTCATGTATAATATAAAGTTTCTACTGCATATAGTTCCTTAGATTTTGCCTCAACCAGAAACTTTAACCAAAATGTTGACGGCAGACGGACAGACGGACGGACGGACAGACGGACATCGTCAATCTATAGACCGGAATTGCTTTGCAATCCGGCCAAAAACCCAAGCCCCCCCCCCAGAATATCAAATGGACCGTGCCTTAGGTCAATTCCGTTTTTGACCAGGTCTGTTTATAAATCTTTGGTCTGCATGACCAGTTCAAGCAATGATAACTTCTAGCTGAGCTCTTTGAAACTAAATCATTGATAAAAGTTTTCAAAATCAGACACTTTTTTTTTTGCTCGTAGTTTTTTGGTTTTTTTTTTGCTTTTGGTTTTAATCATATTATTTTGGTTTTAATCATATTATTTTGGTTTTAATCATATTATTTTGGTTTTAATCAAATTATTTTGGTTTTAATCATATTATTTTGGTTTTAATCATATTATTTTGGTTTTAATCATATTATTTTGGTTTTAATCATATTATTTTGGTTTTAATCATATTATTTTCTCTCCGCTCACACAAAAAGGCTTTGCCTTGATTCATATAATGCTTGTACAACCGGCACTACGCTCACAGTGACAGAAAACAGATGTAGACTAGGACTTTTTAATGTTAATTTAAGCGTGACGTTGCCGATATTTTACATTGCCGTCAACGACATCATGCTAAATTCAACATAAAAAATCCCTATCTTAAACTCTTTCACTGTCAGCATATAGTGTTCTAGGATTCCATTACCCGTTACTCAAGGTAAGTGAAATTGAGTTCGGGTAGCTGGAAAACAAAATGCGTTGGTAAGTGAGTTTTGAAACACAATCCCCATTACACTCTCCGTGCATATGTAGAAAAAACAGAAGTGACATACATATAAATAGTTGCCCCTAGTGTTGGAAATTGGATGGAGTAATCAAAATCGTTTTAAGAGGACAAGCCTTTCAATTGATTATCAATTACAATTGGATTCTTATAATACGCTACAAAACTGTAAAATATTTCATGATTTGTCCATAACTTACTTTTTATTGACAGAAATTTTATTGAAACTTGGCAAAATGTTTCATATAAGTAAATGTATGCATACTGACCTGAGTCAAAGATATATCAGTTGATTTAGATTAATAGTACGATGACCTGTTTTTCAAGCAAAATTACGTTTTAATGAAGCAAATTTTTCATTCTGATAATGTTTTAAATTTTCCAATTATAATCAATTATCATCACCGATGCAGGCGTCATAATCAGCACAACACTAGTAGCCCCAAAGAACAAGATCACATTTTAGAAATTTTCAGTGTGACAATATTTCTGGACATACAATGTAATAATTTATTTGATGGTAATGGCTAGGATGCACGATAGAAAATTAACATCCTTAAAATTTATTCTGACATTTTTGTTCGGGTAAGTGAGTTTCTTTACTGGGTAACTTGTAAGCACATTTTTGGTGGGCACTTACCCGTTGGTAAGTGGTTTTTGAATAAAATCCTAGAAGTCACTGGAGCATAGCATTGGTCAAACTGATATATAACTTCCATCGTTAGTTACAAGTGCTTGAGATCTTATAATCCCCCAAATCATTGGAAAATATTCCAACAAATGAGGCAAACCTCTTGAATATTTTTACCGAAACCACCGAACATTCAGAATAACCAAAGTCCCGAACTGGGTTTTGTCCAAAACCTTCTGTTTGGAAACCTCAGGTTCCGAACATGTTTTAGTCCGAAACCTGGAGTCTGAACATGTTAAAATGCTCCAAGCCGCCGTATTGAACCGGGATCGTTGGCATGGAATACCAGAGCATTACCAAGTGAGCTAAATTAAGGGTCAACCCGATAGCCCAGTCCTTTAACGCTCTAGTCTATCGGAGGATCGTAATCCCACAACACTCTTCCCTCCTTTCTTTGAGGAGGACGGTGGTGTACCCCATATTTTTTCACTCTTATCTCCCATTGGAAGGAGGCAGGGTGTCCCCGCTACTGTACATGTGACTCAGCACACTGCCATTGTTCACCTCGTCGCCAGTAAAGTGCTCCGAGCCGGTATTGAACCGGGATCGTTGGCGTGGAGTACCAGAGCGTTACCGAGTGAGCTAAAGGGTCAAACCGATAGCCCAGTCACTTAGGCATGGTCCATTTGATATTCAGGGGGGGGGGCTTGGGTTTTTTGTCGGAGCAAGATTATTTTTTTCGCCCTGGACCGGGGCAAAATTATTTTTTTCTGGCAAAGTTGGAGCAAGGAAATTTTTTTTAACAAAGTGATGTGCATATTAAGAATGTTTGTGTTTTATCAATAGAAATTACTAATATTTTTACTCAAAACTCTAAATATTAATAAATTAGCTTATTTTTATGCAAGTATTCAGTTCACTTTTAAACAGAGAGATAAAAGATTTTTACAATACAATTCTCAATATTTTATATTAGGTACATGCATATAACATGTATAAGACGGTCTGAGGGGAAGGTCTCCTAGACAATTTTTTAAATGTTGTTAAGAATTTTGTAAATTGGTGAATAACTGAAGTTCTCCTTCCAAGCTTACAAGAACATGACTCTATGGGATACATGCAACATGTATTAACAGCAATACATAAATATTGATAATTTGGTAATATATTTAAGCTTTAAGGAAGCCCTTTTTCATTCACATACAATTGTATAACTTTTGATATCTTCAAATATCTGAACTTAAAATGCTATTAGTAAATAATTTTTTGATAGGAAACTATGGCGAGCGAAGCGAGGCAAAAATTTTTGATACAATTTGAAAACTGCGGCGAGCGAAGCGAGCAGGAAAATTTTCAAGAATTTTAGCGAAATTTTATGGTAATTCTTCAAATTCAGATTATTTGTAAGAGCAAGATTATTTTTTTCTGTCACACCATAAGCAAATTAATTTTTTTCATCAAAATTGAGAGCAAAATTATTTTTTTCGAAAAAAACCCAAGCCCCCCCCCCCCCCCCCAGAATATCAAATGGACCGTGCCTTAACACTCTGGTTAATCGGAGGATCATAATCCCACAACAATGTTTTAGTCCGAAACCTTTGGCAACCCATGTATGGCACTGGATACTGGGATATATCATTGAAAAATGTAAATTGAAGCATCTTGTTGTCATGACATATGAAGTCCAGATACTATCAGCACTGAATATTCAGAACCTGTCACTGGTCAGAGAAAATTCGAAAATTAAAACTTTTATGAAGGAAATAACGTATGTTTGTACAGAATTTGAGATGTTCTTATTCGTTTTTGGTATATACATAAGTGACAGCGACTGAGTTTGTACCATCATATGCAACGTAACAGGATACAAAAACGTGAAAATGTAACTTCCTGCCAGGTGGCTGCTCGGTTTGTTGACATCACGTGACCGCACGCGAGATTTCTGGCAGGGCCGATCGCGGCAGATTCGACGTGTTTGATCGATGTGCAAGTTGCAGGTGAAATGACATGGCATCGATTGGCCCATAAGTACCAGAGATGATGCCTTTGTTCCAAAATATATTTCACTCTGTGTTTATTGTACGTAGATCTCAATCACTTCAGTGTGAACTTTCAATCGAGAGAGGAGGTAGAGGGGAAGGGGGAGGGGGGGGGGGGGAGAGAGCGGGGCCAGCCGGGGGTGAGGGTAGTTACAGTTGCAGAGTCGTTTGCTATTCATTCTTTCCAAATAGCAAATTGTATCCCAAATAGCAATTTGCAATTGCCGAATAGAGGGAAGGGGAAAGCCCGAATAGCAAATGACTTTGCTACTCTAACTACCCTCACCCCCTGCATAGCACTGTAACTAGGGGGAGGGGGACTGGAGGGTTCTCGGCCTGGATCATGAAATAAGCACAGGGACTGGAAGATACAATCTAAAACAAGTACTGGTGTCAAAGCAGTTAAAGCGAAAGATTTTAAAGGTTTATTCATGATAACTAGGTTGTTTTGTTAAATTGAGACATGAAACTTGGAACAATTAATATATAATGGTTGGCACATGTCTCAAATATTTATGGATTAATTATCTAAAAATTTTGGACTTTCATTGTCTTTTATGTCAACCTTTTAACCACAAGATTTTCTCAATTTCGCAACTTTACTAAAGCAGTAACTGAACGATGGAGCATTGTATTTTTGATCGATTTTCAACTCTATATATATATTGATAAATCTGATATAACATCTTTTCCAAAGACCAAATCGTAGAAAATGAAGGAAAATTCCCATAAATATAGTTCTTACCGAAAGGTATAGGAGCCTACATGTACCCTTTCCCAACCGACGTAATATCTAATCTGAAACTATCATTGCTTACTTTTGTAATAAAGGACAAAAAAGAACTATTCATTAAGTCACCCTGTCTTAAAAATGCTGACACTAATGTTGATTTCTAGTGAAACTTAGTATAAGAAGTTTCTTTAATTTATCCAAGTGCCTTAATAATTAATTCTAATACCCCCTACTCCGTAATCGTTCGGTTAATTGCTGCTTCTGTTCGGTTACTGCTTAAATTTGGCACCAGTAATTAAGAGTAAAAGAGCAGTCAATCGACTCTCTTGTGTTTAACGATTCTATGTACTGCTCTTTGACTCTTGATTAAACCTGCTTATCTGATCGTATCTTCCCATTCCTATCCAATAAGTTATTATATTACCTCTTGCTAGTTTAGCACATCTGTATTTGAATTAGAGTAGTCTAGTGGTATAACGATATATATAGTTTAATTGTACTCGTATCGCAATACAGTAGCTTGACGATACATATTACGATACATCTTCCATTCAAATGATACACAACCATACAGTATTTTTTAACAAAATTAAGCACAGTGTAACACTAAGAGACAAAATCTTTCTGTATCATTTACTTACAGTGATTTTTTTCATGAATTTGGGAATGGGGTCGGGGCCCGTGCAATTGGGAAAATTAACAACGTTTGGGAAGTACTAATACAAAAGTAAAATGACAGTTTATCATGTTTATACAATCAAAGAGTTCAGAATTGAAATTTTAATCAAATAATATTCTTTTCAATATGATTTAATTTCTTACAAAAATATGGCAAATAATTAGTAAATTTGCTACTTTTGAACCAGTAGATTTTACTTATTTCGGTGATAATTCCATCTATAATATGTGATTGGGAAATTTTAGAGCCACAATTGGGAAAAAAAGATACTATTTTTCATTGGGAATGGGGCCGAATAACGGCCCCAAAAAGTGGCAAAAAAAATCCCTGACTTACAATGCACATTGTATAAAGCCAATAGTACATTGTATATCCCAATCACCATGTAACTTCATCCTCTGGAGACAAGTTTACATAACACCTTACACCCCCTTGTCGGATGTCAAACGGTACACAAAACTGTGTCTCCATAACGATAGAATTAATTTAATTATGTTGCCAACATCATATAACAACATTGTAAATGTATCAATGTCAGTCCAAAAGAAATCTATGTAGTCTTTGGAAGTCTGTTTTATTTTGTTCATGTTTTTCCCCTTTTTCAGTCTCTGGTCATGTATCCATGGAGGAGTGGTAGTGCCAGCTATACGGATAACAGTGTCACAGTCACCGTACCTCTAAAGTCTACCTCAGGTACAGTACCAATACAAGTCTACATGTACCTCAGGTACATTACCAATCAATGTCTACCTCAGGTACAGTACCAATACAAGTCTACATGTACCTCAGGTACATTACCAATCAATGTCTACCTCAGGTACAGTACCAATACAAGTCTACATGTACCTCAGGTACATTACCAATCAATGTCTACCTCAGGTACAGTACCAATCAATGTCAATCTCAGGTACAGTACCAATACAAGTCTACCTCAGGTACATTACCAATCAATGTCTATCTCAGGTACATTACCAATCAATGTCAATCTCAGGTACAGTACCAAAACAAGTCTACCTCAGGTACATTACCAATCAATGTCTACCTCAGGTACAGTACCAATACAAGTCTACATGTACCTCAGGTACAGTACCAAAACAAGTCTACCTCAGGTACAGTACCAATCAATGTCTACCTCAGGTACAGTACCAATACAAGTCTACCTCAGGTACAGTACCAATACAAGTCTACCTCAGGTACATTACCAATACAAGTCTACCTCAGGTACATTACCAATCAATGTCTACCTCAGGTACAGTACCAATACAAGTCTACCTCAGGTACATTACCAATCAATGTCTACCTCAGGTACAGTGCCAATACAAGTCTACCTCAGGTACAGTACCAATACAAGTCTACCTCAGGTACATTACCAATACAAGTCTACCTCAGGTACATTACCAATCAATGTCTGCCTCAGGTACAGTACTAATACAAGTCTACCTTAGGTACATTACCAATCAATGTCTACCTCAGGTACATTACCAATCAATGTCTATCTCAGGTACATTACCAATCAATGTCAATCTCAGGTACAGTACCAAAACAAGTCTACCTCAGGTACAGTACCAATACAAGTCTACCTCAGGTACATTACCAATCAAGGTCAATCTCAGGTACAGTACCAATAAAAGTCTACCTCAGGTACAATACCAATACAAATCTACCTACATGTAAGGTACAGTACCAAACCAAAAATGGACACCGTAGAATAATGCGCACTAGGGAGTAACCGTTTTCATGGGCCATTTTTTATCAGAATGGGACTATGGATCAAGGGGCGTGGCCTTCCCAATCCCTGTCATATGGTACTGTACAAGTCGTCGTCTGGTACTGTACAGTACAAGTCTCCATATGGTACTGTACAAGTCTCCATATGGTAATGTACAAGTCTCCATATGGTACTGTACAAGTCTCCATATGGTACAGTACAAGTCTCCATATGGTACTGGACTAGTCTCCATATGGTACTGTACAAGTCTCCATATGGTACTGTACAAGTCTCCATATGGTACTGTACAAGTCTCCATATGGTACTGTTCAAGTCTCCATATGGTACATTACAAGTCTCCAAATGGTACTGTACAAGTCTCAATATGGTACTGTACAGTACAAGTCTCCATATGGTACTGTACAAGTCTTCATATGGTACAGTACAAGTCTCCATATGGTACTGTACAAGTCTCCATATGATACTTTACAAGTCTCAATATGGTGCTGTACAAGTCTTCATATGGTACAGTACACATCTCCATGTGGTACTGTACAAGTCTCCATATGGTACTGTACAAGTCTCCATATGGTACTGTACAAGTCTTCATATGGTACAGTACAAGTCTCCATATGGTACTGTACAAGTCTCCATATGGTACTGTACAAGTCTCCATATGGTACTGTACAAGTCTCCATATGGTACTGTACAAGTCTCCATGTGGTACTGTACAAGTCTCCATATGGTACTGTACAAGTCTCCATGTGGTACTGTACAAGTCTCCATATGGTACTGTACAAGTCTCCATGTGGTACTGTACAAGTCTCCATATGGTACTGTACAAGTCTCCATATGGTACTGTACAAGTCTCCATATGGTACTGTACAAGTCTCCATATGGTACTGTACAAGTCTCCATGTGGTACTGTACAAGTCTCCATATGGTACTGTACAAGTCTCCATGTGGTACTGTACAAGTCTCCATATGGTACTGTACAAGTCTCCATATGGTACAGTACAAGTCTCCATATGGTACTGTACAAGTCTCCATATGGTACTGTACAAGTCTCCATGTGGTACTGTACAAGTCTCCATATGGTACTGTACAAGTCTCCATATGGTACAGTACAAGTCTCCATATGGTACTGTACAAGTCTCCATATGGTACTGTACAAGTCTCCATATGGTACTGTACACGTCTCCATATGGTACTGTACAAGTCGTCATCCTGTAAAGTACAGTACCAGTCTCCCAAGCAGGGAGAGAGCTTGATAAAAGGGTTCTCTTGTTGCTCCATCCAGAATATTTATTTCTTGTAATCATATATTAAATTTATATTTGCATAACATTCATGAAATAAATACTGTTTAAACCAAGTCTCTCTCAGGTACAGTACCATAACATTTCTACCATACATGTAGGTACAGTGCAATACAAGTGACTTCTTCTGGAACAGCCTGGTATATGTTTCCCATTTTGATTCATAACAAGTCTTCCTCTTGTAAAGTCCATGTCTTTCATTCCTTTACAGATTTAACTTGTGTCAACTGAAACAGGAAAATATTGTAATGATTAATCTCATTCCTTAAAATAACTTAAGTTTTATAAAATAATCTTGATATTGCAATGAATCATTTCATTTCTTCAAATAAACTTCCATAAAATACTTTACAATGTGATTTTATGTGACATGATTTAGGGATTTGTAATAGACCTTCTTCATATTACCGGTAGACTTGCATTTTAGACACTCCAAGACCTGACATCACTACTTTTGACGTTATTTCTAATTGTGACGTCATAAATCAGAAACGACGTCACAGTTAAAAGTTACATCAAATCTTATGATGTCGGGTCTTAGGATGTGCAAAATACAAGTCAGTTGCAATAATGTGAAAATGGTCTATTTGACGGGGGTATCATTGACCCATCAATCCATATTTCTTTTACAAATACATGTATTTCAGATTGCTACAATACCTTGATGAGTCCAGTGGGGAATATCACCTCACCAGGATATCCCCATGGTTACAGCCCTAACAAACATTGTGAATGGAGGATCAGTGTGGGTCAAGGACATGGAGTAAGGTTCAAGGTCATCACCTTTGACCTACATCCTGAAGTTGATGGCTTTTGTAGGCATGGGTATCTACAAGTTGGATCAATGAATCGAAAAGGTACAATGTATGTGGTATTACATAAACATGGCCAAACACCCGGGCCTCTGAAGTATCCAAATCCTGATGCATGTCTACATTATTCTTGATCCGGTTTTTATAAAATTTTAGGCTTTGAACTGCTTTGATACAAATTTAAGATTCACAGTCTAAGTACAATGTTCTTTTCATCATTCAATTTTAGTTTGTCACATTTAATCAAGATTCAAATTTGTAAGCCTGTCGCAGACTACTAATTGTGAACTCCGTGGATGAATTTAACTTAAGTCATTTTCAAAACTTGGAATAAAAAGTCCTGGTAAAGTTTTACCGTTTATTAACATACGAAAGTTACATGTTGGTTATAGCAGTATGAGAATGAATCTGTTGAATCTAACATACAAAATCATGCGCGCAGTATATATTAGGAGCCTGGGATATTTCACAATCAGGTGGAAATCGCCATCAAAATTCATGACTAAATTGGAATTCAGACGTATAAACAAAGTTGCCTAAACTTAGAACAAATCCTCGCCATTTCGTCTATTGCACCCAGACCGATGACAGGCGAACCATTATAGTTTCTGTTGCTGTCAATTGACCCAAGAACACCTCGTATTGACAGACATAGGGTTACACACTGGCGGGAATGACAATCATTTCTATTACATCAATTTAGCACGTGATCGTAAAGTTAACGTTTGAAATTAGAGTTATCTTCTCCTAGACGATTGGAAATATCCCATAAACAAAATAAATGGAAATTAATTAAAAACCAAAATACTCAATTTGCATAATTATTGTGGGGGAGAGGCCATATGGTTACAATACTCCCCCACTTAAGAAAATAACCAAGATTTTTGCGACCTTGATCAACAATCAATCAAATCATTGACCTGGATAAACTTCTTAACATCAATCTAAAATCTTGAAAGTCATTTTATCAAATACATGAACTTAACTTCGGTGATACTTAGTTATTTTCTAAACCCATGGCCTTGATACCACAATAATGAACCATTCAACTATTTACCACCGGGATCACTTGGTACATATCAATCAAAAACATAAAATAAAACGCATGCAGTAAAAAGTCATTATATTCAGTTCCATTGTTCATCAGAAGTGATTCGGTTTTCATCATAATATGTGTTCTATCAAATTGTTCATAACCTGTAAAAGAAACACATTTCCAAGGCAAATCGCATCATAGAATCAAATATCATAGTATTTCTGTACAAATGAATGCATCAAACATCAATGGCATTTCATCAATAATTGCAATATTATTATAATAACATACTAGTATGACATTATAAGCATTACACCTTTACTCTGCTTTTTCACTAAATAACACATCACACGGATTCACTTATTCTTCTTATGGCCATCATCACGGTATGACATCATTTTCTTTGGTTCTTCTCCATCTATGGTTCGTGTCTGGTCCTTCTTCGTGAACTAAATAACCTCCGAGGAGTAAAACGAATAAATTGGACCTCTATGTCATCGTGAAACTAATTGTTAATCATCACGCGGTCATCATTGGTTTCTTCTTTCGTTTTCGTCTTAGGATCACGGTCTCGTCTTCTCGTCCGGACCCATTTCGTCTTTTCTCTATCCTCGACCTCATTAATTTGACGCATCTTGGCATTTGTGACGTAACCAAGATCTTCCCGTAATCCGGATGACGCCATGCACCCAGAAAATCGACGGGGTATTCATATTCTCATACATTCAGCGTCTTATTAGGAAGGTCAACAAGCACAAAATAGTTCATATTCCTCTTTTCGCAATGAAAGATTTCACTCTGCCATTATCTGCGAAAAATGTTCGTATGTTGTAGTGACGGGCTGGTTACACATCCGGCCACACGGGTAACATCGTGCACAGGTTCACCTGACGTCACAGCTTCGGGTTTCATCTTCGGCTTCGGTCTCTTTGGATTGTCTCTCATAATTAACCTGCACGCTTTTTCACAGCACGCGATTCCATAATATCAACAGGTATTAAAAGTGAAGTTCAAGCCTAAACTGCATATCTGGAAACTAATTGTTTATTATTCAGCACTGTACACTGTATATATATCCCAGCAATAAATCTATCATGATAGTCTGCATCATTGTTTCACTGTATAGGCCGCATATTAAGATTAATTGTCTCTGGTAGTTATTTTCTCTGTACCTCTAATTGACCATAATTTTGAATTTGCAAAAATAATTTAGAAACCTCTGTCAAATCTTATAAATGAAAGTTCCAAACTTATTTCTTTTTCCACGTCTTAATATTTACTAAAGTTTCTTTAACTGAAAATGCAAGCAATATTTTTTTTTCTTTCTTCTATAAAGATCAAACGAATTAATAAAACGAGATTAAGACAAGTGGCTCTTTTCATTGTTGTAATACGTCGTCAATACAAAACAAAAACAAATAACAGCTGATGCTTACAACCCGCATCATGGGACGACCGTCAAAATAAACTCCAACACCGGGAAAAGGGCAACAAAGTTCAATATCGTTATACGCTCTAATCTGAGGTGAGAATTGTAACACGATCACCAGAGTGAAAGTTACTCATAAACCTTGTACATAAAATCATGCATAAACAAACATGCAAAACTAGGGTTACACATTTCTATACTATATACAACGCCTCGACTTGTTTTTTTTTTGTGTGTTTAAAACGTCCTCGACTTCTTAGAAAAAAATCGATGTGAAATTAAGCGACTAAATTTTCTCCATAATCACCAATTCCTCCCTTTCTTAAAATAAAAAATACATTTTTTATCAAACTGACAGCTAACCACATACACAAGATTATGAATACTTCGATGTTCATCATATAATCCGAAAATTAAACGTGCGCTTTACCTCGCACAAAGTACAAATGACAGGGTTGTAAATCCAAGAAACCCGAACGAACCTCCTTACGTTCCCAGAAATCCGTCTGGTGTCATTTATCGGCGTAACATCGCCAAAATCCGAGCTATTCACCGCTCATCACCTAACGAAATAAACTATATGGGTTGCATCGAAGTATCCTCTTGAATGTAATGTACCATCATCCTGAAAAATCTTAAAAAGACAGGTCACGATTTTCAATTTTTTTTGCCCTCCTTTCTTTCAATTCCTCTGATTCCACGCCTGTTCCCCGGCGTTCTACAGACACAAACAGGAAAGAAAGTCTGAATCAATTTAAAAACTTCTTCGCCATTTTCCGGAATTCTACCAAATCCAAAGGTACTACAACTTTTAACCTGAGACGAACCAAAACCCTCAGAACTTCCTGAACCGGAATTCTGACAAATTCCCGTCATGTGAGACATCACTTTGTCGTCAACGTTAGTCATATTTACTTGAAAATGCGAAGAAAAAAATCTTAATCAATTTACCTATCTGTCTAGATCAAAAATTCAAAAATGATAAAATTACATGGTCAATCAAAATGAGGATACGCACGAGAAAAGTAAATGTGTCCTACCTGAAGTATACATCATTTCAGTGTAATGTTCATCACTTGTCTGCAGTTTAATCCTGGTTTCGCGTACAAGTCCATCTTCTGCATTCAAGGCAATAAATCACGTATATCCCCATGATTCGTATCATCTAGTGTCACGGCTTCAAATAAGATATTGTAGCCCTCTCGGGTCTACAAAATGTGAAGTCCGTGGATGAATTTAACTTAAGTCATTTTCAAAACTTGGAATAAAAAGTCCTGGTAAAGTTTTACCGTTTATTAACATACGAAAGTTACATGTTGGTTATAGCAGTATGAGAATGAATCTGTTGAATCTAACATACAAAATCATGCGCGCAGTATATATTAGGAGCCTGGGATATTTCACAATCAGGTGGAAATCGCCATCAAAATTCATGACTAAATTGGAATTCAGACGTATAAACAAAGTTGCCTAAACTTAGAACAAATCCTCGCCATTTCGTCTATTGCACCCAGACCGATGACAGGCGAACCATTATAGTTTCTGTTGCTGTCAATTGACCCAAGAACACCTCGTATTGACAGACTTGGGTTATACACTGGCGGGAATGACAATCATTTCTATTACATCAATTTAGCACGTGATCGTAAAGTTAACGTTTGAAATTAGAGTTATCTTCTCCTAGACGATTGGAAATATCCCATAAACAAAATAAATGGAAATTAATTAAAAACCAAAATACTCAATTTGCATAATTATTGTGGGGGAGAGGCCATATGGTTACAAATTCCTAACAAAATTATGATGGAAGAATGCACTTAATGAATTTATGTGAATAGCAAATCTTGCATGGTGATATTCAAAATATAGATACATGTAATATGTAAATTACATTTGTCTCAGGGGAGTATGTAGGATCTACATTCAAACATTGTGGATCTATGCGACAGAAGGAGTTTGACATCAGGAGTGATCGATGCTGGATAGAGTTTTACGGAGGAGAAAATCTGCCAAGAAATTTTACTCAGCCGTTCCTTGGATTCCATATAGAGTACAGGAGGGTGTTACATCGTACCTCCGGTAATCATTGTTTCTTATTCTTAAATCAAAGTCAAAATCTTAGATATAAACCAGTTTTAGTGAGCGGTGACAAATGTCTTGGAAGCTTATGTCACAGCACGATTGTCGGCTGCCTGGACAAAAACTTGGGCTATATATCATGAACTATAAGGGGAAGGATTTGATATTTCACATGTAGATTCCTCATGAACAGGCCTTTCATTCCGGACCTTGACCTTTAACCTAGTGACCTTGATCCAAGGGTTTTACCTACATGTACTTCTAAAAAAACTTTAAGCTGAGCTATGTCTTATGAACTATAAGGGTAGGGCTTCTGTATTTCACATGTATATTCATCATGATCAGACCTTTCATTTGGGACCTTGACCTTGGAGTTTTACCTACTTTTTAAAAACTTTAAGCTGAGCTGTGTCTCATGAACTATAAGGGGTAGGGCTTTTGTATTTCACATGTAGATTCCTCATGATCAGACCTTTCATTTGGGACCTTGACCTTGGAGTTTTACCTACTTTTTGAAAACTTTAACCTGAGCTATGTTTCATGAACTATATGGAGGAGGGGTTTGATATTTTACATGTAGATTTGTCATAACCAGACCTTTTATTTTGTACCTTGACCTTTAACCAAGTGACCTTGACCTTGGAGTTTGACCTAATGAAAAAAAACATTTACCTGTCCAGTGTCTCACTGTTTCTTGAAATTTCCATTTTACTATCAAAAACTTACATGGAGAGTGATGTTGTTTTCTGGCAAGTCTTTTTCCATTTGGCTTTTGGACAGAAGGGCTTCTTTTAGATCATATTGATTTAAGATAGAACAACTACCTATAGCGATAGTTTATAGATCAATAATTTCCCCAGTCCAATAAATCAATCCAATGTTTCAATGAACCATTAAGTCTTATCATGTGATGACTTCAACTGTTCAAAGTCTTATACTTAAAGGTTTATTATCATGATTATATGTTACTTTTTTGTGTCATTATACAATTTTATATGTTACATTTACATAAGGAATCATTGTAATATTGAAACATTTACATAAGGAATCAATGTAATATTTCTTTAGTTGATCAAGGTATCTACACAAAAACTGAGGGAAAACTGCATCATGCATGTAGCGCAGGATTCATAAGTTTTCCATCAATTTTTGGTGTTGATACCTCGATCAACCAAAAAAAATATTACATTGATTACTTACTTATCATTTCATTTTGTCGCTTTTCAACGTTTATTTGCAGCTCTGAAATCGTGTTGCTAACAATGTTGCTTATGACGTTGCTAAGTGCCTACTTCAGTTTTGTGTTGATAAAGGTATCAACAAAATTTCTCGGCCAGTCAGAATTGTCGTCTCTTAATAATAACAATGGAAATTAAATGATATGTATGTCATTTTACCTTTATATTTTACTCTTTATGTCATTATACTTTCAGGTTACGTGACTGACACCAATTTGACATTGTTAGCTATGTTACTGTTACTGGTACCCATCATCCTGCCATTGTCAATTTACTGTTACATGTGAGTAACACCTTCAGCTTAAATCAAATCAGTTGTCAGTTTATTGGTATGTACAGTGTAATACCATGTTAGTTAAGATTGCAAATTTAATCAAACCTTGTCAGTTTGATGAGAAATTTTCTCTTGTTAGTTTACTAAAATAATGACTAACATCTTAAATTTACTGTTATATTGGTACATGTACATGTACCTTTGCAATTTTCTGTTATACATAACTTAGACTCAGTTATAAACATTCACTGTTACACATAATTATGCAAATAACAGACACTTTGTTAGTTTACTGTTATATCTAATTTTCACATGTTCTGTTTGTTTCTTCTGTGATAGATTTTACTATCTTTAACAGATCCACAGGCGGATGAGCACTCTATTACTTTCCAACCCTAACAGTGCACCTTTACCATTTCTCAACACACTTTCAGTGAGTTATCACAAATAAGTATTGTGTGAAAAAAATGTCATGATTTTGCTTTAGAGGTCAGGAGTGAGTTCAGGTGCCAGCTATAGTTCCACTTCTGGACTAAAGCTGTGTTAAGATTGAACTCTAGTTAACTACGCTGAATGAGTGCTATAGATGTCTAGTTCAAGATGGCAGATGTGTAAAGCCTGGGTCTTAGAGAGGCTCTAATTCTCTAATTTTTGTTTAAATTAGGAGAAAGTAAAGATTTTATAAATTTATCTCAAAGTGACATTAAATTCATTCCTTTATTTTTCCAAACATTTCGGCCATTGGCCTTCATCCGTGGAATGTTTATAGAATTGAGTGTTCGTACTTGTGACGTCATTGGAGCGCCAAAATGTCGTAACGTAAATGGCGTGTAAAATGTTGTTAATAAAATGGTAACATTAAAGTTTTTCTTAATTTAAACTAAATCTATTTGCCGATTAAGTCCTTCTGGCAACAGGTTTATCTCAAAGATTATTCAATTTGGATATAAAGAATTTAAATTATTACGGCAAGTCAAGCTTAAGCTTTGCCTATTGTCCAATTCTTTTCAATTGTTTTGAAAAAAACATTGTTTAAACTACACTGTAACATTTATATTTTTGATAACAACCAAGTGTATGAAAATGTTGCTTTTCATTCTCATTCAGTGCAGAATCAAGAATCACATTTAATGTATAAGGCATAGGCCCTTAATAAAAAGCACAGTCTGCATGTTGATAATGATAATGAAAGGTTTAGTGTTCACCATGTAAAATTTGTAGTACAGTAGTAGGGTTGTTACACATAATACACACCCCCTTTTGGATCATGCATAATTAAGTACCAGAATCCTGACCAGTCAGGGGCATCACTGATTTCAGTCCTCTTTGGAAATGACTGATACTCATAATTTATTTTTCGATTTCCTTTGTAATTAAACACGATCAAAGATATTCATTTTGCAGAAGGATAGAAATCAGTCACATAAAAATGATTGAATCCCGTCATATTCTAAAGTTTGTCCATTTGATTGCCTTTACTACACTATTTAGGAAAATCTAATTCCATGAATTTGTAGTACTTTCTATTCTGCACCCAATGAACTCATAAAATGAAAATGTGCAGGAATGAATTTCTAGAAATAAGAATGCGCGCAAAAAGAATGGAATTCAGTCATTTGGCGGTAAAGCAGCAAGTAAAGTCAAAATTAAAATTACTGATATTAGTAATTTCTGAAATAGCACTGAAATCAGTGATGACCCTGACTGCTGACTATTTCTGCAAAGTGAACACTGAGCCTAACACATCTATCATATGAAATGCTTTTGTTAGTTTTAACAGTTACATGTTAGTAACATTGTGCCAATTTACTGTTATGTAGAACCTAAGCACCTTGCCTGTTTACTGTTATGTAGAACCTAAGCACCTTGCCTGTTTACTGTTATGTAGAACCTAAGCACCTTGTCAGTTTACTGTTATGTAGAACCTAAGCACCTTGTCAGTTTACTGTTATGTAGAACCTAAGCATCTTGTCAGTTTACTGTTATGTAGAACCTAAGCATCTTGTCAGTTTACTGTTATGTAGAACCTAAGCACCTTGTCAGTTTACTGTTATGTAGAACCTAAGCACCTTGTCAGTTTACTGTTATGTAGAACCTAAGCACCTTGTCAGTTTACTGTTATGTAGAACCTAAGCACCTTGTCAGTTTACTGTTATGTAGAACCTAAGCACCTTGTCAGTTTACCGTTATGTAGAACCTAAGCACCTTGTCAGTTTACCGTTATGTAGAACCTAAGCACCTTGTCAGTTTACCGTTATGTAGAACCTAAGCACCTTGTCAGTTTACCGTTATGTAGAACCTAAGCACCTTGTCAGTTTACCGTTATGTAGAACCTAAGCACCTTGTCAGTTTACCGTTATGTAGAACCTAAGCACCTTGTCAGTTTACCGTTATGTAGAACCTAAGCATCTTGTCAGTTTACCCTTATGTAGAACCTAAGCACCTTGTCAGTTTACCGTTATGTAGAACCTAAGCACCTTGTCAGTTTACCGTTATGTAGAACCTAAGCACCTTGTCAGTTTACTGTTATGTAGAACCTAAGCACCTTGTCAGTTTACTGCTATGTAGAACCTAAGCACCTTGTCAGTTTACTGTTATGTAGAACCTAAGCACCTTGTCTGTTTACTGTTATGTAGAACCTAAGCACCTTGTCAGTTTACTGTTATGTAGAACCTAAGCACCTTGTCAGTTTACTGTTATGTAGAACCTAAGCACCTTGTCAGTTTACTGTTATGTAGAACCTAAGCACCTTGTCAGTTTACTGTTATGTAGAACCTAAGCACCTTGTCAGTTTACTGTTATGTGGAACCTAAGCACCTTGTCAGTTTACTGTTATGTAGAACATAAGCACCTTGTCAGTTTACTGTTATATGGAACATAAGCACCTTGTCAGTTTACTATTATGTAGAACATAAGCACCTTGTCAGTTTACTGTTATGTAGAACCTAAGCACCTTGTCAGTTTACTGTTATGTAGAACCTAAGCACCTTGTCAGTTTACTGTTATGTAGAACCTAAGCATCTTGTCAGTTTACTGTTATGTAGAACCTAAGCACCTTGTCAGTTTACTGTTATGTAGAACCTAAGCACCTTGTCAGTTTACTGTTATGTAGAACCTAAGCACCTTGTCAGTTTACTGTTATGTAGAACCTAAGCACCTTGTCTGTTTACTGTTATGTACCTTGTCAGTTTACTGTTATGTAGAACCTAAGCACCTTGTCAGTTTACTGTTATGTAGAACCTAAGCACCTTGTCTGTTTACTGTTATGTAGAACCTAAGCACCTTGTCAGTTTACTGTTATGTAGAACCTAAGCACCTTGTCAGTTTACTGTTATGTAGAACCTAAGCACCTTGTCAGTTTACTGTTATGTAGAACCTAAGCACCTTGTCAGTTTACTGTTATGTAGAACCTAAGCACCTTGTCAGTTTACTGTTATGTAGAACCTAAGCACCTTGTCAGTTTACTGTTATGTAGAACCTAAGCACCTTTTCAGTTTACTGTTATGTAGAACCTAAGCACCTTGTCAGTTTACTGTTATGTAGAACCTAAGCACCTTGTCAGTTTACTGTTATGTAGAACCTAAGCACTTTGTCAGTTTACTGTTATGTAGAACATAAGCACCTTGTCAGTTTACTGTTATGTAGAACATAAGCACCTTGTCAGTTTAAGTGCTGTACGTGTACTTATTTCAGCACAACCAAATTTTAGTGGAAGCAGGACAAAAATTAGGAAATTGACTTCGTATATCGGATTAATTATGAATAAGCGCACTTGACTTATTTTCCATAACAATCTATCAGATATGAATGTTTTGGCAATCACTGTGTGGTAATGTTCTTTAATTTAGCCCTGCACAGTACAGGAAGAGGAAATTTTAGCACAGTCTTAAATGAGCACAATCGTAACAGCGTTAACTGCGCTAAAATATGCTTAAATAAGTAGACATACAATAACTTTTCATTTACTATATTTAAATTTCAAATCTATTATAAAATTCTGCTCTTGATTGTTATCATTCACAACTTATTGCACTGGCAGCTTTTTCTAAGGAGCTGTTAAGATAAGGCGTAAAATCAGCCCTGAAAAGTGGAATTTTGAAAATTGAAATTTCAAGAACCTTTTAATGTAAAATGTATACCTATACTGCATACCATCAGAATATGAAGTAAATTTTTATCTGTTTTGCATATTATTGCTAATTTTGGGGTCAAAACTTCTCTTTTTCTCATAGAAATCAATAGAAAACGGAAAAGTTTTTTTGAACATTGTTCCCCCCGGATATACAGAAAGCCACTTTTACTGGAGATGTATATCAATGATACAATTTTTTTTGGCAAAGTGGGGTTCTGTATCTCCGGGGGGAACACAACCCCATAGACGAAAAACCAAAAATGGAAAGGGGGGTGCATTTTTTAAGAATCGACCTTTCGACCACAAAATATAGCACATTTGACTATTTTTCCTCTTTAATCCATCAAAAAATGTAACCTAAATATGACTGAATGAAATATTCAAGAATTAGGAATGAAATAAGCAAGAATGATGTTCATTTCTCCGCCAATGTGTATTTCGCGCTAATAGGCTTACATTGTAGCCATTGAATACAAAATGGGACCGTATTTTAAGTTCCGGATTGAATTAATTAACGATTAAAGAAGATGGAACGTTCGAAATCTATTTCTGAATCACAATGTAGACATATTTGATGTCTTTTAATCTATATTTATCCATTTTTGGTAAAATGTTCCAAAATTTTTACGTTTTTTTGTCGATATTATCGGTTTTTCAATCCGTGCACCCCTACCTCTTTCGACCTTAATTTTAGAATCTTAAGGTTTCTTTCACGAAATGTAAAACATGTAAAAGGTCTGCAAATACATTATATTTCAATAATGATTAATGTTTTTCTGTATACGATTCGCCATGAAGAAGAAATGAGTCACGAGATTTAGGGCTAAATAGGGCCCTTATCTTAACAGGTCCTTTCTTTATTTTAAATCGTTACTATAATGCATTGGTTTTCATTTCATAGAAAAAGATTGAGGAATCGAGCCCTCGATGAGCCGGAACAGGAGATTTACCACAGGTTCAAAAAGAAACATTACAAAAAGAAAAAATTCTCATCCACCAACGAACATAACATCCAGATTACGGTATGAAAATAAGTGCTACACAATTTCCTTTATTCTAATTTTGGCTTTGAAAGCGCATATACATGTATCATGTATATATAGAATACATGTATGTGACTGTCCAATTTTTTTTTTTTTTATAATGCAGAAATAAATTACAATGGCATCAGCATAAAAACACAAAATAAGATACTTATTCTATAAATAACATACCTGTATATAATTAAAGACCCAAGATGAGTTATAGAATAGATATGCACATTGTAAGTTGAATACATCTGTAACAGTTGTGTATTTAATTTTGTTCCTATAGCTTGAGTGAAATTGAGGTGGTTATCTTTTTATCACGCAATTTCATGCAATTGTGATGCATATAATTGGCTTGCGCCACAGCGATCTAGAGGAAAGAATTGAAGCCCTCTCACACACATACATGTACATGTACATAACTGAATAGAAACAGTGTGTGGAACAGGTAAAATATTGAAGTTTATTCAAATCTTTGAACTTCAGCCAGCATTGATTATGTATAGATAGGTAAAATTTGTGTATATATATATATAGGTAGATCCCCCTTCAGAAGATGATGAGCAAAAAGAGAACAGAACCAAAGACAAAATCAGGCCGTCTGGAAACTACGAAAACTATAAATCCTCAGGTATGTTACTGGATGATGATGTACATGTGTGTACCGTACTAATGACACAATTTATAATGTATTTTTATGGTATAGTCACTTCCTTATTTGACAAATAGAAGTAATCTTCATATAGATTCACATGATGATATCTTCAAGGTACATACATGTAGTTATGGTGAAGTTCTTTTTGTCTTGATTGCAAAGCATTGGTTAAAGTTTCTGTTTGAAGCAAATTATAGACCCTATATGCAGTAGAAATGTAATATGCATGTACTACACAGGCAAGAGCTTACAATATATGCCATTACGTTTGACCTAGTGACCTTGACTTTGGACTTTTACCGAATTAAAAAAGATTTTACTAAGATTACATATCTTCATCCAAAGAGGGTATGGCTTTGCAGGGCTCTCGATGGGCCTAATCTAGGGCTGATATTCGGCCCCATTCCCAATGCAAAATATTGTCTTTTTTTCCCAATTTGTTGACTACTTTTTATACGCCCGTCATTTGACGGGTCGTATTATGGTATGGCGAAGTCCGTCCGTCTGTCCGTCCGCCTATGGAACGCAATAACTTGAATATACGTCAACGGATTTTCACGAAATTCATACATCATGATTGGACTGTGGAGAGGAAGCCGCCTTTCGATTTTCAGGTTCATCCGATTTGTCGTTACAGAGTTATGGGACTTAGATTTTTAAAATACAGTGAAAATATACTAAAATATTTAAAAATTATTTAAAAATCAATTTCTGGTCGAAATGTTTTGAAATTTTGTATACTTAAGGTAGAAAGGATGCTTGACATATGTAACGGGTTTTTTATTTTTTGGTCGCATAACCGAGATGTTATGTGTAATGGGGGGGGGGGGGGGGGGTTATATGCACATACATGTTAAGCATAGGGCAAAATATAGGCGCATGGAACGCAATAACCTGAATATGCGTCAATGGATTTACAGGATATTTCTACATTGTGATCAAACTTTAAAGAAGAAGCCGCCTTTCGATTTTCAGGTTCATCCGATTTGTTGTTACGGAGTTATGGCACTTAGATATTTTAAATACAATGAAAATATACTAAAATAGTTAAAAATTCTTTAAAAATCTATTTCTGGTCAAAATGTTTTGAAATTTTGTATTCTTCAAGTAGAAAGGATGTTCTTTCACATATATAACGGGTTCTTGAATTTTTTGTCACATAATTCAGAAATTATGTGTAATGGGGGGGGGGGGGGGGGGTTATATGCACATACATGTTAAGCTAAGGGCAAAATATAGGTGCATGGAACGCAATAACTTGAATATGCGTCAACAGATTTTCATGATATTTGTACATTGTGATCAGACTTTGAAGAGGAAGCCGCCTTTCGATTTTAAGGTTCATCCGATTTGTCCTTATGGAGTTATGGGACTTAGATATTTTGGTGTTGTGAAAAAAATCCCAACGGGCGTATCTTGCTGCGTGAGCGTAGGCTTTATTATCCAATTTGAAACCTCATGGAAAATTCCTAAAAAAAAATGAGAAAACAATGCTAAATTTCAAGCAAAAAGGCATCTTAATCTATTTATATTTTTTTCCAAATTTTAGAGAAAATGCCGCTATTTTTCCCAAATTCAAAGGCCCCAGTCCCAAAAGTGTGTGCGAGAACCCTGTTTTGATGTTTTATATGATTCCTTATACATGTAACATGCAGGCTTTCTACTGTTCCTACTTTTTCCTACTATTTCCTACTTTTCCTACTTTTTATGCCCCCCTTCGAAGAAGAGGGGACATATAGGTTTGCCGCTGTCGGTTGATCTGTCGGTCGGTCGGTCTGTCGGTCGGTCCGCGACATCAGTTTCCGTTCAATATCTCTGGAATGGATTCACATATTGAAATGAAATTTGGTATACAGACACATCAAACAAAAATCTAGGTCAAGTTCATATTTGGGTCCGATCAAAAAAATTTTGACAGAGTTATGCCCCTTGCATTTCGAAAAATACCAAAATTTCAGGGTTTCCGTTCAATATATCTTGAATGGAGTTACATATTGAAATGAAATTTTGTATACAGACACATCAAATGAAAATCTAGGTCAAGTTCATATTTGGGTCTGATCAAAAAAATTTTGACAGAGTTATGCCCCTTGCATTTCGAAAAATACCAAAATTTCAGGGTTTCCGTTCAATATCTCTTGAATGGAGTTACATATTGAAATGAAATTTTGTATACAGACACATCAAATGAAAATCCAGGTCAAGTTCGTATTAAGGTCCGATCGAAAGAATTTTGACAGAGTTATGCCCCTTGCACTTCGAAAAAAGCCAAAATTTCAGGGTTTCCGTTCAATATCTCTTGAGTGGAGTTACATATTGAAATGAAATTTTGTATACAGACACATCAAACAAAAATCTAGGTCAAGTTCATATTTGGGTCCGATCAAAAAAATTTTGACAGAGTTATGCCCCTTGCACTTCGAAAAAAACCAAAATTTCAGGGTTTCCGTTCAATATCTCTTGAGTGGAGTTACATATTGAAATGAAATTTTGTATACAGACACATCAAATGACAATCTAGGTCAAGTTCTTATTTGGGTCCAATCAACAAAATTTTGACAGAGTAATGCCCCTTGCACTTCGAAAAATACCAAAATTTCAGGGTTTCCGTTCAATATCTCCTGAGTGGAGTTACATATAAAAATGAAATTTTGTATACAGACACATCAAATGAAAATCTAGGTCAAGTTCATATTAAGGTCCGATCGAAAAAAATTTGACAGAGTTATGCCCCTTGCATTTCGAAAAAAAACCAAAATTTCAGGGTTTCCATTCAATATCTCTTGAGTGGAGTTACATATTGAAATGAAATTTTGTATACAGACACATCAAATGAAAATCCAGGTCAAGTTCGTATTAAGGTCCGATCGAAAAAATTTTGACAGAGTTATGCCCCTTGCACTTCGAAAAATACCAAAATATCAGGGTTTCTGTTCAATATCTCTTGAGTGGAGTTACATATTGAAATGAAATTTTGTATACAGACACATCAAATGAAAATCTAGGTCAAGTTCTTATTTGGGTCCAATCAACAAAATTTTGACAGAGTTATGCCCCTTGCATTTCGAAAAATACCAAAATTTCAGGGTTTCCGTTCAATATCTCTTGAATGGAGTTACATATTGAAATGAAATTTTGTATACAGACACATCAAATGATGAAAATCCAGGTCAAGTTCGTATTAAGGTCGATCGAAAAAATTTTGACAGAGTTATGCCCCTTGCACTTCGAAAAAACCAAAATTTCAGGGTTTCCGTTCAATATCTCTTGAGTGGAGTTACATATTGAAATGAAATTTTGTATACGGATACATCAAATGACAATCTAGGTCAAGTTCTTATTTGGGTCCAATCAACAAAATTTTGACAGAGTTATGCCCCTTGCACTTCGAAAAAAACCAAAATTTCAGGGTTTCCGTTCAATATCTCTTGAGTGGAGTTAAATATTGAAATGAAATTTTGTATATGGATACATCAAATGACAATCTAGGTCAAGTTCTTATTTGGGTCCAATCAACAAAATTTTGACAGAGTAATGCCCCTTGCACTTCGAAAAACACTTCGAAAAATACCAAAATTTCAGGGTTTCCGTTCAATATCTCCTGATTTGAGTTACATATAAAAATGAAATTTTGTATACAGACACATCAAATGAAAATCTAGGTCAAGTTCATATTAAGGTCCGATCGAAAAAAATTTGACAGTGTTATGCCCCTTGCATTTCGAAAAAAAAACAAAATTTCAGGGTTTCCATTCAATATCTCTTGAGTGGAGTTACATATTGAAATGAAATTTTGTATACAGACACATCAAATGAAAATCCACGTCAAGTTCGTATTAAGGTCGGATCGAAAAAATTTTGACAGAGTTATGCCCCTTGCACTTCGAAAAATACCAAAATTTCAGGGTTTCTGTTCAATATCTCTTGAGTGGAGTTACATATTGAAATTTTGTATACGGATACATCAAATGACAATCTAGGTCAAGTTCTTATTTGGGTCCAATCAACAAAATTTTGACAGAGTTATGCCCCTTGCACTTCGAAAAAAAACCAAAATTTCAGGGTTTCCGTTCAATATCTCTTGAGTGGAGTTACATATTGAAATGAAATTTTGTATATGGATACATCAAATGACAATCTAGGTCAAGTTCTTATTTGGGTCCAATCAACAAAATTTTGACAGAGTAATGCCCCTTGCATTTCGAAAAATACCAAAATTTCAGGGTTTCCGTTCAATATCTCTTGAGTGGAGTTACATATAAAAATGAAATTTTGTATACAGACACATCAAATGAAAATCTAGGTCAAGTTCATATTTAGGTCCGATCAAAAAAATTTGGACAGAGTTATGCCCCTTGCACTTTGAAAAATACCAAAACTTCAGGGTTTCTGTTCAATATCTCTTGAGTGGAGTTACATATTGAAATGAAACTGTTACTTTATACCCCCATAGGTTGTATCAATGCAAGTATAAAGTTGTGACAGACTTTAATCACAGAAGGGGTAGGGGGGCATTAATGTTTTACAAACATGACTTTTAACTTGTTTATTTTAATCCTATTTTTTTCCTACTTTTACTTCAAAACCTCCTACTTTTCCTACTTTTTCATCTCAAAAGTAAAAAATTACTTGCTTCATTTGTCATTGACATCTGATTCAAAGTTTTTGAAAATTTTAGGCTGGCTTCGCTCGCCCATTCTGTATATTTTACATGAAAAATCATTCTGCCTTTATTTCTCTCTGTGATTTCCTCAAAGATGAACATTACCAGTCTATAATCATTGCTTACTTTGATTTGTGTTTCATACTTGCTGAAAATTTTCGCTAAAAGTGATGGAAAATTTCCTACTTATCCCTTATTAATTCCTACTTTTTCCTATTTTTCTCCTACTTTTTTTCATTGACTACTCCTTCTTTTTTCCTATTTTTTCATCAAGGTAGAGTTGAAAGCCTGAACATGGAAACTGTGACCTTTGACCTAGTCACCTTATCTTTTGAATTTGACTTACATAAAAAAGATAACCTTGGCTATATCTATAAGAAATAGATTTTGATATTTTACAATTTCCTATTATGACAAGATCTTTCATTTTATACCATGGCCTTTGACCTTGACGTTATGATCTTTTCCTTGTTTTTCTTTTTTTTTTTTTTTTTTTTTTTTTTTTTTTTTTTTTTATAATTTATTGTATTTTAGAAAAACAAGACACATAAATATATGTAAAAGGACATAGACAGACATAAAACACAAAGACAACTTTCACTCACACATTCACTCAAGAAAGTACATGTTTATATCAAAAAATCAATATTGCGAAAATAGAAATAACATATCTTTTATAATTGTCAAATATACTTTTCCTTGTTTTTAATACCCCAATCCTCAAACATCAACACAGTTTTAGTCATAAAAAATACAATGCACATTGTACCTAACATATGAATTTGAGCAATACATGTTAACATCAAACTGACCAAAACTTACTGTGCAATCTAACCATACTTTCTTTAGCAGTGTTTTATTTTCATATGGAGTAAAATTATTAAAAAAACATTAAATTTCATGGTACTGAAAGTAAAATCCTGTTTTAAGTTTTGGGATATAAATCACACAACAAGTTTCAAAGATACTGTATGAAATTGAATCATTGAAATTCTTTTTATGATATGATATGCACTCAGTCTGTAATACATAAAAAGAGCATTAATTTGAAAATTTTAAATTTCACCTTCATTTTGTGTGAACAATTTGCAAACGTCCCTGTTTAAGTTGTTATGTCACATTCTGAACCAATTTGAAGTCTTTTGTCCGATTTCAATGCTACAAAGTGTCGAATAACGTATGTCAAAACAATAAATTATGGAGAAGCGTAATATAATCTGACGAGAAATCTTGTGATAAATATAGGTTTACTTCCAGAGAAGAAAATTTTATGCACTTATTTTCACTGTAGCATATCACTTGACAGGCAAATAATCTCTTGCCCGGGAATTCCCTCCGATTTAACAAGGCAAACACTGTCTAAATCTAATTCATAAAAATTTATTTTAGGTCTATTATATGAGTATCATTATCATTTATATGATGGTAATCTATTCTTGTCAAGAATAGAATTATATTCATAGAACACTTCAACAGAAAATTTTGTTTATTTATGTGCACCATATCATAACATGTAAACAAAATTTTAAAAAATTATGTTGAAGTGTTCTCTGAATATACCTCTATTCTTGACCAGAAAATTTATAGATGATAGTGATGCTCATATGATAGGCTTAAAATACATGTTGTTTCCTTTAAAGCAGATTTAGACTGTATTTACCATACTTAATCGAAGGGGATTCCCGGGCTAGAGATTATTTGCACATCACGTGATACGCTACTGTGATTTTAATTATTTTGAAGATGCAGAGTTGGATAGTCTAGAGGTGACCACTGACATTTCAAACACAGTGGAGAATGAGTCAGTCTTTAGACAGGTAAAGTAACACAGATTATGTACAGTTGAGAAGTATTCACAATAAAGATTATATAAAGGATAGTGGCTCACTTTTCTTACATTTCCCCATGGGGACAAAATTATGAAGCAAGCAATATCCCTGGTTAAAAGTACATGTGCTATTAATTTTTGCCAAAAAAATGAGTTATTTCTCAGAGGCATAGCCAATGGGGAAATTGTGCCACTCATAGAATTATGTATGAGGGAACGGTTTATTACCAGTGACTTCACGTGGGGTTTCACACTATCTTTAGCATCATACATATCATTCAAAGTGTCACATTGATATTATTATTCAGTCATTGTTTCCAAATGACTTCAGCTCTGCCTTACTGCCTGTAGTTATGCCAGTGCGATGAATAAACTGCTCTCCTGTGATGTGTTCCCATCTGAATCAGATGCTAGACAAAACCTTTACCCTGAGGCTGCATTGATATTCCACATAAAGATTTGTTATTTGATACTAAGACATTTGATGTGGTGATCTTGAACTTTGACCTTTGACTTTTTACTATAGAAATTTAAGAGAGCAATAATTTCTAAAGATCTTGGATAAAATTCTTTAACAGGAAATTGAAATTACTTGAGTGTATTTCTTTTATTATAGATTATGATAGGAATATTTGGGAGTTATCAGGAATTCTTACAATGGCATGCTTTTTGTCTTTTTCTAGGAAACACCAAACTTTGATCAGCTGTTCATTGTAGCAGATAGGGCTGGATCAATCAGTGGCAAGGTCAACTTGTTAAGTAGTACCCCTTTTGACAACCAACAAAATCGGCTGTACGTTAGTCTATTGGGAGACTCTGGAAGTCTTGATTCTAAAAAGAAGCAAAATCTGTTGTCTGCGAGGGCAAGTACCGGGCAAATTATGTCGGCCACATCAGTGAAGCCAAAAAACGGGCAGCCTGTTCTTGTATTGAAGGAAATCTGTAAGGCACAAAAGTACAGGAATTTCCTTAGCATCGAAGATATGGCAGACGTCTATGAAACAAAAAAGGAGAAAAGAAAGAACACCCATAGCAGCAAAAGTGGATTTAAGGTGAAATCGCCATCCAGAACAAAATCTAAGTCTGTGTCAAGTAGAAAAAATTCAGCCATTCCGAAAAATGATCGAGTTGAATCCCTAAGATCCAATGAAAGAAGTATCAGAGATGGAAATGTGAGCAGAAAGCCAAAATATGAGAGAAGAAGTTTTTCGTACGGGTTATCTACTCTGACAGTGCCCACACCACAAAAAAGGAAGTTTTCCCTGCCTGAGAAAGCCAGCACTAGAAAGGAGAGGCTACCCAGTAAGATATTGTCGAGCATTCGGAGGTCAAGTTCATCGACACCTGCCGTACCAGAGCCAGATTATAACAGTGAACCTTCCAGCTTTCACAGCGCATATTACTCTGCTCGTAGCCAGTACGATGGACATTTCTTCCATGAGCAGTCGCCTGTCGATGAAGAACAGTTATGGATGCTGTCTGAATGCCCCAAAACTTCACCGCTACAAAGATGCTTCTCCGATAGATTTGTAGGCGTAGTGAGTAATCAGAATTCTTCCATGTCAGTAAGTCGTTATCATCGTAGAAGGTCTGCCGCACCCTGCGATAAAAGTTTGCATGATATCAGAGAGAATTATAGCACTCCATCGTATCATTGTCTACCGAGAATCAACAAGGACAATTTGACGAATAGTTTACAGTACACAGAGGGCAGCACTGTGTTAGCAGGAAATATCGGATCTGCTTCTAACGAACCAAAAAATACGGAAAAGATTTCAACGATACCAGAGATACAAATAACCGGTGCATCAGAAGACAACAGTATTCAGGGAAATGATAAATGTTCAATAGTGGAGTCTCACATGGATACCACGACTGGCATAGATAATCTGGCATTTGAAAGCTCGGAGCTTGAATCTCCGCCACAGAAAATCTACAATAGGGAAGAAATTGATGAAATATACAACAGCAGATCTTCCTTAAGAAAAAGAGGATTGAAACTGGATGAAAATAACAACAAAAATATCATGGAAAGCGGAATGTCGTGGACTGTACCTAATGAATTCTGCCCTGATAGCATTATAGTGCTTCAACAAGGTGAGAGCATGGTATAAATGGGAGAAGAGAGTTTGAAATTCACAGTCGTCTGGCAGTTGACTACAATGATGAGACTAGGATATTATTGAATAGATGTCATAAACGTCATCCAATGACCTGATGTTTTTGAGAAATTTGACCGCTGAGACTAAATTGATTATGTTAATAGACGATTTCCGAGATGTTTAATTTGATAGCTAGACTACGGACATCACATACTTTGGTGACATTTTCCATTGTGACGTCACACACGAAGCACTGGAAACAATGAACGTAAAACCTTGGCTTTATTATGATTTAACAATTCAAAAGTTATCCAATGTACTTGATGTCCTCAGTCTGATGTGTAAAATCAAGGTTTTTAATGGACGATTCCAAGATCTTGAAAATTGACTTTTATCAGGGACGTATATAAAATATCAGTATAATATACATCCCTGCTATCGATGATCTATTTACATGTATGTATGAAAATCAATTTGTAGTAGACGGGCAAGACATAATAGCCTAAAAGTTTTCCCTGTTAATGTGACCATAATCATCATAATGATGGTATCTGGAGCTTATGCTGTACTCTTGACATTTGAAATGTTCAGTAAAATGTTTGATATCAGAGATGTGCGTGACAATAAAAATTTGATATTGTGCTATTTGTGCAGCATTAATCAATGTCAGGCTTGGTCGTGTGGCAAGGTAAGGTTTGAGAAATTTAACAAACACTATCATGTGTGTGATGTGTACTCAATTTAGCGGGATTCATGTTTTAGAGGAGTTAGTGCTATTACAACTACGCTAATTTCAGACTACATTAAATATCAGTTACCTTATATTTTACAGTGGTGGGTGCTAATTCATATTTATGCTAATCAATGTCAATTTGCCCATTTTGGCAGTGTTTCTACTCAAATTTTGTTGTAATAAAAGAAGTAGATATATACAGGCTTTCTACTGTTCCTACTATTTCCTACTTTTCCTACTTTTTTATTTTGATCCTATTTTTTCCTACTTTTTCTTCAAATCCTCCTACTATTCCTACTTTTTCAACTCTAAAGTAAAAAATTACTTGCTTCACTTGTCATTGACATCTGATTCAAAGTTTTTAAAAAAAATCGGGCTCGCTTCGCTCGCCCATTCTGTATATTTTACATGAAAAATCAATCTCTCCTTATTTCTCTCTGTGATTTCCTTAAAGATGAACATTACCGGTCTACAATCATTGCTTACTGTGATTTGTGTGTCATACTTACTGAAAATTGTCCCTAAAAGTGATGGAAAATTTCCTACTTTTCCCCTATTAATTCCTACTTTTTCCTATTTTTCTCCTACTTTTTTTCATTGACTACTCCTACTTTTTTCCTACTTTTTCATCAAGGTAGAGTAGAAAGCCTGTATATAGTTCCTATGAAGATGTACAGGTTAACCTGACATGTACTTGCAATTTTAGACAAATCTTATTAATCTGGAGATACCAAGGTGACAGCTAGAGTCTGATTATTTTCTCCTCGTGTTTCCAGTCATTATAAGATTAGTATGGATATAATGATCACATGTGAAAGAAGAGTTTTTCAGCACCATGTACAATCATTATGCTACATTAATTTATGTACTAAATAAAAGTTAGTACACATGTAATACAATGTACACGATGGTTATAATCTTATCATATTGTGATGTGTAAAACAGAAGTGATTTTTAGTGCTATTATATTATTCATTTCAGACTCAACACCCTCTGGATCCATATAACTTTTCAATAATTTTTTTATAATGACCTTGACTTTCATTAATATTTCTGCTTTAATGTTGATCTTGTTCTTAATCAATAATTTTTACAGATTATAAATTGATGCCTGTATTCATCAAACTTTCACCTTCAAGTTGGATTAATTTTTGCTAAATTTTGTCCTTGACCTTCATTTTCTATCATTGATGTAGTAAATGCAAGTTTTCCATAGATTTTCTTATAGAGAGCAAGTGTCTTAATTTGTGTTTAGTTACGGGTATACAACACACAGCAAGTGCATTTATCTTACATGTAATGTGCGTTAGCGCATTTCATGCGATTAATGCACTTGCTGTGTGTTGCATACCCGTAACAAAACACAAATTTATGATATTTATTCTATATATATGCATCATAGTTGTCTGTTTCATTCTCGTTTTATGAAATCACGTTTTCTAGGTAAAAGGGTGACGTTAAAATTCAGGTCACTGCAGGTTCAGTTTTCAGGTTGGAACAGTCGTCACAGTATGTTTCACGAGTGTTAACATACGAAATGCAGCATTTTCCTTTCAATCATAACATCTCAGGGGATTACATTGATTGTGCATATATATATATGTATTTAATTTCAGAAGTGTATACATGTTGTTACTGTACTTACTTTGACATTTTTTTTGGCTAAATCAGATGAGCATGTACAAAGATATTTAAAAATTGTACTACATGTATTCTCTTTTGTCCATGTTAACTTAAGACATTAAATTAATGGCATTTAAAAGACTTAATTTCACATTCTTAATACTATTAGAGTCCTACATCAACATACAGGTTCCCTATAGGAATTATGGTGTTGGTTTTTCTGGCTGTTTGTCTAACATGACGTATGAGCATTTATCTCAACTTTTGAGGTCAAAGTTCAAGGTCACATGTTTTACTAAAAGAACATGTACTTATTCGAGAATTAAAAGTTTAGTTGATAAATCATATTATTTTTTTCCAAGTGACTGGAGGGCAAATTCAAGACTGAATAGCTTCACAGAATTTGTAGGAAGTCAGATTATAATTCATGACAGAAAGATTCAGTCTGACATCTTAAATGGTGAAAATATGACCGTATTAATTCAGACATACACAGTACCTATGATGACCTTCATCCCACTTGGATAACGTCTAGAGAAAGTCTATGCATTAAACATAAACAGCTGCATGTACCAAGCATTTATCCTATTAAATGCTTCTGAGGTCAAATATTTGTATGATGACCTTGACCTACTTTTTGTTCTTGAACGAATTTCATATAAATTTCAAAATTGGACCAAATAGAAGTGCTGGATGTGGCAAAACCATGCTGAATGGATCTTATGGTCGATCATTTCTGAAAATGACTGTGACCTATTTCGGCTTGAATGATTTAAAATATATGAGAGCAACTGGTGCTTTCAACTTGGATACGCGTACGTCTATGGCCATATGTTTGCTAAATGACCTTGACCTCTTGTTCCTATTAAAGATGCAGCTGAGATATGCTCTGTTAAAAATGGCACTTATCATTTGTTTAAGTTAAAGGGTTAGTCAAAGTCGCTTTACACGGAGGCATATTGAGTTTATTACAGTGACTTTCAATTGCTTTAAGGATTTAATTTGTGTTAAAGGAAGTCCATAGAGTATGACCCCTCTTGACAAATGTGACATTAATTTTTTGTGTTTGAAAAACTTAACTTTTGTGATCCTGTAATCGTTTTTGGGACAAAAAATTTTGGGCCTGTTTGTAACGAAGCATCAAAAAGAATGAAACACACAATGCATATGATGACACTCGAGTTATATGCATCCACACCAAGACCAACATACCACTACACATCAACACCAAGACTGCTGCAATAAGACACATCTACATCAATACCACCAAAGTAAGACACATCCACATCAAGACTACCACAGTGAGATCCATCCACATCAGGACTACCACAGTAAGACATCCACATTATGACTACAACAGTGAGATCCATCCAAATCAAGACTACCACAATAAGACATCCACATCAATACTACCACAGTGATTTACATCAACATCAATACTACCACAGTGATTTACATCCACATCAAGACTACCACAGTACGACATCCACATCAAAACTACCACAGCGAGATGCATCTACATCAAGACTACCAATGTAAGACATCCATATAAAGACTTCCACAGTGAGATACATCCACATCAAACTACCACAGTAAGATCCATCCACATCAAGACTACCACAGTAAGACATCCACATTAAGACTACCACAGTAAGACATTCACATCAAGACGACTACAGTAAGACATCCACATCAAGACTACCACCGTAAGATCTATCCACATCAAGACCACCACAGTAAGACATCCACATCAAGATTACCACAGTGAGGCATCCACATCAAGACTACCACAGTGAGATCCATCCACATCAAGACCACCACAGTAAGACATCCACATCAAGATTACCACAGTAAGATCTCTCCACATCAAGACCACCACAGTAAGACATCCACATCAAGATTACCACAGTTAGATCTATCCACATCAAGACCACCAGAGTAAGTCATCCACATCAAGATTACCATAGTAAGTCATATCCACATCAAGATTACCACGGTGAAGCATCCACATCAAGACTTCAACAGTAAGATATATCCACATCAAGATTAACACAGTAAGATGCATCCCCGCATACTACTGCAGTAAGACACATCTACGTCAAGAAACATCCTGATCAATGCTACTGCAGCGAGACACATCCTCATCAAGACTTCCACAGTAAGACAAATCCACATTAAGACTTCCACAGTAAGACATACCCACAATAAGACTTCCACAGTAAGACAATCCACATCAAAGACTTCCACAGAACGACATCCACATGAAGACTCACAGAACGACATCCACATGAAGACTACCACAGTGAGACATTCACATCAAGACCACCACAGTGAGATCCATCCACATCAAGACTACCACAGTAAGACATCCACATCAAGACTACCACAGTGATTTACATCCACATCAAGACTACCACAATAAGACACATCCACATGAAGACTACCAAACAATGACATCCACATCAAGATTACTACAGTAAGATCTATCCACATCAAGACCACCACAGTAAGTCATCCACATCAAGATTACCACAGTAAGACATATCCACATCAAGATTACCACGGTGAAGTATCCACATCAAGACTTCAACAGTAAGACATATCCACATCAAGATTAACACAGTAAGATGCATCGCCGCATACTACTGCAGTAAGACACATCTTCATCAAGAAACATCCTCATCAAGACTTCCACAGTAAGACATATCCACATTAAGACCTCCACAGTAAGACATACCCACAATAAGACTTCCACAGTAAGACAATCCACATCAAAGACTTCGAAAGAGAGACATCCACATGAAGACTTCCACAGAACAACATCCACATGAACACTACCACAGTGAGATACATCCACATCAAACTACCACAGTGAGATCCATCCACATCAAGACTACTACAGTAAGACATCCACATCAAGACTACCACAGTGATTTACATCCATATCAAGACTACCACAGTAAGACACATCCACATCAAGACTACCAAACAATGACATCCACATCAAGACTACCACAGAAAGACACATCCACATCAAGACTCACAGTAAGACACATCCACAATAAGACTAACACAGCATGACACATCCACGTCAAGCCCATTGCAGTAAGATACATCCACATCAAGACTACCACAACAAGACACATCCAAATCAAGACTACTCAAGTAAGACATCCACATCAAGATTACTACAGTAAGACATCCACATCAAGACTTCTACAGTAAGACATTCACAATAAGACTAACACAGCATGACACATCCACATCAAAACCACTGCAGTACGACATCCACATAAAGACTACCACAACAAGACACATCCACATCAATACTATCTCAGTAAGACATCCACATCAAGACTACCACAGTGATATGCATCCATATCAAGACTACCACAGTGAGATCAATCCACATCAAGACCACCACAGTAAGACATCCACATCAAGATTACCACAGTAAGATCTCTCCACATCAAGATTACTACAGTAAGACATCCACATCAAGACTTCTAAAGTAAGACACATTCACAATAAGACTAACACAGCATGACACATCCACATCAAAACCACTGCAGTAAGACATCCACATCAAGACTACCACAGTGAGATACATCTACATCAAGACTACCACAGTGAGATCCATCCACATCAAGACTACCACAGTAAGACATCCACATTAAGACTACCACAGTAAGCCATTCACATCAAGACTTCCACAGAATATATATCCACATCAAGATGACCACAGTGAGGCATCAACATCAAGACTACATCAGTGAAACATCCACATCAAGACTACCACAGTACGACATCCACATCAAGATTACCACAGTAAGATCTATCCACATCAAGACCACCACAGTAATTCATCCACATCAAGACTACCACAGTAATACATCCACATCAAGACTACCACAGTGAGATCCATCCACATCATGACTACCACAGTAAGTCATCCACATCAAGATTACCACAGTAAGACATATCTACATCAAGATTACCACAACAAGACATATCCACATCAAGATTACCACAACAAGACATATCCACATCAAGATTACCACAGTGAGGCATCCACATCAAGATTAACACAGTAAGATGCATCCCCGCATACTTCTGTAGTAAGACACATCTACATCAAGAAACATCCTAATCAATGCTACTGCAGCAAGACACATCCACATCAAGACTTCCACAGTAATACATCCACACCAATACTACAACAGTAAGATCCATCCATATCAAGACAACCACATTAAGACATCAATACTACCACAGCAAGATACATCTACATTAAGACTATCCACAACAAGTAAGCCACATCAAAATTTAAACTACCAAAGTATGACCCATCCACATAAAGACTACCACAACAAGACAAATCCACATCAATACTACTACAGTATTACACATCCACATCTAAGACTACCACAGGAAGACATTTCCACATCAAGATTACCACGGTAAGATCCATCCCTATCAAGATACATTTACATTAAGACGACCACATCAAGGCATATCCACATCAAAACTCCACACTTCGATATTTATGTCAAGACTAACACAGACACATCCAAATCAAAACTACCACTGTAAAGCATATCGACAATAAGACTACCACACTAAAGACACTAAGATACATCAACACCAATACACAGTATGATACATCCACATCAGGTCTACCACAGTAAGACACATCCACAATAAGACTACCACAGTATGACATATCAACACCCATGCAATCACAATATGACACATCCACATCAAGTCTACCACATCAATACATATCAAAATCAAAGACTAGCACATCAAGACATATTCCATATTAAAATATGTCTACATCAAGACACAACTAATTCAAGACTACAACAGTAAGACATATCCACATCAAGACTACCACATCAAGACACATCCACATCAAGGCACATCCACATCAAAAGACCACCATAGTCAGACACGTCCACATTAACACTACTACAGTGAGACACATCCATATCCTGACAAATACAGTATGACACATCCATATCAAGACAAACACAGTATGACACATCCATATCAAGACAAACACAGTATGACACATCCATATCAAGACAAACACAGTATGACACATCCATATCAAGACAAACACAGTATGACACATCCATATCAAGACAAACACAGTATGACACATCCATATCAAGACAAACACAGTATGACACATCCATATCAAGACAAACACAGTATGACACATCCATATCAAGTCAAACACAGTATGACACATCCATATCAAGACAAACACAGTAAGACAGATCCATATCAAGACAACCACAGTAAGACACATTCACTCAAAGACTACCCCAGACATATCCATATCAAGACTACCACAGTAAGATCCATCTACATCAAGACTACCACAGTAAGATCTATCCACATCAAGACTAACACAGTATGATCTATCCACATCAAATCTACCATAGAAGGATTCATCCACATCAAGACATTCAAATTTGGATATATCCACATCAGGACTACCACAGTTAGATCCATTCACAACAAGATTACTATACTTAGATCCATCTGCATCAAGACTACAACAGTAAGATCTAAGTAAGATTCATCCAAACCAAGACCACCACAGTAAGATCCATCCACATCAAGACCACCACAGTAAGATGAATCCACATCAAGACCACAGTAAGATCCATCCACATCAAGACTACCACAGTAAGACATCCACATCAAGACCACCACAGTAAGATCCATCCACATCAAGACCACCACAGTAAGACATCCACATCAAGACCAACACAGTAAGATCTATCCCCATCAAGACCACCACAGTAAGATGAATCCACATCAAGACCACCACAGTAAGATCCATGCACACATAAGACCACCACAGTAAGATCTATCCACATCAAATCCACCACAGCAAGATCCATCCACATCAAGACTGCAACAGTAAGATCCATCCACATCAAGACTACCACAGTAAGATCCGTCCACATCAAGACTACCACAGTAAGACACTTCCACATCAAGATTATCACAGTCAGACACATCTACAACCAGACTACCACAACAAGACACAATCACAGACTACAATAGAAAAATCATGTCTACATTAAGACACATCCACGTCAAGACACATAAACATCACAACTACCATAGTAAAACACATCTTCATCACTACATGTCCATATCAATACTACCACAGGAAAACACATAGACATTTAGACTACCACAGTAAGAGACATCCACATCAAGGCTACCACAGTAAGACACAGACACATTAAGATTACCACAGTAATTAAGAAAAATCCACATTAAGACTACCACAGTAAGACACATCCACAATATGAGACTACCACAGTAAGATACATGTACATTAAGACTACCACAACAAGAAACATCCACATCAAGACTAGTACCACGTAAGACCATATCCACATCAAGACTACCACAGCAAGAAACATCCCCATCAAAGACTACCACAACAAGAAACATCCACGTCAAGACTACCATATAAGACATTTTCGTTAAGATTACAACAAGAAATGTCCCACATCAATACTACCACAACAAGACAAATCCATATCAAGACTACCACGCAAGACACATTATATCCACACATCGTATGACTACAACAAGACACATCCATATCAAGACTACCATGCAAGACAAATCCACATTAAGATTACCATGGTAAAAATAACACATATCCTTATCAAGACAACAACAAGACACATCCACATCAATACAACAAGACACATACATATAATTTAATTTCCATTGTAATTATTATGGAACGAAGATTCTGATTGGCCGAGACATTGGGTTGATACCTGCATCAACCTAAACTGGAAGTACGCGCTAAGCAACGTCATATGCAACGTCGTTGGCAACACACAATTTCAAAACTGCAAATAAATGTTGAAACGCGACTTAAATGATAAGTAATCAATGTAATATTTTTTTGGTTGATCGAGGTATCAACACCAAAAATTGAGGGAAAACTTATGAATCTCTTGCTACGTCTGCATATAACGACAATTTATTAATTGCAAATTTCTGAGTTTGGTAAAAAAAAATAATAACATTTTTACTGAAAAATACACAAATGAAGTTGGAATTAAAAAACTTATTTCATCTTGAAAGTTAAAAAAATATATATTTATGAACTAATGCTTTTAAATTCCCCGCCCTTTTCCCCCTCCGAAATTGACTATTTTCGTCTACCACGTGCTTGATCATGTGACAAAGAGAGGGAATACATCATTTCCGCTTTGAAGTAAACAAAAGTCCAAAGTACACATATTGAACAATGAATGACGTTGGAAAGACAAAAGGAGATGAACCGTGATTAAGATTCTTGCTGTTGACAATTTGTCATACCATTTCCTTTCTGATTGGACTAATTTGTGTTTTTATCTCTGCTTCTTGTTGAAACTGGACGATTCACGTGACGAGATTTTATCAGAACCATGTTTAACACAAATATTTCTACAAAGCATGCTTTCACAGCGCTCGTTCTCTCTATTTTGGCTACAGCTTTCGTCAGGTAGATTGTTAGAGTTATTATGATATATATTTCATGTACAAAAGCCGTCTGTAGATTCGTTGTAAAATGAGTATCAGAGGAAATTCTAGCTTTATGAAATTTCTATGTGTAACAGGCAAGGAAAAAGAATAGGCCAAATCATTATCATAGCCGCCACATATACAAGAACTCATAAACACTTGTTTGTGAAAATGTATATGTATAATCTGTGATGTTATGGGTATAAGATAGCAGAAGTTCTCTGAGGGCTCTCGATTGGCCTGATTTGCCATTTGGGGTGGATATCAGCCCAATAGACCCTTTCACTAATTTATGCAGACATGCGCAGAAACGTCACTGAGTGGATACCGCGTCATATGGTTCGCGTCATAGCACATGTGCATAACATAAACACAACGTCTAAGGCATGTTATTTGAGTCACTGGTGCATTTTTATTGTTTTGAAACATTTATTAATGGTTTTATAATTCTTAAGAGAAAATATCCGACTCCAAAGCTTTTTCAACAATCAGAAAACATGCCTAGATACATCATTTGTTTACATTATCAACCGGCGCTCCTAAACAAAGACTAGATTATTCTAAGACGAACAAATGGTAATATTGCCTAATATTCATAATAAAGTGTTTTTATACTGGAAAGTCAACTTTAGAAAAATATATAAAATATAACAAGATACAAGATATGGAGTCGTTTACTAATCAGTTTGATTTATTTTGGCTCCCTATAGACGGAGGAGACATCCCGCTTTTCCGTACATTTTTCCTCAGTCTGTTTGTCAATCGATTAATTAATTAATTCATTTATTTTCATGTTTTCTATTCATTTATTGTTTCATCCCATAGGCTAAACATGTATTTTATTTCTCTGTGTTTACATAACCTCACATGTATTCGTCAGTAGATCTTAGGGGAGGACCAAGTCATCTCCTAGAATGGTGGAGGTTTTTGTTTTTGTTTGCTTTGGTTCCTACGGAAGCCCGTTAGTGCCAAATATGAATAAATAAAAATGGAGGAAATGCGAAATGTATTTAGGAAAATGCGAAATAAATTAAGGAAAATGAGAAATATATTTAGAAAAACGAGAAAAATATTTAGGAAAATGAGAAAAATATTTAGGAAAATGAGAAATATATTTAGAAAAACGAGAAAAATATTTAGGAAAATGAGAAATATATTTAGGAAAAAACGAGAAAAATATTAAGGAAAATGAAAAATATATTAAGCAAAAACGAGAAATATATTTACAGAAGGTGGAAATATAAAAACAGGGAAACCACAACCAATAAGTAAAGCTTGACCTTGCCACTCCCGAAACATTAATGAGTAATGAATTACAGTATCTATTTATCAAGATATAAAGACTTCCTTGTATTTATTCCACTTCCCCGCAACTCCCGCTGCTTTTACACGAGAAATGAATCCTATGTATACGGGCAAAGATGCATGTGTAATATTATCTGTCTGGTATTTGGCATTGCAGCTCTTGCAAACATCCATTTCGAAGACTGTTTAGTTTATGATGCGCCTTGACCAGTACCAATCGTTTATTTCTCTCGTAAAAGCACCGGGGGTCGGGGAAGAAGTGGAAGAAATACAAGAAGGTCATTATCTCCTGATAATCTCATTAATATTCTGGGATTGGTAAACGGAGAGTGTAGTGGGGGAATTTAATGTTTATATACATATCGTATTTCTTTTGTGGTTTCCATTTATATCCATGGGGAGTGAACAGTACCCCTTCCGCCCCTTCCTCTCCATCCCGCCCCTTAGCTTCCTGCTCCCATCCCCTGAATTCCTCCTCCCTCCCCTTTACCCTCCCTCCCGCCACTCCCTTCTTCCAACCCCTGCCCTCCCTCCCACCTTCCGCCCCTGTCCCTCCCCTTCGCCCCCCCCCCCCCCCCCCCCATTTCACCCTGTCCACTCCCTCATTTATATTTCCACTTTCTGTAAATCTATTTCTCATTTTCCTAAATATATTTTTCATTTTTTCCTAAATATATTTCTCATTTTCCTAAATATTTTTCTCGTTTTTCTAAATATATTTCTCATTTTCCTAAATATTTTTCTCATTTTCCTAAATATTTTTCTCGTTTTTCTAAATATATTTCTCATTTTCCTTAATTTATTTCTCGTTTTTCTAAATATATTTCTCATTTTCCTTAATTTATTTCTCGTTTTTCTAAATATATTTCTCGTTTTCCTTAATTTATTTCTTGTTTTTCTAAATTTATTTCTCATTTTCCTTAATTTATTTCGCATTTTCCTAAATATATTTCGCATTTCCTCTTTTTTTATTTATTCATATTTGGCACTAACGGGCTTCCGTAGGTTCCTGTTTTATCCTGATTTTGTATGCCTTCGGTTTCTGATTTTCTGAATTATCGATTTTGTACTGTAGACAGGGATATGGTCATTATCCATATTTGTCATTAAACCACATAATTCATATGCAAACACCTACACCAACTCAAATTGTGAGTTAATACATGCATAAATCACTCCGGTAAATTCAATAAAAAAATCGATTAGAAATATGTTTACTTATCCCTCCGGGTCCCATAAAAGGAAGTTTGGGGGCTCTTCCGAAAAAATAAAAAAAAGCAAATTGCTGACCTCTTGGCCGTATTTGATCTGAATTTAGATGGGTTAAAGCATATGATGCGATGTCAGCAGACGATGAGCTGTATATGGGACGAAGAAAACTTGAGGTGTAAACATGAAATTCCCTAAATACTTATATGTACATCCACATACAGATGTCGGAAGTTCTTTCCATTCGACTGCTCGCACTTTGTTCAGTAGCGATCGTTTCATTGAGCTCAAATGAAACCTGAGAAAATTTTGAAAAATGTTTTCAAATCGGTGGTTTCTGGAGTGTCTTTGAGCTGGTTCAGAACAGTAGTTTGCTTAAAATACAATTTCATAAGTCCCTTCCCCCATCTTTTTGGCCGCTTCCGGGAGAGAGACTCTCTTGTCCTTCTCAGTTTTTTGCGATGTGAAAACGATGTGGACGTTTAAATTGCGTACAAACGTACGCCTGGCTACGCCCCTGAATGCAAGATGTTCATAGGCTTTTTACAGACGTTCTGAACACCGGGGTGATTTAAGGAATCATTGTAATATTTTTTTGGTTGATCGAGGTATCAACACCAAAAATTGAGGGAAAACTGCATCGTGCGCATAGCGCATGATGCATAAGTTTTCCCTCAATTTTTGGTGTTGATACCTCGATCAACCAAAAAAATATTACATTGATTACTTATCATTTCATTTCGTCGTTTTTCAACGTTTATTTGCAGCTTTGAAATCGTGTTGCTAACGACGTTGTTTATGACGTTGCTAGGCGCGTACTTCCGTTTTGTGTTGATACAGGTATCAACAAAATTTCTCGGCCAATCAGAATCGTCGTTTCTTAATGATAACGATGGAAATTAAATGATAACCATTTCTTGATTTTACAATTTTGCAAAAAAAAAAAAAAAAAAAAAAAAAAAAAAAAGAGAAACGACGATTCTGATTGGCCGAGAAATTTTGTTGATACCTGTATCAACACAAAACGGAAGTACGCGCCTAGCAACGTCATAAACAACGTCGTTAGCAACACGATTTCAAAGCTGCAAATAAACGTTGAAAAACGACGAAATGAAATGATAAGTAATCAATGTAATATTTTTTTGGTTGATCGAGGTATCAACACCAAAAATTGAGGGAAAACTTATGCATCATGCGCTACGCGCACGATGCAGTTTTCCCTCAATTTTTGGTGTTGATACCTCGATCAACCAAAAAAATATTACAATGATTCCTTAAATCTATTAATTCATATCTATTTATTTTGCTTATTTGAGGGGACGGCATGCGCTTGCAATGCTATTCAAGCTCATAATTATAATGCTATGTATACATTACAACGGTCATATACATGTACATGTATATGAAAAAACTTGTGTAATCGGACATAGTCGCATATAGGGTATTAATAATGACATTCATACCCCGTTGCTTCCCAATTCCACACGTTAGATTTCAGAGATAAGTGAACCCTTCTCAATATTCATATTAAAGAATCCATGAATATATACCATAATATTGAATAAATAATCAAAATAAATCGTTGACATTATTTGAAAAAATTAATATGTTCACTTTTCATTATCCCTCGGGTTATTTTTGTCCATTTGTTTGTCTGTCTGTTTGTCCGTTGCAAAAACTATAACATTGGGCATACATTTTTAATGTTAAGTGATACGGATTTCATATTTCACATGTGTATTCCTTATACCAAGATCTTTCCATTGATTCTAAAATTATTTACCTAATGACCTTGACCGTGACCTTTGACCTACTATTGAGAATCTTTAACAGGACCATAATTAACTTTTTAATGGTAGGTGATATATAGAGCTTTCATATTCCCCATGCGTATCCCTTGTGAGAAGAGCTTTCCATTGATACTAAAATTATTTACCTTGTGACCTTGACATTGGCCTTTGACCTACTTTTGATAACACTTTAACACTGGTCAAAACTTAAGAATGGTTAGAGATAGAGCTGTCACATTCCACATATGTATTCCTTGAGACCCCGCATCTTTTAATTTGCCACTATTTGAGGCAAAAATAATTCTTCTTTCTTTCAGTATTTGTCAACTCAATTTTCCAACATTAAGCTCGATCTCTTTCGCATCAAAAAATCTTTTGTCCCGTCAATTTGCATGAGAAGAGTAAACATACATTTTAATCGAATATTGCAAAGCCCCAACGACTGGATAAAAGGGGGGGGGGGGGGTTTCACATACACTTTTAGGTTGGGATGACTTGCGAGGCTGAAAGAAACGGAAGGGCCGAGTGGGTGGGTATGGAAGGCAGAAGGTTCGGGGTCTCCAACGAGAGAGCATTTAGATAAAAATTTAGATAAAAATACTGCGTGTTTGAACTTTAAATAGAAGGACCTATAGTGCCAGTAAACAATTAATGTTGTATATAAATTAAGAATAGTAAAACCTATACCAATTTTGACATTTTCTTATTTTCTTTCAACAACTTCAAGTTTCCCTTGAGAAATAATTAAGTTATGACGAGGGCGAGTAGGTCTAGTCATTTATTGGGGGGGGGGGGGGGGGGGGGGGGGGTGGAGGGGGTTGGTCGATGATTTTGAAGATAAAATACACGTGTATACTTAAATAGAGCATTTTTGCAAAATTCCAGGCTGGAAAAGGTCCATTCTAACCCTTATGCTAGATCCCCGCTTTTAATTGTTAATGAAAAAAGAATGATTAGATGAACAACACGAGGTTACGCCGGGTACCTCGATCATTCTCTGTATCGGCACAGAGATTGTTATCGGTAATGTCGAAAAACATACATTCTTGAGGAAATCTTTGGTGTGTATTGATTATATTGATTATACTAAGATTGTCAGTTAAGCAATATTGTAATAAGTGGCGACCCGATTCCTTTTTTGTTTTGCCTAAATCTGGCAATTTTCTGGATCGTTCTTTGGCTATTCTGACTAGTTAATTTCACTGATTTCGTTGTAAAAAAGTTTCACAATCATTTTCTCTGGACACTGCCCCTCCCTCCCCCCTACGGCGTCTGAATTCGCTAATGTTACATAAAGCAACATGTTTTAAAAGTATCGAAAAAAACTCAACTCCGTATACTGTATATTAATTGTTTTCCTTTTTCTTCTTTCCTTATATGATTTTTTGGCCGGGAGGGGAGGGGAGTAGGTAAATCGAAACTAAAAAAAAAAAAAAAAAAAAAAAAAAGAGCAATATAGCAAAATTGGTGATTGCGTTGTGGCTCTCGTAAAAAACAAAACGATCATTGATATTGACCTCAAATGTATTGGTAGAAACGTTAGAGCTGCTCTTATATGTGCAGCGATTTTGCATATATATATTTGAACAGCTTTTTATTGATTAATTATAATATAAGCCTATGTATCTTTAATTGTACGCATAGACAACATAAGAATCACGATAGAAAAAAATCTATAAAATCATTGAAATGGCTCAGTCTTGATCATATGGCGTCTGAGTTCAAGACCAAAAACAAAACAAAAAAAGAAAGAAAGAAAGAAAGAAAGAAAAACAAAGAAAAATTAAAGGGAAAAAATGAGAAAAAAATATTGGAAACAAATTGGGCACCGCAAACTTTGAAATACCAATCATTTCAGTATATATTTTTGATGTCACATGATTCGCTTTTGGATTCTTGGTTTCTCCTGCGGTCTTTGTTTAGGACGACTCGATGCTATAAATAGCGGCCCGGGAACATTTGAAAACTTGACAAGGGAGTCTAAGCTCAAATTAAAATAAAGGCATAATAGAAAATATACAGGGGAAAGGATTTTGGCTTCATTTACAGGACGTATTTTATTGTACATTGCGCTCGCCTACACTCAGTATCCACTCAGTGCGTTCAATGCGCATGCTCCGCAAGATGGCGCTTCGTTAGCGTGAAAGGGTCTATACCCAGGGACGGAAATTGGTGGTCGCCAAAGGCAGCCGAATTTTAAGATGGGCCAAAAAAATTCAAGTCCTATTCGCCCATGTGGCAAATGAAAATAAAAGTTCAAAGTTTATATTAGTTCAAAGGTTAAATTTATAGCGTTGTGCGTCACTTAATTTTACCATAAAACTGATATTCCAGATGTTACTCTTGCATTCATCTTAGGTTGCATACTTCGTCGGTGAAGCTCTTTAAACATCGATATTTGCACATTCTTAGATTGTCACTAATAACACTAATTTACCATTTATGTTTTCATACACGGAAACTGTGCTAATTCCTATTCTCCTCTGTATTTATGTTGTTTGCTGGACGCATGTACATGTAGCTACGGTTGCATATGTACATTTACATCAATGAGGTCAATTTATTGAAAGGTACTGGTTCTTTGTAAAGCCAAAATCAAAAACAACTCCTTTATGTGATTCTAACTAAATGTTTATTTGAAAGAATTTACCGGCATATTGAAAATTTAAAGATGCTCCCCAAATTTATGCCGAAAACTGATTGAATTTGTACAACGAATACTGAAAACTGTTGGAAAGATATGTAATATACGTAGTCTTCAAAATCTGCAAAGTTCCAAATATATTACATCGTTAAAAGTTTAAAAGTATTTCTTTCAGATTTTCTTGCCTTTATTTTATATGCAATTTTTTTCTGGGCCCCTAGATTTTAATGTTTGGGGCCCAGTTGGACCCTAAGATGTTTTGGTAAAGTTATATGTCCCTGCATTTCCAATGCAAAATAGTATTTTTTCCCCCAATTTTTTGACCAATTTTTCCCAATTTGAACCTCATGAAAAATTCATAAAAAAACTGAGTTAAAAGTACTATATTTCTAGTGAAAAGGCATCCAAATTTTCCCCAATTTCAAAGGCCCCCACCCCAGTCCCAAAATTTGGTGTGAGAGCCCTTAAGGCCCTTTGGTCTCAAGTTCGATTCCTGTACCAGTCACATTTCCCATCTCACCCGTGATAAATCATTTGTCATAACTTGCTCTAAAGAATTCATACCACAGAAATTTACTTTTTTGTTGTTGTGGAATGAGATCAACTGATCATGCTGATAGTTCTTGTTCATTATATAACTGCAAGCTATCATACATATCAGGTAACAGTGGCAACAGAGGAGTACTGGTACATTAAGTTGGAAAGAAAGCTCTCCTTTGTCATGTTTCAGTTGCAGACCATCCTAGCTTGCAAATGATAAATACCGGTATGACTTTTGGCTGATGATAACCTGGTGGTGAATTAATGGTCCCCCATCCACTTCCAGCAGTTGAAACTATTGGAATCATTAAAACAGTTTCAGTAGAACCCTCTGTTTCCACTGTATGCAGTTAAAGTTGTCACTACAATTTTGATAAGCTTTCTGATTTAAAGGGAATTTTTTAAAATCAAGAAAGATACATAAGGGGATGGATCAAACCCCAAAATGGCTGTCACTGTGAGTTGGGCTAAAAAAGAAAATTTTAATTTGTAATTTGTAATTATGTAAAAAAGGTACATGCATGAATGATAACTATACTTTGTTTTAATGTTATAATTTTGCTGTTCAAAATGCAAGATAGACACTTTTAAATCATTTTTATGAAAAAAAATTAAAATTGACAAATGTATATTTTTAAAGAAGGATCAATTTTTTTTTTTTTTTATGCAGACATTTTAACATTTTATGCAACATACATGTAAAGACAAAGGACAACTTTCACTCAAAGACTCGTACCTGAAAATATTAATCCAAAGTATGTTTTGTTTCATGTTATCATTATAATTATTTCAATTTGTGTGTTGACAGATGTGACAATGATAACAAGATGTGTGAGCGGCTAAGGAGACGTGACCATACCAAAGTGATCACAGAGCCCTGTGTGGAAGCTTACAAAGCTCGCTGTGGATGGTTCAGCTTAACCTACTGTACATTCTATCAGTATGTATAGACATGAGGTGTTCTGTCTGTCTGTCTGTCAGTCTGTCCATACTAATATACATGTAGCTGTGGATGGTTCAGCTTAACCTATTGTACATTCAAATAGTATCAATTAATTTGAGGTGTTCGGTCTGACAGTCTGTCAGTCAGATGGTTCAACTTAACCTACTGTACATTCCATCAGTATGTATTATCATGATGTATTCTAGTCTGTCTGTCTGTCCATACTAAGATAGCTGTGGATGGTTCAGCTTAACCTACTGTACATTCTATCAGTATGTATATAGCGATTTGTGTACATGTAAGTGTAACAAAAGATTTTGTTTTGCCATGTGATGTACATGCAATTGTGCATTTATACTGTGAAATAAAAACTGCCAAGTGAAACACGAATGCCCCTGCCAGTATTAACACCTTTTTTTGTTAAGTAGTTCAAACTTAATGGGTAAGAGTTAATGTTAAAGTTGTTCAAAAGTAGACCAAAGGTCAAGGTCACAAAGTCAGAAATTTTGGTATCAATGAAAAGGTTTTGTCACTTGGAATACACATGTGAAATATGAAAGCCCTATCACTCACCATTAAAAAGTAAATATGCCCAATGTTAAAGTTTTTCAAAAGTAGGTCAAAGTACAAGGTAAAAAAATTTTGGTATCAAAGGTAAAAATTTTTGGTATTAATAAAAAGTTCGCGTCAGAAGGAATACACATGTGAAATATGAAAACTCTATCAACTACATGTACCATTAAAAAGTTTTGCCCAATGTACAAGTTTTTGCCACAGACAAACAGACAGACAGGCCAAAAACTATATGCCATCAAATCTTTGATTCTGGAAGCATGTAAGTAATACTTTCAATGAATGAATGAATTTTCAACTAAAGTTTTGTATTTATTTTTAATAATAGATTTCATAATACCATTAATAGTTCTGAAAAAAAAATCTCTTTGTAGAAAATGTTTTTGATCTATCTTAAATTGAAAATAATGTACTGAAAGTCTCTTGAATAAATTAATTAAATTTGATTTTATAATTTCAGCAAAGTATTTTGCACTCGTATTGAGAATACAACAGAGGTATCATATTACGCTGTATTGGAGTGTTGTGATGGATTCCTGGAGGCACCAAACGGCACATGTTTAGGTATGTTGCACACTAGGTCCTATAGAATCAATGTTAACTATTCCTCTATACTCCATCATCAGCCTGATGCTAAGTTTAGTGAATCATACACTTTCCTTAAATTTTGATGTAGAATTATTCATCATTTCAGATTTGAAGACTTTAGATCAAAATATTGTGGCCAGAATAAAGAATGAGACAGGTAAGAGATTTGTTTAGAGTGAAAAAGTAGAACATTAATGCTCTGTAGGCTTGATTATTGCCAGGTAACCTACGATACGATACAGTATCACGATACAGTATCACGATACAGGGTTGCGATACGATAGCAGACATCGTCAAAGTTCAAAATTTTTACCAGACAATTTGTCTGGTGAAATGAAAAAAATCACCAGTCAAATTTTCATTTTACCAGACAATTCTTATTTAAGAAATATCACCTATAAATGAGAAAGAACTTCTCTTTGAGCAATGTGTATATGTTCTATAACCCCTCTCTTCCTTAAAAAAAAAAGCAGTTATCTGAACATGTGAAAACCCCATGCATTGAAACATTTCTTGATCTTCCAAGTCATTGACTGCATTTGAGTCTTTAGTTATTCCAAGTATCAAGTTACCAGTTAGCTATAACAAGTAATAAATTGATGACAGGTTGTGGTATTTTTTAATTATAATCCGAGGTGCCCAGTTTGGGCAAATCTAGAATTTTTTTCCAGGGGAGGGGTAAGGGTTCCAGCCTGTGATTTTAAAATAAAATTAGGTAAATCAGACGAATATTTTTTTAGCAAATTCCAGTCCCACCCCATCCCCTAGAAATCCACACTTGCCTGGGTTGTAGAAAACATGTATACTATATTTCTGATGAACAAATTATTCATACTTTCTAAAATAGTCTGTCTTTACTCAACTGAAAAAAAAATCGTCTGCTCCTCTGTTCTAATCTTCAATAAGTTGAATGTCAACGTCCAGTTATGATACATGTACACTATACGGGTAAGGTGACAAGATAATCACTTTAATCCTTCAGAACTTCTAATAAGCGGTCAGTCATGTGAAATGGATTAACTACTCACTGTACATGTAGTAATTTACGGAAAGAGTCGTCATGAATGTAATATTGATCACGGCTCGTCTATAAGGAAGTTGAAAAGTCACGGGAGTCGGGACGCGTCCACAGACGAGTCTGGGATATGCAGGACTTCAGAATTTGTTTTAAAGGAATTGCAATTCTGTTAAGGCAGTATGGGGGAAAAGGCGATAAAAAAACCAGAGTCGGCACAATTTTTAATGGTCGATCGGGTTCCAGGAAAAATTTTTATTTCTTTAGTCTTTTTTTTTACCGGACAATTTGTCAGATACGTGGAGTTTTTCATCGGACAAATTCGAATTTTACCGGCTATAGCCGACAGACCGGTGACTTTGACGATGTCTGCGATAGTATCACAAAACTTTATATGTCATATTTCTTTCATTATGAATTCTGAATCTGATGTAATTTGTTTGGAATCTTTGTTCGGATATTGTTTTGTTTTTCTGATAAAGATGAAAGAGTGATTTTTAATTGGGTGAAAGAAATTTATGAAAAATTAACTTGATGCCTCTTTCCTAGGTTTTATTTTATTTCATCTCTCAGCAATTCTGAAAAGAGAAAACATGAAGTCTGTAAATAAAAACGGTTCAACTCTTTCCATTTGAATAAACCTATGTCTGTATCGCAATAAGTTATAACAGGGTTGTGATATGATACGCGTATCATATAAGACCTCGCGATATATCAAAATAATATTGTTACAAGCCTAATGCTGTGTTGAGTGTACAAAGCAAGAGGCAAATGAAATAAACATGTTTTAGAAAAGGTCATGCTTAGGTCAAACTTAGACGGAGATGATATTATTGATAATGTATTCTGAACAAACTTTATTTCTTACCATAAATATATACAGGTCTCACTTGATTAATGTGATCAAGCAATTGAGATTAAATCAATTTTCAAAATCATACTGTATAAGGTCAAGGTAATTTATATAGATTAACTGATTTTCTTTTTATAGCTGGTATAAAGAACAAGGACAGTATAGTAAATCCAGAGGATATTCCGAAGGTGACACAAAAGTACATGAAGGACAACCCTCCAAGCATGTCAGGAATACGGAATCAGAGAGAGCCGTCTAAGTCTCCGTCTACGTCGTTCCTTGATCTTTCTCATGGAGCATACGCAGGCATTATCTGTGCCATGGTGTTGGTGTTGATTATAATGGCATTCATCATCATTGCAATCAGAAAAAAGTAAGATTATATAATTACAGTATAGGATTTTGTACCGTATCTGCATGTATCCTTTTGTTAGTGTTGAGTAGAAACACATGAAATGGGCTTACATGTACTTAAAAAAACTGATGTATAATTGCATTAAGACATGTTTGGGCATTATGTTTTTATATTATAATCCATTTCAGATATAACTGTTAAAATTGTTGTAGTGACTTGTCCCTCTATTTCTGAAATGACTTACATGTATTCTACTAAAATATGTAGATAACATTCTCCATTTTTTTACGTTATTTTTACTCATGTACAAGTATATCTCAATTTCAGAAAAATCCGTCAGTCAAAGAGAAATCTCCGAGATTCAGAAAGCGGTATGCAGAGGGTTGTTTATCACAGCTCCCCAGTTGTCATCAAGAAGTTTAATTCCAGTCCTTCCCACACCACTCACACTACACACACTACACACATGGACGGGGAAGTTGATATGCAGATAAACGTTCCTGCTACGGCTATGTCAGAACCAAGGGAAGACAACTTATCTGATGGCGTGAAAGATAGACTTCTTGACGACAGTAAAGAAGATTGGAAGAAAGAGGTAACTTCGGAATCATCCAGTCCAAAAAAACAAGGTATTGATGTCACTGACAACAAAGAGAAAGGGGATGAAAGTGATGATGTCACAGTCCGACTACTAGATGGCGCCAGTGGTCAGAATGTAGACGAGGTTTCCCATGACACAGCAGAGGATCTGCGGTTAAGACTACATCACTCCACAGAAACTAATATTTAGTCAATCCTACACAATGTACCTCACTGAGATTTTGTTGAATGATATAATATGAAGTTAACATTTTTTTATTTTGAAGTTGATGAATTGTTGGTTGGATTTGATGTAACTCAGATTGACTTATTTTGCTCAATTGAGACAAGGGAATATTGAGTATACATAGGGTTTATAGCATCATTCCAATTCTCTATACATGACTCATCTCTCCTGTTTGGAGCTTTATTATTCTCATAATTCTCTCAGAAATATACTTAGTTTTTTTGTTATTTTTGAATCAAGGTAACTTAAAGGATGATACGTGTACCAGTAATACGTCTCAATTCTTTATTATATAGAAACATTAAATGAAAGTAATTAAGAATGACCTCAATTTTCCATTTCAATTATCAGTATTACTTACCTTATCAATACATCAGCAGACATTGCTGTCCACATCGGACATAATCCATTATGGCAGCTCACATCTTGATTTATTGTGGAATAAAAATCTTGAATTTGTAGATTCATTTTAGATAAGCAACTTTTATTAACCTTTATTCACAATCGGTTGTGTCTAGTCTTTGTTTCATCTGTGAAGAAATTACGTCAAAGTTAGCTGTAGATAATAGTTATACCGTATAACCAGAAATTATTGCGAGTATCAAATTTCGCAATTTTATGGTAAAATAGGGTACTGTCCTCATTTTTGAGAGTACAAATTTCCGCAATTTCGAAATTACAAACAAATATGAACACATGATGTTTTTGTACCTTTCATTATTGAATTTTTAGTTAGTTCTGTCATACCGATACACTCTATCACTTGTCTTAACTTTTTAATCAGAGAAAAAGTGAAGAATGGCACACGTACAATAAGAACAAGATTTAGCTAATGTCCAAATTTATGATATACCTTATCAAACATAATTTTTCGCAGGAATTTATTTTCGCAATTCCAAATCATTCGCAAATGTAACGAAAGTAAGTATCTCGCGAAAATTTCTGGTCACATGGTATTGTACATAAGATTAGGAATGACCTTCATTTTGTCAGAAGTTACACAACAGACATCACATATTTCATGTGTCGAATTGAGTTCTGCCAATGAAAAGCCAATTGCAAGACTTTTAAAAGCTTTAACTTACATGTAGTTATATATACATATATGTAAGAAATATATTGTAATTTTCTTTCTCATCTTAATTTATATAATAATCTTTCCTCATTCTTCATTTGCAATGTTTGAAGGTCCATTTTCACAAGAAAGGTCACAGATACGTTAGATAAAGGTTTGAGATTATTGACGGTGTTGTGCAGTTTTTTTCATTTTTAGAAAGATTTATTTTTGCTGTGGTTGCTGAAGGAGATTTTTTGCTTCAGGATTTTAGAAAGATTATCAATTTAGTACGATAAACTTTTATCAGATATTTTTGCATGTTGAATGTCTAACAGAATACTTAATAAAAAATGTTTGTAGTTGTATAAAATCCATGTACTTTTATATGTATTTCTTGAGACAAGTGTACATAATATCTTACTCCCCCTTCTCGAATCTCAAATAAGAAAATTAGATTTCCCACAATTATGAGTGCCACCTAGTGAGCATTCAAAATTTATATCCCTTGAGAGTTCATCATCACTTACCAATTACATGCTTCGATGGTTTGTAATTCGGCTTTGATACAAAATTAAGTACCTGACATATCTGATTAAACATAAGAAACGTATTCGCTGAAAATTGTATGCATGTCCCCTTTATTTAAATCGCACTGGCATATCATACTGATTCCATGGGCGTGGCCATATTGTTTTCAAACATTCGCTTCTATGTTAATAAGGACAATTTAGGTCGATTCTCATTGGTCCTGTGGACCTTACTATGGAGCCAATGAAATTGGTGAATTTATAAGCATGAGAAAAACGTTTGACATCCGACAAGAGGGAGTAAGATAATACGTATATTTGGTTTGAGAAGATGGCATTCCAGAAGTCTTGACATAACCAACACTTACTCATGTTTGAATTGTATGTAAATGATCACATACATGTAAACACAGTCAGGGAGTTTGGGGAATTCCCATTCTTTTCTTTTAGAAGTTATCAGTTACTGTGATTTTGATTCAGATTCATGGGTCATGGCAGTCCAAAAGTTCCTATTTTTCCTATAAAAATATAGGAATCTATAAAAGTCCTATATTTGAGAAATTTATCCTATATTTTGGCCTCAAATGTCAGAAAAATTTCTTCTTCATCTTTAACTAAAATTAATCATTTAAAAAATGCAATTTGCAACATTTCTGACATTAATTAATATCATGCAAAAAATTTAGGCTTGCTTTGCTCACCTTCTTTCCTATCTTTATTGTATTTACATATGCCCATTCATTTGTATAGATTTTACACTGTGATCATAGGAGTATAACTGCTGTGGCGTGATTTGAACTGTGACATCATAGTTACTTGGCTTGATTTGAACTATGATGGTACATAGTAACAGAGACTTAGCAACAGAGTTTTAAACGTATTTTAACCTCATTTAAGCATAACAAACCAGAATGTAAATATATATGATAACTTCTACAATGGATTCAGGAATTTTGTTTCTCATAATGTGCTAACGCGCATTATGGAACATAATTTCTGGATCCATTGTAGGTTATCACAGTATTATCACATTCCAAAAGACAGTTATTCTATAAGTATACTTCATACCATAATACTGTTTTATTATACAATCATGTAAAGTAAAAAAGAGGTACCTAAACTGCTTTTTCAACTCCAGCTTTTAATGTTCGAAAAGTCCTATAATTATCCTATTTTTCTCTAAAGATTCCTATATTTGTCCTATATTACCATACACGATATAACTATATTCCTATATTTTAAGTAGAGAAAGTCGCTATGACCCATGCAGATTTCTTCCTGTTACTGTCTAAAAATGATCAAATTTTATCATTTTTGAAGCTTACGTATGAAAAAATTCTGAATTTCTCTTAAGGCTAATAGGAAATGTTGTGCTTCCCATTCAGATTTTACAATGCATGGCAGGTTTCCTGAGTAGTGATAAAAAGCGGTATTCTGCAGTTACAGAAATAATACGATATTGATTTAGGCAAATATGAATTAATAAGGTGATTTTCTTTATTGTGTAAACAAAAACAAATCAAACTGTACATGTCTGATAAATGTTGTGAGTACTAGTCATTATGTATTTTAATGTTTATAAACGTTTGTTTTGATTTGTGTTGATTGCATCTTGACTTTAAAGAATCCTATACTATAAATGTTGAGAATTTCTGAATGAGAAAATAATCTTGTATATAGTGAAATTTATTTATTTATTTCAAGATATTAAGTCAAGCCTGCATTAAAATGGCAAAAATGTTATATTTTTACTTCAGAATTTCATGTTTATTTTTGCCATTTTATTGGATGATGAAATGTCAGTTGTCGTATCACAAACTGTGTAAAACGGCATTGTAAGCAAGTTACACAGATTATCTACTGTTATTACTTAGTGATGTTCCATGACGTACAGAACTAAGATAAGAAGAGTTCACCATTGTAGGACACTGCAGTGTGATGCTCAATGTGTGCATGATCTATCTACATGTATTTTATCATTTGAGTCGGATACGTTATTTTGAAAATGTTTACAGTAAAATCATTTCTTTAGTGGAATCACAGTTTATTTTCAATAAACTTTTATTTCATGTAATTAATCTCTTTGGCATCCCTTACATTTAACAACTTAATTCTTTCCTCCGATGTCAGATATTATTTTGCAGTATAAGAATGAATGAGATTGATATAAGATTTATTGTTATATATTATGGCACACACTATATGAGGAAGCCGAAGGAAGAGGATTCTGTTCAAATTTTATCTGGCAATGAACAGAGAGTATATATTATTGAAGTTTGTCCATTCCTTTAAAAAATGTGAATTTTATTCCTAGATGTTTTGACTTGAGATTATTATTAACATGATTAAAACTTAAAAACAGACATTGCACTAGACTTTGTTTTATTCTGTTAATGTTATTAGTCTGAGTGCAGGCACAAAAATTCACATGATAATGGAAAGTATGGCATCTACTAGTTTTTGCATAAAAATTCACTTGACCATTAAAAATGTTACACCTCTTCATAACTGAAAAAAGTGACTTCCTTTTTCATGACAACACATTACATTAAAATATATGGACTTGACTTTCAATACAAAAAAGAACATTCAGCATTTTAACTTTAATATTTCCTTTATGGCTGGATGTAAAATTTCAAGGTCTCTCACTGTTACAACAGATCTTCATGGAGATGTTGGTATTTTGGCCATAGATTTTATTTAACTATGACAAATATGGATTATGACCATATCCCTGCATACAGCACAAAATCGATAATTCAGAAAATAAGAAACCGAAGGCATACAAAATCAGGATAAAACAGGAACCAAAGCAAACAAATAAAAAACCTCCACCATATGAAAAGAAGCGAACTCCCGATGCTACTGAATCGAAAATTTGGAGCTGCACACTATAATTGCACATATTTAATTTCAAAAAGTAAACTAGAGGGCACTTCTAAAAATATTGTTGTGTCTGAGAATCACTTTGGTTTAGAGAAATGCTGATGAGGATGTACCATGTGAAACACGCATCAGGTACATTAAAAAAAACTGGTTGGAAATGTTATTCCAGAAGTTAACAAGTTGAACCACGTCCATTTTCAAGATGAGAAAAAACATAAAACTATTATGTAAGATGTATGAACAGTTAAAATTGAATATTGATCATGTTAGGAGGTTTATTGGTCATGTATATAGAAGACACCCTATAGAACGACGTGGTTCTTATCATGATTAAATCTGATTTTGCACTACTTAATAGAATCTAAATAAAGCCATTCCAAGGCCCTGAATGGTGATAGTAAATTACACGCCATCATACTGATGTTACGCTGTGAACTAGGATCATAGATTCCACTCTTTTCATATCGTGTTGAAGTTAGATGTAAATCACTTCCTGAGTTCTGTGTTTGAAGTTCTGAAGTTATCCATTCTAATTCATTTTTGGCCATTGTGTCCTTATAAAAATAGATCCGTTTCCTCCTCTCAGGAAACCGTGTTAAAACATGAAGTGGCGCTTGTGAAACTGCGTGTTGATATGACATCTGTAAAACAAACCATCCTAAGATAATATGACATGGTCTAGGAAATAGATAATAAACTTAACTATAGAGAAAACTTGGAGGAACGTTCTGCTCTGGCAATTTTCCATTGAAATGTCAATTTTGACAGGAAAAAAATCCGAAAATATCAAAATTTTTCCGTTTTGTATTTAGATAAATATGCAAACAATATTTCAAAAATTTCCTGCATTTGAAAAATGCATAGACTTAAGGGCGTTGCTAAGCAAGCAGGAGATACTTCGTCTCCCCGGGCACATGATCTCTTCTTCTCCAGTTTTGCGCGTACCCCGTGAGACAGCCTATGCGAAACACATAAGTTGACGAGGGTTAAGTACCCGAAACATGCATGTCTGGTCCATGTTGCCAATTTATCTGTTCTTAAATAATGCTATTCAATTTGAAGACGTTTACATTTATACCACTTGGTGAGTGTCACTGCTGGTGGACCAGGAGTCCCCGAGGGCATATGTAGCCAAGTTCGATCAATTTCGATTGATCGTTTCCTCAACGCATTCTAAAATTTCTGTTATCAAAATTTCTTGAAATTTTTAAAACGTGGGTCCTGTAGCATCATATCCAACCCATCTTGCTACGTCTTTCGGTACGCTTTTTCGAAATAGTAACATTCATATTTTTTGGCATATTACATTGTTTAGATTTGAGGATCACTGACGAGGGTTAAATACCCGAAACGTGCATGTCTGGTCCATGTTGCCAATTTATCTGTTCTTAAATGATGCTATTCAATTTGAAGACGTTTACATTTATACCACTTGGTGAGTGTCACTGCTGGTGGACCAGGAGTCCCCGAGGGCATATGTAGCCAAGTTCGATCAATTTCGATTGATCGTTTCCTCAACGCATTCTAAAATTTCTGTTATCAAAATTTCTTGAAATTTTTAAAACGTGGGTCCTGTAGCATCATATCCAACCCATCTTGCTACGTCTTTCGGTACGCTTTTTCGAAATAGTAACATTCATATTTTTTGGCATATTACATTGTTTAGATTTGAGGATCACTGACGAGGGTTAAATACCCGAAACGTGCATGTCTGGTCCATGTTGCCAATTTATCTGTTCTTAAATGATGCTATTCAATTTGAAGACGTTTACATTGTCTCATAGGCTACACATAGACCAATGATAAAAGAGAATCTTATTGTGACGTCACAGTAACGTCGTCTGAAAACATGGCGTGAAACGTTGTTTGAATTTTTCTTATGTTTCATGGAAGAAGAAATAGATTCTATCACTCTCTACTGAGTGAGACATACAAATTGACACCCGTGACGGAAAGTTTTTCATCTTTTCCCTCGTTCCGGCACTCCGGAAAAGATGAAATTTCCGTCACTCGTGTAAATTTTTAATGTCTCACTCAGTAGATCGTGATAGAACCCATTATTCTCCACTGGAGATTCACTTAATACTTCTATGCAGGTTCGAATGATTGGTTTTGCATTTCTCCTCATTTTGCCATCTTCTCAAGACAAGCGTACGTAATTATACCTTTCTCCAGGAGACGCAATTTTGTTTATGATATCCGACATTTTGGGGGAATATAGCTCTCTCCCATTTCTAGGGACCTTTCTTGAAATCCCATGAAATCGTCAACTCTATCGAATTCGAAAAATAAAGGAATATTCGTTTTCAGTGCCCTCAAAAATGGTTTATTCTATAAGAATAAATCGTAGCTCTTAGCCTTTATCTGTTTAAGGTATTCAACCCCTAATGCATTTTCAATAATAAATACCAGAAATAAGAATAATAGAATCTATCCCCAGATGTGATCAGGGACAAGGAAATCCAACCCGAGTGTCCAGGATTTGCTTGTACCACGACGAGGCTTGCCGAGTCGTGGACAAAAGCAAATCCTGGACACGAGGGTTGGATTTCCGTGTCCCTGATCACATCTGGGGATTGATTATTTTTCTCCCACTGTCTAAAGGCGTTCAAAAATGAGATTTTATGTATTCTTTTTCATAATTTAATCGGTAAAGGCATCAATCATGTATGACGTCACAATTGACGTTACAGTCAAAAGGCACGTGAAAATGTTCTCTTACCCCATAGGGGTAAGACAAGGATATCTTTTCCCAGCGTTTCCATGGATACCCCAGTCCACAGTGGGAGAATTTTAAATCTCTTCAAAAAGAATGTTATACATATACTATTCTACTAAAATGAGGGATTACACTTCTTATACAATGATCTACTCTGTCACCCCGAAGATTCCCGATTATGAAATAATCGGCATTTGACGGGAAATGATCAAAAAGTGCATACATTTTTACCAAAAGTACTCTCTTAGGGTGCGGGATCCTTAATATAAGAATTAGAATGTAGAAAAAGGAGTTTTAGAACGACGTTTTCATTGAGACGTCGCCGCTTTAGGTGCAAACATAATGATGTCACAATGGGATAATAACGACGCCAAAGGTCACGCGAGGGCATGCGGGATACAGTGACCCTACATGACGCGTCGCTATGGGCAAACTGTATCCCACATGGGTGCAAATAGGAGAATATCATACAACAAGTATTAGCTTTTACAAAAAGCTTGCCGTCAATTCGCTGACGTTAATTGTTGTAAAATTCTAGTTAGATAAACTCGGGATAAAATGCATCTACCAATCGCACATTTCCGGGCTTTTCTGTTTATTTCCGATTCAGGTCTCGCGGAACACCTCTAGACTTTTCCATGTAGCGACTTTTCAAAAAAGTGACCACTGTCAAAATTCTTATTTTAAGTAAACTTAAAGTTGCTTTAAATCTTTAATAGGAAATGTTGACTTTTGAAGTTTAAATTAATTTGGGAGGATTTTCTGCTGAAAATAGGCATCTTAGACAGATCCGAAACTGTGTAGAAACTCCCATGCAGCCGGCTTACTTTCGGTTTGCTGTTTTGGCCATGTACTGAAAATAGCTAAGAAATATGGAGGGAAAATAGCAGTCTTGTTCATAGATGATAAATTTGTGAGAAAATGAATCACGGAAGAGGTATGTAATTTGGTACCATTTGAAAGTTTCAGATTTTATTTAGAGATACATAGTAACCATATTTTGTGGGAAATTTTTTTTCCCTGAGCTATGGCGACCTGAAAATGGGTAGGTTTTGCTAAAATTTGCATAATTTTAGTGTCATTTTGGGTATGTTTCCATTCAATGTTCTGGCACATGGAAGCTAGAAGAAAGTAATGTCTATATGTGTTCTAGTACTTTGAGGGGGTATTGTGAATATTAAGATATAAAATGTTGAATAAGTTGGTTGCCATGGCAACAGATTGGGAAAAAAAGAAAAACACCCCTTCCCTTAAAGCGACATTACCAGAGAGGTGTTCCGCGAGACCATAAGCGCATTGTCGCTATAGGTCCAAATTTTCAAAAATGGTTTCCATGGCAACACTTGACATAGTTTGTAGGTCTTGACTCTGCTGTTTCATAATATACCAAGTTTGGGGTGGTAAAGCTAAAAACAAAAATTTTTTGATTGTTATGAAAATTCATTGTACCATAAGTGTACAGTTCATTTTGTGAAGAAATTGTACTCAGCCTGTGGCAAGATGGTCCCAGTCAGCCACTGTTAAAGCATGATTTATAGATGTATATCAAAACTTTTAGTATCTATGTATACAAAAATAGTATATTTAGTAGAAAATAATCAAATATTGACAATTGTTGTTACCATAGCAACCATTTTCTTGCAAACCATATTACTGCTGTTGACTGTGTTTTCCACTTCGGGTACTATACGGAACAGTTTATCGAGCTCCGAAGCGACAAAATTTTGTCGTTGCCATGGCAACTGCTTATCAAAACATCATTTTGGACTTTTTCAATCATTTAAATTCCTTTGACTGATAGTCAATAACATGAACATATGAAATTTTAAGACTTTTGTATTTCACGACTTCTTTCATTTTTGCCGCAATACGTAATATGGCTATACGCATGGTATATAGTTCTTTCGGCAGAGTAGTGCGACAAAACTAAAATGCGCAACACAAAATGGAGAGTTGCGTTTAACTCGAAAAACCTCACATTCTAGTATATTCGCCAAAAAAAATCTTCGAAGGGGGAGGAATGACATGTTTATGGTCTCGCGGAACACCTCTAGACTTTTCCATGTAGCGACTTTTCAAAAAAGTGACCACTGTCAAAATTCTTATTTTAAGTAAACTTAAAGTTGCTTTAAATCTTTAATAGGAAATGTTGACTTTTGAAGTTTAAATTAATTTGGGAGGATTTTCTGCTGAAAATAGGCATCTTAGACAGATCCGAAACTGTGTAGAAACTCCCATGCAGCCGGCTTACTTTCGGTTTGCTGTTTTGGCCATGTACTGAAAATAGCTAAGAAATATGGAGGGAAAATAGCAGTCTTGTTCATAGATGATAAATTTGTGAGAAAATGAATCACGGAAGAGGTATGTAATTTGGTACCATTTGAAAGTTTCAGATTTTATTTAGAGATACATAGTAACCATATTTTGTGGGAAATTTTTTTTCCCTGAGCTATGGCGACCTGAAAATGGGTAGGTTTTGCTAAAATTTGCATAATTTTAGTGTCATTTTGGGTATGTTTCCATTCAATGTTCTGGCACATGGAAGCTAGAAGAAAGTAATGTCTATATGTGTTCTAGTACTTTGAGGGGGTATTGTGAATATTAAGATATAAAATGTTGAATAAGTTGGTTGCCATGGCAACAGATTGGGAAAAAAAGAAAAACACCCCTTCCCTTAAAGCGACATTACCAGAGAGGTGTTCCGCGAGACCATAAGCGCATTGTCGCTATAGGTCCAAATTTTCAAAAATGGTTTCCATGGCAACACTTGACATAGTTTGTAGGTCTTGACTCTGCTGTTTCATAATATACCAAGTTTGGGGTGGTAAAGCTAAAAACAAAAATTTTTTGATTGTTATGAAAATTCATTGTACCATAAGTGTACAGTTCATTTTGTGAAGAAATTGTACTCAGCCTGTGGCAAGATGGTCCCAGTCAGCCACTGTTAAAGCATGATTTATAGATGTATATCAAAACTTTTAGTATCTATGTATACAAAAATAGTATATTTAGTAGAAAATAATCAAATATTGACAATTGTTGTTACCATAGCAACCATTTTCTTGCAAACCATATTACTGCTGTTGACTGTGTTTTCCACTTCGGGTACTATACGGAACAGTTTATCGAGCTCCGAAGCGACAAAATTTTGTCGTTGCCATGGCAACTGCTTATCAAAACATCATTTTGGACTTTTTCAATCATTTAAATTCCTTTGACTGATAGTCAATAACATGAACATATGAAATTTTAAGACTTTTGTATTTCACGACTTCTTTCATTTTTGCCGCAATACGTAATATGGCTATACGCATGGTATATAGTTCTTTCGGCAGAGTAGTGCGACAAAACTAAAATGCGCAACACAAAATGGAGAGTTGCGTTTAACTCGAAAAACCTCACATTCTAGTATATTCGCCAAAAAAAATCTTCGAAGGGGGAGGAATGACATGTTTATGGTCTCGCGGAACACCTCTAGACTTTTCCATGTAGCGACTTTTCAAAAAAGTGACCACTGTCAAAATTCTTATTTTAAGTAAACTTAAAGTTGCTTTAAATCTTTAATAGGAAATGTTGACTTTTGAAGTTTAAATTAATTTGGGAGGATTTTCTGCTGAAAATAGGCATCTTAGACAGATCCGAAACTGTGTAGAAACTCCCATGCAGCCGGCTTACTTTCGGTTTGCTGTTTTGGCCATGTACTGAAAATAGCTAAGAAATATGGAGGGAAAATAGCAGTCTTGTTCATAGATGATAAATTTGTGAGAAAATGAATCACGGAAGAGGTATGTAATTTGGTACCATTTGAAAGTTTCAGATTTTATTTAGAGATACATAGTAACCATATTTTGTGGGAAATTTTTTTTCCCTGAGCTATGGCGACCTGAAAATGGGTAGGTTTTGCTAAAATTTGCATAATTTTAGTGTCATTTTGGGTATGTTTCCATTCAATGTTCTGGCACATGGAAGCTAGAAGAAAGTAATGTCTATATGTGTTCTAGTACTTTGAGGGGGTATTGTGAATATTAAGATATAAAATGTTGAATAAGTTGGTTGCCATGGCAACAGATTGGGAAAAAAAGAAAAACACCCCTTCCCTTAAAGCGACATTACCAGAGAGGTGTTCCGCGAGACCATAAGCGCATTGTCGCTATAGGTCCAAATTTTCAAAAATGGTTTCCATGGCAACACTTGACATAGTTTGTAGGTCTTGACTCTGCTGTTTCATAATATACCAAGTTTGGGGTGGTAAAGCTAAAAACAAAAATTTTTTGATTGTTATGAAAATTCATTGTACCATAAGTGTACAGTTCATTTTGTGAAGAAATTGTACTCAGCCTGTGGCAAGATGGTCCCAGTCAGCCACTGTTAAAGCATGATTTATAGATGTATATCAAAACTTTTAGTATCTATGTATACAAAAATAGTATATTTAGTAGAAAATAATCAAATATTGACAATTGTTGTTACCATAGCAACCATTTTCTTGCAAACCATATTACTGCTGTTGACTGTGTTTTCCACTTCGGGTACTATACGGAACAGTTTATCGAGCTCCGAAGCGACAAAATTTTGTCGTTGCCATGGCAACTGCTTATCAAAACATCATTTTGGACTTTTTCAATCATTTAAATTCCTTTGACTGATAGTCAATAACATGAACATATGAAATTTTAAGACTTTTGTATTTCACGACTTCTTTCATTTTTGCCGCAATACGTAATATGGCTATACGCATGGTATATAGTTCTTTCGGCAGAGTAGTGCGACAAAACTAAAATGCGCAACACAAAATGGAGAGTTGCGTTTAACTCGAAAAACCTCACATTCTAGTATATTCGCCAAAAAAAATCTTCGAAGGGGGAGGAATGACATGTTTATGGTCTCGCGGAACACCTCTAGACTTTTCCATGTAGCGACTTTTCAAAAAAGTGACCACTGTCAAAATTCTTATTTTAAGTAAACTTAAAGTTGCTTTAAATCTTTAATAGGAAATGTTGACTTTTGAAGTTTAAATTAATTTGGGAGGATTTTCTGCTGAAAATAGGCATCTTAGACAGATCCGAAACTGTGTAGAAACTCCCATGCAGCCGGCTTACTTTCGGTTTGCTGTTTTGGCCATGTACTGAAAATAGCTAAGAAATATGGAGGGAAAATAGCAGTCTTGTTCATAGATGATAAATTTGTGAGAAAATGAATCACGGAAGAGGTATGTAATTTGGTACCATTTGAAAGTTTCAGATTTTATTTAGAGATACATAGTAACCATATTTTGTGGGAAATTTTTTTCCCTGAGCTATGGCGACCTGAAAATGGGTAGGTTTTGCTAAAATTTGCATAATTTTAGTGTCATTTTGGGTATGTTTCCATTCAATGTTCTGGCACATGGAAGCTAGAAGAAAGTAATGTCTATATGTGTTCTAGTACTTTGAGGGGGTATTGTGAATATTAAGATATAAAATGTTGAATAAGTTGGTTGCCATGGCAACAGATTGGGAAAAAAAGAAAAACACCCCTTCCCTTAAAGCGACATTACCAGAGAGGTGTTCCGCGAGACCATAAGCGCATTGTCGCTATAGGTCCAAATTTTCAAAAATGGTTTCCATGGCAACACTTGACATAGTTTGTAGGTCTTGACTCTGCTGTTTCATAATATACCAAGTTTGGGGTGGTAAAGCTAAAAACAAAAATTTTTTGATTGTTATGAAAATTCATTGTACCATAAGTGTACAGTTCATTTTGTGAAGAAATTGTACTCAGCCTGTGGCAAGATGGTCCCAGTCAGCCACTGTTAAAGCATGATTTATAGATGTATATCAAAACTTTTAGTATCTATGTATACAAAAATAGTATATTTAGTAGAAAATAATCAAATATTGACAATTGTTGTTACCATAGCAACCATTTTCTTGCAAACCATATTACTGCTGTTGACTGTGTTTTCCACTTCGGGTACTATACGGAACAGTTTATCGAGCTCCGAAGCGACAAAATTTTGTCGTTGCCATGGCAACTGCTTATCAAAACATCATTTTGGACTTTTTCAATCATTTAAATTCCTTTGACTGATAGTCAATAACATGAACATATGAAATTTTAAGACTTTTGTATTTCACGACTTCTTTCATTTTTGCCGCAATACGTAATATGGCTATACGCATGGTATATAGTTCTTTCGGCAGAGTAGTGCGACAAAACTAAAATGCGCAACACAAAATGGAGAGTTGCGTTTAACTCGAAAAACCTCACATTCTAGTATATTCGCCAAAAAAAATCTTCGAAGGGGGAGGAATGACATGTTTATGGTCTCGCGGAACACCTCTAGACTTTTCCATGTAGCGACTTTTCAAAAAAGTGACCACTGTCAAAATTCTTATTTTAAGTAAACTTAAAGTTGCTTTAAATCTTTAATAGGAAATGTTGACTTTTGAAGTTTAAATTAATTTGGGAGGATTTTCTGCTGAAAATAGGCATCTTAGACAGATCCGAAACTGTGTAGAAACTCCCATGCAGCCGGCTTACTTTCGGTTTGCTGTTTTGGCCATGTACTGAAAATAGCTAAGAAATATGGAGGGAAAATAGCAGTCTTGTTCATAGATGATAAATTTGTGAGAAAATGAATCACGGAAGAGGTATGTAATTTGGTACCATTTGAAAGTTTCAGATTTTATTTAGAGATACATAGTAACCATATTTTGTGGGAAATTTTTTTTCCCTGAGCTATGGCGACCTGAAAATGGGTAGGTTTTGCTAAAATTTGCATAATTTTAGTGTCATTTTGGGTATGTTTCCATTCAATGTTCTGGCACATGGAAGCTAGAAGAAAGTAATGTCTATATGTGTTCTAGTACTTTGAGGGGGTATTGTGAATATTAAGATATAAAATGTTGAATAAGTTGGTTGCCATGGCAACAGATTGGGAAAAAAAGAAAAACACCCCTTCCCTTAAAGCGACATTACCAGAGAGGTGTTCCGCGAGACCATAAGCGCATTGTCGCTATAGGTCCAAATTTTCAAAAATGGTTTCCATGGCAACACTTGACATAGTTTGTAGGTCTTGACTCTGCTGTTTCATAATATACCAAGTTTGGGGTGGTAAAGCTAAAAACAAAAATTTTTTGATTGTTATGAAAATTCATTGTACCATAAGTGTACAGTTCATTTTGTGAAGAAATTGTACTCAGCCTGTGGCAAGATGGTCCCAGTCAGCCACTGTTAAAGCATGATTTATAGATGTATATCAAAACTTTTAGTATCTATGTATACAAAAATAGTATATTTAGTAGAAAATAATCAAATATTGACAATTGTTGTTACCATAGCAACCATTTTCTTGCAAACCATATTACTGCTGTTGACTGTGTTTTCCACTTCGGGTACTATACGGAACAGTTTATCGAGCTCCGAAGCGACAAAATTTTGTCGTTGCCATGGCAACTGCTTATCAAAACATCATTTTGGACTTTTTCAATCATTTAAATTCCTTTGACTGATAGTCAATAACATGAACATATGAAATTTTAAGACTTTTGTATTTCACGACTTCTTTCATTTTTGCCGCAATACGTAATATGGCTATACGCATGGTATATAGTTCTTTCGGCAGAGTAGTGCGACAAAACTAAAATGCGCAACACAAAATGGAGAGTTGCGTTTAACTCGAAAAACCTCACATTCTAGTATATTCGCCAAAAAAAATCTTCGAAGGGGGAGGAATGACATGTTTATGGTCTCGCGGAACACCTCTAGACTTTTCCATGTAGCGACTTTTCAAAAAAGTGACCACTGTCAAAATTCTTATTTTAAGTAAACTTAAAGTTGCTTTAAATCTTTAATAGGAAATGTTGACTTTTGAAGTTTAAATTAATTTGGGAGGATTTTCTGCTGAAAATAGGCATCTTAGACAGATCCGAAACTGTGTAGAAACTCCCATGCAGCCGGCTTACTTTCGGTTTGCTGTTTTGGCCATGTACTGAAAATAGCTAAGAAATATGGAGGGAAAATAGCAGTCTTGTTCATAGATGATAAATTTGTGAGAAAATGAATCACGGAAGAGGTATGTAATTTGGTACCATTTGAAAGTTTCAGATTTTATTTAGAGATACATAGTAACCATATTTTGTGGGAAATTTTTTTTCCCTGAGCTATGGCGACCTGAAAATGGGTAGGTTTTGCTAAAATTTGCATAATTTTAGTGTCATTTTGGGTATGTTTCCATTCAATGTTCTGGCACATGGAAGCTAGAAGAAAGTAATGTCTATATGTGTTCTAGTACTTTGAGGGGGTATTGTGAATATTAAGATATAAAATGTTGAATAAGTTGGTTGCCATGGCAACAGATTGGGAAAAAAAGAAAAACACCCCTTCCCTTAAAGCGACATTACCAGAGAGGTGTTCCGCGAGACCATAAGCGCATTGTCGCTATAGGTCCAAATTTTCAAAAATGGTTTCCATGGCAACACTTGACATAGTTTGTAGGTCTTGACTCTGCTGTTTCATAATATACCAAGTTTGGGGTGGTAAAGCTAAAAACAAAAATTTTTTGATTGTTATGAAAATTCATTGTACCATAAGTGTACAGTTCATTTTGTGAAGAAATTGTACTCAGCCTGTGGCAAGATGGTCCCAGTCAGCCACTGTTAAAGCATGATTTATAGATGTATATCAAAACTTTTAGTATCTATGTATACAAAAATAGTATATTTAGTAGAAAATAATCAAATATTGACAATTGTTGTTACCATAGCAACCATTTTCTTGCAAACCATATTACTGCTGTTGACTGTGTTTTCCACTTCGGGTACTATACGGAACAGTTTATCGAGCTCCGAAGCGACAAAATTTTGTCGTTGCCATGGCAACTGCTTATCAAAACATCATTTTGGACTTTTTCAATCATTTAAATTCCTTTGACTGATAGTCAATAACATGAACATATGAAATTTTAAGACTTTTGTATTTCACGACTTCTTTCATTTTTGCCGCAATACGTAATATGGCTATACGCATGGTATATAGTTCTTTCGGCAGAGTAGTGCGACAAAACTAAAATGCGCAACACAAAATGGAGAGTTGCGTTTAACTCGAAAAACCTCACATTCTAGTATATTCGCCAAAAAAAATCTTCGAAGGGGGAGGAATGACATGTTTATGGTCTCGCGGAACACCTCTAGACTTTTCCATGTAGCGACTTTTCAAAAAAGTGACCACTGTCAAAATTCTTATTTTAAGTAAACTTAAAGTTGCTTTAAATCTTTAATAGGAAATGTTGACTTTTGAAGTTTAAATTAATTTGGGAGGATTTTCTGCTGAAAATAGGCATCTTAGACAGATCCGAAACTGTGTAGAAACTCCCATGCAGCCGGCTTACTTTCGGTTTGCTGTTTTGGCCATGTACTGAAAATAGCTAAGAAATATGGAGGGAAAATAGCAGTCTTGTTCATAGATGATAAATTTGTGAGAAAATGAATCACGGAAGAGGTATGTAATTTGGTACCATTTGAAAGTTTCAGATTTTATTTAGAGATACATAGTAACCATATTTTGTGGGAAATTTTTTTTCCCTGAGCTATGGCGACCTGAAAATGGGTAGGTTTTGCTAAAATTTGCATAATTTTAGTGTCATTTTGGGTATGTTTCCATTCAATGTTCTGGCACATGGAAGCTAGAAGAAAGTAATGTCTATATGTGTTCTAGTACTTTGAGGGGGTATTGTGAATATTAAGATATAAAATGTTGAATAAGTTGGTTGCCATGGCAACAGATTGGGAAAAAAAGAAAAACACCCCTTCCCTTAAAGCGACATTACCAGAGAGGTGTTCCGCGAGACCATAAGCGCATTGTCGCTATAGGTCCAAATTTTCAAAAATGGTTTCCATGGCAACACTTGACATAGTTTGTAGGTCTTGACTCTGCTGTTTCATAATATACCAAGTTTGGGGTGGTAAAGCTAAAAACAAAAATTTTTTGATTGTTATGAAAATTCATTGTACCATAGTGTACAGTTCATTTTGTGAAGAAATTGTACTCAGCCTGTGGCAAGATGGTCCCAGTCAGCCACTGTTAAAGCATGATTTATAGATGTATATCAAAACTTTTAGTATCTATGTATACAAAAATAGTATATTTAGTAGAAAATAATCAAATATTGACAATTGTTGTTACCATAGCAACCATTTTCTTGCAAACCATATTACTGCTGTTGACTGTGTTTTCCACTTCGGGTACTATACGGAACAGTTTATCGAGCTCCGAAGCGACAAAATTTTGTCGTTGCCATGGCAACTGCTTATCAAAACATCATTTTGGACTTTTTCAATCATTTAAATTCCTTTGACTGATAGTCAATAACATGAACATATGAAATTTTAAGACTTTTGTATTTCACGACTTCTTTCATTTTTGCCGCAATACGTAATATGGCTATACGCATGGTATATAGTTCTTTCGGCAGAGTAGTGCGACAAAACTAAAATGCGCAACACAAAATGGAGAGTTGCGTTTAACTCGAAAAACCTCACATTCTAGTATATTCGCCAAAAAAAATCTTCGAAGGGGGAGGAATGACATGTTTATGGTCTCGCGGAACACCTCTAGACTTTTCCATGTAGCGACTTTTCAAAAAAGTGACCACTGTCAAAATTCTTATTTTAAGTAAACTTAAAGTTGCTTTAAATCTTTAATAGGAAATGTTGACTTTTGAAGTTTAAATTAATTTGGGAGGATTTTCTGCTGAAAATAGGCATCTTAGACAGATCCGAAACTGTGTAGAAACTCCCATGCAGCCGGCTTACTTTCGGTTTGCTGTTTTGGCCATGTACTGAAAATAGCTAAGAAATATGGAGGGAAAATAGCAGTCTTGTTCATAGATGATAAATTTGTGAGAAAATGAATCACGGAAGAGGTATGTAATTTGGTACCATTTGAAAGTTTCAGATTTTATTTAGAGATACATAGTAACCATATTTTGTGGGAAATTTTTTTTCCCTGAGCTATGGCGACCTGAAAATGGGTAGGTTTTGCTAAAATTTGCATAATTTTAGTGTCATTTTGGGTATGTTTCCATTCAATGTTCTGGCACATGGAAGCTAGAAGAAAGTAATGTCTATATGTGTTCTAGTACTTTGAGGGGGTATTGTGAATATTAAGATATAAAATGTTGAATAAGTTGGTTGCCATGGCAACAGATTGGGAAAAAAAGAAAAACACCCCTTCCCTTAAAGCGACATTACCAGAGAGGTGTTCCGCGAGACCATAAGCGCATTGTCGCTATAGGTCCAAATTTTCAAAAATGGTTTCCATGGCAACACTTGACATAGTTTGTAGGTCTTGACTCTGCTGTTTCATAATATACCAAGTTTGGGGTGGTAAAGCTAAAAACAAAAATTTTTTGATTGTTATGAAAATTCATTGTACCATAAGTGTACAGTTCATTTTGTGAAGAAATTGTACTCAGCCTGTGGCAAGATGGTCCCAGTCAGCCACTGTTAAAGCATGATTTATAGATGTATATCAAAACTTTTAGTATCTATGTATACAAAAATAGTATATTTAGTAGAAAATAATCAAATATTGACAATTGTTGTTACCATAGCAACCATTTTCTTGCAAACCATATTACTGCTGTTGACTGTGTTTTCCACTTCGGGTACTATACGGAACAGTTTATCGAGCTCCGAAGCGACAAAATTTTGTCGTTGCCATGGCAACTGCTTATCAAAACATCATTTTGGACTTTTTCAATCATTTAAATTCCTTTGACTGATAGTCAATAACATGAACATATGAAATTTTAAGACTTTTGTATTTCACGACTTCTTTCATTTTTGCCGCAATACGTAATATGGCTATACGCATGGTATATAGTTCTTTCGGCAGAGTAGTGCGACAAAACTAAAATGCGCAACACAAAATGGAGAGTTGCGTTTAACTCGAAAAACCTCACATTCTAGTATATTCGCCAAAAAAAATCTTCGAAGGGGGAGGAATGACATGTTTATGGTCTCGCGGAACACCTCTAGACTTTTCCATGTAGCGACTTTTCAAAAAAGTGACCACTGTCAAAATTCTTATTTTAAGTAAACTTAAAGTTGCTTTAAATCTTTAATAGGAAATGTTGACTTTTGAAGTTTAAATTAATTTGGGAGGATTTTCTGCTGAAAATAGGCATCTTAGACAGATCCGAAACTGTGTAGAAACTCCCATGCAGCCGGCTTACTTTCGGTTTGCTGTTTTGGCCATGTACTGAAAATAGCTAAGAAATATGGAGGGAAAATAGCAGTCTTGTTCATAGATGATAAATTTGTGAGAAAATGAATCACGGAAGAGGTATGTAATTTGGTACCATTTGAAAGTTTCAGATTTTATTTAGAGATACATAGTAACCATATTTTGTGGGAAATTTTTTTTCCCTGAGCTATGGCGACCTGAAAATGGGTAGGTTTTGCTAAAATTTGCATAATTTTAGTGTCATTTTGGGTATGTTTCCATTCAATGTTCTGGCACATGGAAGCTAGAAGAAAGTAATGTCTATATGTGTTCTAGTACTTTGAGGGGGTATTGTGAATATTAAGATATAAAATGTTGAATAAGTTGGTTGCCATGGCAACAGATTGGGAAAAAAAGAAAAACACCCCTTCCCTTAAAGCGACATTACCAGAGAGGTGTTCCGCGAGACCATAAGCGCATTGTCGCTATAGGTCCAAATTTTCAAAAATGGTTTCCATGGCAACACTTGACATAGTTTGTAGGTCTTGACTCTGCTGTTTCATAATATACCAAGTTTGGGGTGGTAAAGCTAAAAACAAAAATTTTTTGATTGTTATGAAAATTCATTGTACCATAAGTGTACAGTTCATTTTGTGAAGAAATTGTACTCAGCCTGTGGCAAGATGGTCCCAGTCAGCCACTGTTAAAGCATGATTTATAGATGTATATCAAAACTTTTAGTATCTATGTATACAAAAATAGTATATTTAGTAGAAAATAATCAAATATTGACAATTGTTGTTACCATAGCAACCATTTTCTTGCAAACCATATTACTGCTGTTGACTGTGTTTTCCACTTCGGGTACTATACGGAACAGTTTATCGAGCTCCGAAGCGACAAAATTTTGTCGTTGCCATGGCAACTGCTTATCAAAACATCATTTTGGACTTTTTCAATCATTTAAATTCCTTTGACTGATAGTCAATAACATGAACATATGAAATTTTAAGACTTTTGTATTTCACGACTTCTTTCATTTTTGCCGCAATACGTAATATGGCTATACGCATGGTATATAGTTCTTTCGGCAGAGTAGTGCGACAAAACTAAAATGCGCAACACAAAATGGAGAGTTGCGTTTAACTCGAAAAACCTCACATTCTAGTATATTCGCCAAAAAAAATCTTCGAAGGGGGAGGAATGACATGTTTATGGTCTCGCGGAACACCTCTAGACTTTTCCATGTAGCGACTTTTCAAAAAAGTGACCACTGTCAAAATTCTTATTTTAAGTAAACTTAAAGTTGCTTTAAATCTTTAATAGGAAATGTTGACTTTTGAAGTTTAAATTAATTTGGGAGGATTTTCTGCTGAAAATAGGCATCTTAGACAGATCCGAAACTGTGTAGAAACTCCCATGCAGCCGGCTTACTTTCGGTTTGCTGTTTTGGCCATGTACTGAAAATAGCTAAGAAATATGGAGGGAAAATAGCAGTCTTGTTCATAGATGATAAATTTGTGAGAAAATGAATCACGGAAGAGGTATGTAATTTGGTACCATTTGAAAGTTTCAGATTTTATTTAGAGATACATAGTAACCATATTTTGTGGGAAATTTTTTTTCCCTGAGCTATGGCGACCTGAAAATGGGTAGGTTTTGCTAAAATTTGCATAATTTTAGTGTCATTTTGGGTATGTTTCCATTCAATGTTCTGGCACATGGAAGCTAGAAGAAAGTAATGTCTATATGTGTTCTAGTACTTTGAGGGGGTATTGTGAATATTAAGATATAAAATGTTGAATAAGTTGGTTGCCATGGCAACAGATTGGGAAAAAAAGAAAAACACCCCTTCCCTTAAAGCGACATTACCAGAGAGGTGTTCCGCGAGACCATAAGCGCATTGTCGCTATAGGTCCAAATTTTCAAAAATGGTTTCCATGGCAACACTTGACATAGTTTGTAGGTCTTGACTCTGCTGTTTCATAATATACCAAGTTTGGGGTGGTAAAGCTAAAAACAAAAATTTTTTGATTGTTATGAAAATTCATTGTACCATAAGTGTACAGTTCATTTTGTGAAGAAATTGTACTCAGCCTGTGGCAAGATGGTCCCAGTCAGCCACTGTTAAAGCATGATTTATAGATGTATATCAAAACTTTTAGTATCTATGTATACAAAAATAGTATATTTAGTAGAAAATAATCAAATATTGACAATTGTTGTTACCATAGCAACCATTTTCTTGCAAACCATATTACTGCTGTTGACTGTGTTTTCCACTTCGGGTACTATACGGAACAGTTTATCGAGCTCCGAAGCGACAAAATTTTGTCGTTGCCATGGCAACTGCTTATCAAAACATCATTTTGGACTTTTTCAATCATTTAAATTCCTTTGACTGATAGTCAATAACATGAACATATGAAATTTTAAGACTTTTGTATTTCACGACTTCTTTCATTTTTGCCGCAATACGTAATATGGCTATACGCATGGTATATAGTTCTTTCGGCAGAGTAGTGCGACAAAACTAAAATGCGCAACACAAAATGGAGAGTTGCGTTTAACTCGAAAAACCTCACATTCTAGTATATTCGCCAAAAAAAATCTTCGAAGGGGGAGGAATGACATGTTTATGGTCTCGCGGAACACCTCTAGACTTTTCCATGTAGCGACTTTTCAAAAAAGTGACCACTGTCAAAATTCTTATTTTAAGTAAACTTAAAGTTGCTTTAAATCTTTAATAGGAAATGTTGACTTTTGAAGTTTAAATTAATTTGGGAGGATTTTCTGCTGAAAATAGGCATCTTAGACAGATCCGAAACTGTGTAGAAACTCCCATGCAGCCGGCTTACTTTCGGTTTGCTGTTTTGGCCATGTACTGAAAATAGCTAAGAAATATGGAGGGAAAATAGCAGTCTTGTTCATAGATGATAAATTTGTGAGAAAATGAATCACGGAAGAGGTATGTAATTTGGTACCATTTGAAAGTTTCAGATTTTATTTAGAGATACATAGTAACCATATTTTGTGGGAAATTTTTTTTCCCTGAGCTATGGCGACCTGAAAATGGGTAGGTTTTGCTAAAATTTGCATAATTTTAGTGTCATTTTGGGTATGTTTCCATTCAATGTTCTGGCACATGGAAGCTAGAAGAAAGTAATGTCTATATGTGTTCTAGTACTTTGAGGGGGTATTGTGAATATTAAGATATAAAATGTTGAATAAGTTGGTTGCCATGGCAACAGATTGGGAAAAAAAGAAAAACACCCCTTCCCTTAAAGCGACATTACCAGAGAGGTGTTCCGCGAGACCATAAGCGCATTGTCGCTATAGGTCCAAATTTTCAAAAATGGTTTCCATGGCAACACTTGACATAGTTTGTAGGTCTTGACTCTGCTGTTTCATAATATACCAAGTTTGGGGTGGTAAAGCTAAAAACAAAAATTTTTTGATTGTTATGAAAATTCATTGTACCATAAGTGTACAGTTCATTTTGTGAAGAAATTGTACTCAGCCTGTGGCAAGATGGTCCCAGTCAGCCACTGTTAAAGCATGATTTATAGATGTATATCAAAACTTTTAGTATCTATGTATACAAAAATAGTATATTTAGTAGAAAATAATCAAATATTGACAATTGTTGTTACCATAGCAACCATTTTCTTGCAAACCATATTACTGCTGTTGACTGTGTTTTCCACTTCGGGTACTATACGGAACAGTTTATCGAGCTCCGAAGCGACAAAATTTTGTCGTTGCCATGGCAACTGCTTATCAAAACATCATTTTGGACTTTTTCAATCATTTAAATTCCTTTGACTGATAGTCAATAACATGAACATATGAAATTTTAAGACTTTTGTATTTCACGACTTCTTTCATTTTTGCCGCAATACGTAATATGGCTATACGCATGGTATATAGTTCTTTCGGCAGAGTAGTGCGACAAAACTAAAATGCGCAACACAAAATGGAGAGTTGCGTTTAACTCGAAAAACCTCACATTCTAGTATATTCGCCAAAAAAAATCTTCGAAGGGGGAGGAATGACATGTTTATGGTCTCGCGGAACACCTCTAGACTTTTCCATGTAGCGACTTTTCAAAAAAGTGACCACTGTCAAAATTCTTATTTTAAGTAAACTTAAAGTTGCTTTAAATCTTTAATAGGAAATGTTGACTTTTGAAGTTTAAATTAATTTGGGAGGATTTTCTGCTGAAAATAGGCATCTTAGACAGATCCGAAACTGTGTAGAAACTCCCATGCAGCCGGCTTACTTTCGGTTTGCTGTTTTGGCCATGTACTGAAAATAGCTAAGAAATATGGAGGGAAAATAGCAGTCTTGTTCATAGATGATAAATTTGTGAGAAAATGAATCACGGAAGAGGTATGTAATTTGGTACCATTTGAAAGTTTCAGATTTTATTTAGAGATACATAGTAACCATATTTTGTGGGAAATTTTTTTTCCCTGAGCTATGGCGACCTGAAAATGGGTAGGTTTTGCTAAAATTTGCATAATTTTAGTGTCATTTTGGGTATGTTTCCATTCAATGTTCTGGCACATGGAAGCTAGAAGAAAGTAATGTCTATATGTGTTCTAGTACTTTGAGGGGGTATTGTGAATATTAAGATATAAAATGTTGAATAAGTTGGTTGCCATGGCAACAGATTGGGAAAAAAAGAAAAACACCCCTTCCCTTAAAGCGACATTACCAGAGAGGTGTTCCGCGAGACCATAAGCGCATTGTCGCTATAGGTCCAAATTTTCAAAAATGGTTTCCATGGCAACACTTGACATAGTTTGTAGGTCTTGACTCTGCTGTTTCATAATATACCAAGTTTGGGGTGGTAAAGCTAAAAACAAAAATTTTTTGATTGTTATGAAAATTCATTGTACCATAAGTGTACAGTTCATTTTGTGAAGAAATTGTACTCAGCCTGTGGCAAGATGGTCCCAGTCAGCCACTGTTAAAGCATGATTTATAGATGTATATCAAAACTTTTAGTATCTATGTATACAAAAATAGTATATTTAGTAGAAAATAATCAAATATTGACAATTGTTGTTACCATAGCAACCATTTTCTTGCAAACCATATTACTGCTGTTGACTGTGTTTTCCACTTCGGGTACTATACGGAACAGTTTATCGAGCTCCGAAGCGACAAAATTTTGTCGTTGCCATGGCAACTGCTTATCAAAACATCATTTTGGACTTTTTCAATCATTTAAATTCCTTTGACTGATAGTCAATAACATGAACATATGAAATTTTAAGACTTTTGTATTTCACGACTTCTTTCATTTTTGCCGCAATACGTAATATGGCTATACGCATGGTATATAGTTCTTTCGGCAGAGTAGTGCGACAAAACTAAAATGCGCAACACAAAATGGAGAGTTGCGTTTAACTCGAAAAACCTCACATTCTAGTATATTCGCCAAAAAAAATCTTCGAAGGGGGAGGAATGACATGTTTATGGTCTCGCGGAACACCTCTAGACTTTTCCATGTAGCGACTTTTCAAAAAAGTGACCACTGTCAAAATTCTTATTTTAAGTAAACTTAAAGTTGCTTTAAATCTTTAATAGGAAATGTTGACTTTTGAAGTTTAAATTAATTTGGGAGGATTTTCTGCTGAAAATAGGCATCTTAGACAGATCCGAAACTGTGTAGAAACTCCCATGCAGCCGGCTTACTTTCGGTTTGCTGTTTTGGCCATGTACTGAAAATAGCTAAGAAATATGGAGGGAAAATAGCAGTCTTGTTCATAGATGATAAATTTGTGAGAAAATGAATCACGGAAGAGGTATGTAATTTGGTACCATTTGAAAGTTTCAGATTTTATTTAGAGATACATAGTAACCATATTTTGTGGGAAATTTTTTTTCCCTGAGCTATGGCGACCTGAAAATGGGTAGGTTTTGCTAAAATTTGCATAATTTTAGTGTCATTTTGGGTATGTTTCCATTCAATGTTCTGGCACATGGAAGCTAGAAGAAAGTAATGTCTATATGTGTTCTAGTACTTTGAGGGGGTATTGTGAATATTAAGATATAAAATGTTGAATAAGTTGGTTGCCATGGCAACAGATTGGGAAAAAAAGAAAAACACCCCTTCCCTTAAAGCGACATTACCAGAGAGGTGTTCCGCGAGACCATAAGCGCATTGTCGCTATAGGTCCAAATTTTCAAAAATGGTTTCCATGGCAACACTTGACATAGTTTGTAGGTCTTGACTCTGCTGTTTCATAATATACCAAGTTTGGGGTGGTAAAGCTAAAAACAAAAATTTTTTGATTGTTATGAAAATTCATTGTACCATAAGTGTACAGTTCATTTTGTGAAGAAATTGTACTCAGCCTGTGGCAAGATGGTCCCAGTCAGCCACTGTTAAAGCATGATTTATAGATGTATATCAAAACTTTTAGTATCTATGTATACAAAAATAGTATATTTAGTAGAAAATAATCAAATATTGACAATTGTTGTTACCATAGCAACCATTTTCTTGCAAACCATATTACTGCTGTTGACTGTGTTTTCCACTTCGGGTACTATACGGAACAGTTTATCGAGCTCCGAAGCGACAAAATTTTGTCGTTGCCATGGCAACTGCTTATCAAAACATCATTTTGGACTTTTTCAATCATTTAAATTCCTTTGACTGATAGTCAATAACATGAACATATGAAATTTTAAGACTTTTGTATTTCACGACTTCTTTCATTTTTGCCGCAATACGTAATATGGCTATACGCATGGTATATAGTTCTTTCGGCAGAGTAGTGCGACAAAACTAAAATGCGCAACACAAAATGGAGAGTTGCGTTTAACTCGAAAAACCTCACATTCTAGTATATTCGCCAAAAAAAATCTTCGAAGGGGGAGGAATGACATGTTTATGGTCTCGCGGAACACCTCTAGACTTTTCCATGTAGCGACTTTTCAAAAAAGTGACCACTGTCAAAATTCTTATTTTAAGTAAACTTAAAGTTGCTTTAAATCTTTAATAGGAAATGTTGACTTTTGAAGTTTAAATTAATTTGGGAGGATTTTCTGCTGAAAATAGGCATCTTAGACAGATCCGAAACTGTGTAGAAACTCCCATGCAGCCGGCTTACTTTCGGTTTGCTGTTTTGGCCATGTACTGAAAATAGCTAAGAAATATGGAGGGAAAATAGCAGTCTTGTTCATAGATGATAAATTTGTGAGAAAATGAATCACGGAAGAGGTATGTAATTTGGTACCATTTGAAAGTTTCAGATTTTATTTAGAGATACATAGTAACCATATTTTGTGAGCTATGGCGACCTGAAAATGGGTAGGTTTTGCTAAAATTTGCATAATTTTAGTGTCATTTTGGGTATGTTTCCATTCAATGTTCTGGCACATGGAAGCTAGAAGAAAGTAATGTCTATATGTGTTCTAGTACTTTGAGGGGGTATTGTGAATATTAAGATATAAAATGTTGAATAAGTTGGTTGCCATGGCAACAGATTGGGAAAAAAAGAAAAACACCCCTTCCCTTAAAGCGACATTACCAGAGAGGTGTTCCGCGAGACCATAAGCGCATTGTCGCTATAGGTCCAAATTTTCAAAAATGGTTTCCATGGCAACACTTGACATAGTTTGTAGGTCTTGACTCTGCTGTTTCATAATATACCAAGTTTGGGGTGGTAAAGCTAAAAACAAAAATTTTTTGATTGTTATGAAAATTCATTGTACCATAGTGTACAGTTCATTTTGTGAAGAAATTGTACTCAGCCTGTGGCAAGATGGTCCCAGTCAGCCACTGTTAAAGCATGATTTATAGATGTATATCAAAACTTTTAGTATCTATGTATACAAAAATAGTATATTTAGTAGAAAATAATCAAATATTGACAATTGTTGTTACCATAGCAACCATTTTCTTGCAAACCATATTACTGCTGTTGACTTGTTTTCCACTTCGGGTACTATACGGAACAGTTTATCGAGCTCCGAAGCGACAAAATTTTGTCGTTGCCATGGCAACTGCTTATCAAAACATCATTTTGGACTTTTTCAATCATTTAAATTCCTTTGACTGATAGTCAATAACATGAACATATGAAATTTTAAGACTTTTGTATTTCACGACTTCTTTCATTTTTGCCGCAATACGTAATATGGCTATACGCATGGTATATAGTTCTTTCGGCAGAGTAGTGCGACAAAACTAAAATGCGCAACACAAAATGGAGAGTTGCGTTTAACTCGAAAAACCTCACATTCTAGTATATTCGCCAAAAAAAATCTTCGAAGGGGGAGGAATGACATGTTTATGGTCTCGCGGAACACCTCTAGACTTTTCCATGTAGCGACTTTTCAAAAAAGTGACCACTGTCAAAATTCTTATTTTAAGTAAACTTAAAGTTGCTTTAAATCTTTAATAGGAAATGTTGACTTTTGAAGTTTAAATTAATTTGGGAGGATTTTCTGCTGAAAATAGGCATCTTAGACAGATCCGAAACTGTGTAGAAACTCCCATGCAGCCGGCTTACTTTCGGTTTGCTGTTTTGGCCATGTACTGAAAATAGCTAAGAAATATGGAGGGAAAATAGCAGTCTTGTTCATAGATGATAAATTTGTGAGAAAATGAATCACGGAAGAGGTATGTAATTTGGTACCATTTGAAAGTTTCAGATTTTATTTAGAGATACATAGTAACCATATTTTGTGGGAAATTTTTTTTCCCTGAGCTATGGCGACCTGAAAATGGGTAGGTTTTGCTAAAATTTGCATAATTTTAGTGACATTTTGGGTATGTTTCCATTCAATGTTCTGGCACATGGAAGCTAGAAGAAAGTAATGTCTATATGTGTTCTAGTACTTTGAGGGGGTATTGTGAATATTAAGATATAAAATGTTGAATAAGTTGGTTGCCATGGCAACAGATTGGGAAAAAAAGAAAAACACCCCTTCCCTTAAAGCGACATTACCAGAGAGGTGTTCCGCGAGACCATAAGCGCATTGTCGCTATAGGTCCAAATTTTCAAAAATGGTTTCCATGGCAACACTTGACATAGTTTGTAGGTCTTGACTCTGCTGTTTCATAATATACCAAGTTTGGGGTGGTAAAGCTAAAAACAAAAATTTTTTGATTGTTATGAAAATTCATTGTACCATAGTGTACAGTTCATTTTGTGAAGAAATTGTACTCAGCCTGTGGCAAGATGGTCCCAGTCAGCCACTGTTAAAGCATGATTTATAGATGTATATCAAAACTTTTAGTATCTATGTATACAAAAATAGTATATTTAGTAGAAAATAATCAAATATTGACAATTGTTGTTACCATAGCAACCATTTTCTTGCAAACCATATTACTGCTGTTGACTGTGTTTTCCACTTCGGGTACTATACGGAACAGTTTATCGAGCTCCGAAGCGACAAAATTTTGTCGTTGCCATGGCAACTGCTTATCAAAACATCATTTTGGACTTTTTCAATCATTTAAATTCCTTTGACTGATAGTCAATAACATGAACATATGAAATTTTAAGACTTTTGTATTTCACGACTTCTTTCATTTTTGCCGCAATACGTAATATGGCTATACGCATGGTATATAGTTCTTTCGGCAGAGTAGTGCGACAAAACTAAAATGCGCAACACAAAATGGAGAGTTGCGTTTAACTCGAAAAACCTCACATTCTAGTATATTCGCCAAAAAAAATCTTCGAAGGGGGAGGAATGACATGTTTATGGTCTCGCGGAACACCTCTAGACTTTTCCATGTAGCGACTTTTCAAAAAAGTGACCACTGTCAAAATTCTTATTTTAAGTAAACTTAAAGTTGCTTTAAATCTTTAATAGGAAATGTTGACTTTTGAAGTTTAAATTAATTTGGGAGGATTTTCTGCTGAAAATAGGCATCTTAGACAGATCCGAAACTGTGTAGAAACTCCCATGCAGCCGGCTTACTTTCGGTTTGCTGTTTTGGCCATGTACTGAAAATAGCTAAGAAATATGGAGGGAAAATAGCAGTCTTGTTCATAGATGATAAATTTGTGAGAAAATGAATCACGGAAGAGGTATGTAATTTGGTACCATTTGAAAGTTTCAGATTTTATTTAGAGATACATAGTAACCATATTTTGTGGGAAATTTTTTTTCCCTGAGCTATGGCGACCTGAAAATGGGTAGGTTTTGCTAAAATTTGCATAATTTTAGTGTCATTTTGGGTATGTTTCCATTCAATGTTCTGGCACATGGAAGCTAGAAGAAAGTAATGTCTATATGTGTTCTAGTACTTTGAGGGGGTATTGTGAATATTAAGATATAAAATGTTGAATAAGTTGGTTGCCATGGCAACAGATTGGGAAAAAAAGAAAAACACCCCTTCCCTTAAAGCGACATTACCAGAGAGGTGTTCCGCAAGACCATAAGCGCATTGTCGCTATAGGTCCAAATTTTCAAAAATGGTTTCCATGGCAACACTTGACATAGTTTGTAGGTCTTGACTCTGCTGTTTCATAATATACCAAGTTTGGGGTGGTAAAGCTAAAAACAAAAATTTTTTGATTGTTATGAAAATTCATTGTACCATAGTGTACAGTTCATTTTGTGAAGAAATTGTACTCAGCCTGTGGCAAGATGGTCCCAGTCAGCCACTGTTAAAGCATGATTTATAGATGTATATCAAAACTTTTAGTATCTATGTATACAAAAATAGTATATTTAGTAGAAAATAATCAAATATTGACAATTGTTGTTACCATAGCAACCATTTTCTTGCAAACCATATTACTGCTGTTGACTGTGTTTTCCACTTCGGGTACTATACGGAACAGTTTATCGAGCTCCGAAGCGACAAAATTTTGTCGTTGCCATGGCAACTGCTTATCAAAACATCATTTTGGACTTTTTCAATCATTTAAATTCCTTTGACTGATAGTCAATAACATGAACATATGAAATTTTAAGACTTTTGTATTTCACGACTTCTTTCATTTTTGCCGCAATACGTAATATGGCTATACGCATGGTATATAGTTCTTTCGGCAGAGTAGTGCGACAAAACTAAAATGCGCAACACAAAATGGAGAGTTGCGTTTAACTCGAAAAACCTCACATTCTAGTATATTCGCCAAAAAAAATCTTCGAAGGGGGAGGAATGACATGTTTATGGTCTCGCGGAACACCTCTAGACTTTTCCATGTAGCGACTTTTCAAAAAAGTGACCACTGTCAAAATTCTTATTTTAAGTAAACTTAAAGTTGCTTTAAATCTTTAATAGGAAATGTTGACTTTTGAAGTTTAAATTAATTTGGGAGGATTTTCTGCTGAAAATAGGCATCTTAGACAGATCCGAAACTGTGTAGAAACTCCCATGCAGCCGGCTTACTTTCGGTTTGCTGTTTTGGCCATGTACTGAAAATAGCTAAGAAATATGGAGGGAAAATAGCAGTCTTGTTCATAGATGATAAATTTGTGAGAAAATGAATCACGGAAGAGGTATGTAATTTGGTACCATTTGAAAGTTTCAGATTTTATTTAGAGATACATAGTAACCATATTTTGTGGGAAATTTTTTTTTCCCTGAGCTATGGCGACCTGAAAATGGGTAGGTTTTGCTAAAATTTGCATAATTTTAGTGTCATTTTGGGTATGTTTCCATTCAATGTTCTGGCACATGGAAGCTAGAAGAAAGTAATGTCTATATGTGTTCTAGTACTTTGAGGGGGTATTGTGAATATTAAGATATAAAATGTTGAATAAGTTGGTTGCCATGGCAACAGATTGGGAAAAAAAGAAAAACACCCCTTCCCTTAAAGCGACATTACCAGAGAGGTGTTCCGCGAGACCATAAGCGCATTGTCGCTATAGGTCCAAATTTTCAAAAATGGTTTCCATGGCAACACTTGACATAGTTTGTAGGTCTTGACTCTGCTGTTTCATAATATACCAAGTTTGGGGTGGTAAAGCTAAAAACAAAAATTTTTTGATTGTTATGAAAATTCATTGTACCATAGTGTACAGTTCATTTTGTGAAGAAATTGTACTCAGCCTGTGGCAAGATGGTCCCAGTCAGCCACTGTTAAAGCATGATTTATAGATGTATATCAAAACTTTTAGTATCTATGTATACAAAAATAGTATATTTAGTAGAAAATAATCAAATATTGACAATTGTTGTTACCATAGCAACCATTTTCTTGCAAATCATATTACTGCTGTTGACTGTGTTTTCCACTTCGGGTACTATACGGAACAGTTTATCGAGCTCCGAAGCGACAAAATTTTGTCGTTGCCATGGCAACTGCTTATCAAAACATCATTTTGGACTTTTTCAATCATTTAAATTCCTTTGACTGATAGTCAATAACATGAACATATGAAATTTTAAGACTTTTGTATTTCACGACTTCTTTCATTTTTGCCGCAATACGTAATATGGCTATACGCATGGTATATAGTTCTTTCGGCAGAGTAGTGCGACAAAACTAAAATGCGCAACACAAAATGGAGAGTTGCGTTTAACTCGAAAAACCTCACATTCTAGTATATTCGCCAAAAAAAATCTTCGAAGGGGGAGGAATGACATGTTTATGGTCTCGCGGAACACCTCTAGACTTTTCCATGTAGCGACTTTTCAAAAAAGTGACCACTGTCAAAATTCTTATTTTAAGTAAACTTAAAGTTGCTTTAAATCTTTAATAGGAAATGTTGACTTTTGAAGTTTAAATTAATTTGGGAGGATTTTCTGCTGAAAATAGGCATCTTAGACAGATCCGAAACTGTGTAGAAACTCCCATGCAGCCGGCTTACTTTCGGTTTGCTGTTTTGGCCATGTACTGAAAATAGCTAAGAAATATGGAGGGAAAATAGCAGTCTTGTTCATAGATGATAAATTTGTGAGAAAATGAATCACGGAAGAGGTATGTAATTTGGTACCATTTGAAAGTTTCAGATTTTATTTAGAGATACATAGTAACCATATTTTGTGGGAAATTTTTTTTCCCTGAGCTATGGCGACCTGAAAATGGGTAGGTTTTGCTAAAATTTGCATAATTTTAGTGTCATTTTGGGTATGTTTCCATTCAATGTTCTGGCACATGGAAGCTAGAAGAAAGTAATGTCTATATGTGTTCTAGTACTTTGAGGGGGTATTGTGAATATTAAGATATAAAATGTTGAATAAGTTGGTTGCCATGGCAACAGATTGGGAAAAAAAGAAAAACACCCCTTCCCTTAAAGCGACATTACCAGAGAGGTGTTCCGCGAGACCATAAGCGCATTGTCGCTATAGGTCCAAATTTTCAAAAATGGTTTCCATGGCAACACTTGACATAGTTTGTAGGTCTTGACTCTGCTGTTTCATAATATACCAAGTTTGGGGTGGTAAAGCTAAAAACAAAAATTTTTTGATTGTTATGAAAATTCATTGTACCATAGTGTACAGTTCATTTTGTGAAGAAATTGTACTCAGCCTGTGGCAAGATGGTCCCAGTCAGCCACTGTTAAAGCATGATTTATAGATGTATATCAAAACTTTTAGTATCTATGTATACAAAAATAGTATATTTAGTAGAAAATAATCAAATATTGACAATTGTTGTTACCATAGCAACCATTTTCTTGCAAACCATATTACTGCTGTTGACTGTGTTTTCCACTTCGGGTACTATACGGAACAGTTTATCGAGCTCCGAAGCGACAAAATTTTGTCGTTGCCATGGCAACTGCTTATCAAAACATCATTTTGGACTTTTTCAATCATTTAAATTCCTTTGACTGATAGTCAATAACATGAACATATGAAATTTTAAGACTTTTGTATTTCACGACTTCTTTCATTTTTGCCGCAATACGTAATATGGCTATACGCATGGTATATAGTTCTTTCGGCAGAGTAGTGCGACAAAACTAAAATGCGCAACACAAAATGGAGAGTTGCGTTTAACTCGAAAAACCTCACATTCTAGTATATTCGCCAAAAAAAATCTTCGAAGGGGGAGGAATGACATGTTTATGGTCTCGCGGAACACCTCTAGACTTTTCCATGTAGCGACTTTTCAAAAAAGTGACCACTGTCAAAATTCTTATTTTAAGTAAACTTAAAGTTGCTTTAAATCTTTAATAGGAAATGTTGACTTTTGAAGTTTAAATTAATTTGGGAGGATTTTCTGCTGAAAATAGGCATCTTAGACAGATCCGAAACTGTGTAGAAACTCCCATGCAGCCGGCTTACTTTCGGTTTGCTGTTTTGGCCATGTACTGAAAATAGCTAAGAAATATGGAGGGAAAATAGCAGTCTTGTTCATAGATGATAAATTTGTGAGAAAATGAATCACGGAAGAGGTATGTAATTTGGTACCATTTGAAAGTTTCAGATTTTATTTAGAGATACATAGTAACCATATTTTGTGGGAAATTTTTTTTCCCTGAGCTATGGCGACCTGAAAATGGGTAGGTTTTGCTAAAATTTGCATAATTTTAGTGTCATTTTGGGTATGTTTCCATTCAATGTTCTGGCACATGGAAGCTAGAAGAAAGTAATGTCTATATGTGTTCTAGTACTTTGAGGGGGTATTGTGAATATTAAGATATAAAATGTTGAATAAGTTGGTTGCCATGGCAACAGATTGGGAAAAAAAGAAAAACACCCCTTCCCTTAAAGCGACATTACCAGAGAGGTGTTCCGCGAGACCATAAGCGCATTGTCGCTATAGGTCCAAATTTTCAAAAATGGTTTCCATGGCAACACTTGACATAGTTTGTAGGTCTTGACTCTGCTGTTTCATAATATACCAAGTTTGGGGTGGTAAAGCTAAAAACAAAAATTTTTTGATTGTTATGAAAATTCATTGTACCATAGTGTACAGTTCATTTTGTGAAGAAATTGTACTCAGCCTGTGGCAAGATGGTCCCAGTCAGCCACTGTTAAAGCATGATTTATAGATGTATATCAAAACTTTTAGTATCTATGTATACAAAAATAGTATATTTAGTAGAAAATAATCAAATATTGACAATTGTTGTTACCATAGCAACCATTTTCTTGCAAACCATATTACTGCTGTTGACTGTGTTTTCCACTTCGGGTACTATACGGAACAGTTTATCGAGCTCCGAAGCGACAAAATTTTGTCGTTGCCATGGCAACTGCTTATCAAAACATCATTTTGGACTTTTTCAATCATTTAAATTCCTTTGACTGATAGTCAATAACATGAACATATGAAATTTTAAGACTTTTGTATTTCACGACTTCTTTCATTTTTGCCGCAATACGTAATATGGCTATACGCATGGTATATAGTTCTTTCGGCAGAGTAGTGCGACAAAACTAAAATGCGCAACACAAAATGGAGAGTTGCGTTTAACTCGAAAAACCTCACATTCTAGTATATTCGCCAAAAAAAATCTTCGAAGGGGGAGGAATGACATGTTTATGGTCTCGCGGAACACCTCTAGACTTTTCCATGTAGCGACTTTTCAAAAAAGTGACCACTGTCAAAATTCTTATTTTAAGTAAACTTAAAGTTGCTTTAAATCTTTAATAGGAAATGTTGACTTTTGAAGTTTAAATTAATTTGGGAGGATTTTCTGCTGAAAATAGGCATCTTAGACAGATCCGAAACTGTGTAGAAACTCCCATGCAGCCGGCTTACTTTCGGTTTGCTGTTTTGGCCATGTACTGAAAATAGCTAAGAAATATGGAGGGAAAATAGCAGTCTTGTTCATAGATGATAAATTTGTGAGAAAATGAATCACGGAAGAGGTATGTAATTTGGTACCATTTGAAAGTTTCAGATTTTATTTAGAGATACATAGTAACCATATTTTGTGGGAAATTTTTTTTCCCTGAGCTATGGCGACCTGAAAATGGGTAGGTTTTGCTAAAATTTGCATAATTTTAGTGTCATTTTGGGTATGTTTCCATTCAATGTTCTGGCACATGGAAGCTAGAAGAAAGTAATGTCTATATGTGTTCTAGTACTTTGAGGGGGTATTGTGAATATTAAGATATAAAATGTTGAATAAGTTGGTTGCCATGGCAACAGATTGGGAAAAAAAGAAAAACACCCCTTCCCTTAAAGCGACATTACCAGAGAGGTGTTCCGCGAGACCATAAGCGCATTGTCGCTATAGGTCCAAATTTTCAAAAATGGTTTCCATGGCAACACTTGACATAGTTTGTAGGTCTTGACTCTGCTGTTTCATAATATACCAAGTTTGGGGTGGTAAAGCTAAAAACAAAAATTTTTTGATTGTTATGAAAATTCATTGTACCATAGTGTACAGTTCATTTTGTGAAGAAATTGTACTCAGCCTGTGGCAAGATGGTCCCAGTCAGCCACTGTTAAAGCATGATTTATAGATGTATATCAAAACTTTTAGTATCTATGTATACAAAAATAGTATATTTAGTAGAAAATAATCAAATATTGACAATTGTTGTTACCATAGCAACCATTTTCTTGCAAACCATATTACTGCTGTTGACTGTGTTTTCCACTTCGGGTACTATACGGAACAGTTTATCGAGCTCCGAAGCGACAAAATTTTGTCGTTGCCATGGCAACTGCTTATCAAAACATCATTTTGGACTTTTTCAATCATTTAAATTCCTTTGACTGATAGTCAATAACATGAACATATGAAATTTTAAGACTTTTGTATTTCACGACTTCTTTCATTTTTGCCGCAATACGTAATATGGCTATACGCATGGTATATAGTTCTTTCGGCAGAGTAGTGCGACAAAACTAAAATGCGCAACACAAAATGGAGAGTTGCGTTTAACTCGAAAAACCTCACATTCTAGTATATTCGCCAAAAAAAATCTTCGAAGGGGGAGGAATGACATGTTTATGGTCTCGCGGAACACCTCTAGACTTTTCCATGTAGCGACTTTTCAAAAAAGTGACCACTGTCAAAATTCTTATTTTAAGTAAACTTAAAGTTGCTTTAAATCTTTAATAGGAAATGTTGACTTTTGAAGTTTAAATTAATTTGGGAGGATTTTCTGCTGAAAATAGGCATCTTAGACAGATCCGAAACTGTGTAGAAACTCCCATGCAGCCGGCTTACTTTCGGTTTGCTGTTTTGGCCATGTACTGAAAATAGCTAAGAAATATGGAGGGAAAATAGCAGTCTTGTTCATAGATGATAAATTTTTGAGAAAATGAATCACGGAAGAGGTATGTAATTTGGTACCATTTGAAAGTTTCAGATTTTATTTAGAGATACATAGTAACCATATTTTGTGGGAAATTTTTTTTCCCTGAGCTATGGCGACCTGAAAATGGGTAGGTTTTGCTAAAATTTGCATAATTTTAGTGTCATTTTGGGTATGTTTCCATTCAATGTTCTGGCACATGGAAGCTAGAAGAAAGTAATGTCTATATGTGTTCTAGTACTTTGAGGGGGTATTGTGAATATTAAGATATAAAATGTTGAATAAGTTGGTTGCCATGGCAACAGATTGGGAAAAAAAGAAAAACACCCCTTCCCTTAAAGCGACATTACCAGAGAGGTGTTCCGCGAGACCATAAGCGCATTGTCGCTATAGGTCCAAATTTTCAAAAATGGTTTCCATGGCAACACTTGACATAGTTTGTAGGTCTTGACTCTGCTGTTTCATAATATACCAAGTTTGGGGTGGTAAAGCTAAAAACAAAAATTTTTTGATTGTTATGAAAATTCATTGTACCATAGTGTACAGTTCATTTTGTGAAGAAATTGTACTCAGCCTGTGGCAAGATGGTCCCAGTCAGCCACTGTTAAAGCATGATTTATAGATGTATATCAAAACTTTTAGTATCTATGTATACAAAAATAGTATATTTAGTAGAAAATAATCAAATATTGACAATTGTTGTTACCATAGCAACCATTTTCTTGCAAACCATATTACTGCTGTTGACTGTGTTTTCCACTTCGGGTACTATACGGAACAGTTTATCGAGCTCCGAAGCGACAAAATTTTGTCGTTGCCATGGCAACTGCTTATCAAAACATCATTTTGGACTTTTTCAATCATTTAAATTCCTTTGACTGATAGTCAATAACATGAACATATGAAATTTTAAGACTTTTGTATTTCACGACTTCTTTCATTTTTGCCGCAATACGTAATATGGCTATACGCATGGTATATAGTTCTTTCGGCAGAGTAGTGCGACAAAACTAAAATGCGCAACACAAAATGGAGAGTTGCGTTTAACTCGAAAAACCTCACATTCTAGTATATTCGCCAAAAAAAATCTTCGAAGGGGGAGGAATGACATGTTTATGGTCTCGCGGAACACCTCTAGACTTTTCCATGTAGCGACTTTTCAAAAAAGTGACCACTGTCAAAATTCTTATTTTAAGTAAACTTAAAGTTGCTTTAAATCTTTAATAGGAAATGCTGACTTTTGAAGTTTAAATTAATTTGGGAGGATTTTCTGCTGAAAATAGGCATCTTAGACAGATCCGAAACTGTGTAGAAACTCCCATGCAGCCGGCTTACTTTCGGTTTGCTGTTTTGGCCATGTACTGAAAATAGCTAAGAAATATGGAGGGAAAATAGCAGTCTTGTTCATAGATGATAAATTTGTGAGAAAATGAATCACGGAAGAGGTATGTAATTTGGTACCATTTGAAAGTTTCAGATTTTATTTAGAGATACATAGTAACCATATTTTGTGGGAAATTTTTTTTCCCTGAGCTATGGCGACCTGAAAATGGGTAGGTTTTGCTAAAATTTGCATAATTTTAGTGTCATTTTGGGTATGTTTCCATTCAATGTTCTGGCACATGGAAGCTAGAAGAAAGTAATGTCTATATGTGTTCTAGTACTTTGAGGGGGTATTGTGAATATTAAGATATAAAATGTTGAATAAGTTGGTTGCCATGGCAACAGATTGGGAAAAAAAGAAAAACACCCCTTCCCTTAAAGCGACATTACCAGAGAGGTGTTCCGCGAGACCATAAGCGCATTGTCGCTATAGGTCCAAATTTTCAAAAATGGTTTCCATGGCAACACTTGACATAGTTTGTAGGTCTTGACTCTGCTGTTTCATAATATACCAAGTTTGGGGTGGTAAAGCTAAAAACAAAAATTTTTTGATTGTTATGAAAATTCATTGTACCATAGTGTACAGTTCATTTTGTGAAGAAATTGTACTCAGCCTGTGGCAAGATGGTCCCAGTCAGCCACTGTTAAAGCATGATTTATAGATGTATATCAAAACTTTTAGTATCTATGTATACAAAAATAGTATATTTAGTAGAAAATAATCAAATATTGACAATTGTTGTTACCATAGCAACCATTTTCTTGCAAACCATATTACTGCTGTTGACTGTGTTTTCCACTTCGGGTACTATACGGAACAGTTTATCGAGCTCCGAAGCGACAAAATTTTGTCGTTGCCATGGCAACTGCTTATCAAAACATCATTTTGGACTTTTTCAATCATTTAAATTCCTTTGACTGATAGTCAATAACATGAACATATGAAATTTTAAGACTTTTGTATTTCACGACTTCTTTCATTTTTGCCGCAATACGTAATATGGCTATACGCATGGTATATAGTTCTTTCGGCAGAGTAGTGCGACAAAACTAAAATGCGCAACACAAAATGGAGAGTTGCGTTTAACTCGAAAAACCTCACATTCTAGTATATTCGCCAAAAAAAATCTTCGAAGGGGGAGGAATGACATGTTTATGGTCTCGCGGAACACCTCTAGACTTTTCCATGTAGCGACTTTTCAAAAAAGTGACCACTGTCAAAATTCTTATTTTAAGTAAACTTAAAGTTGCTTTAAATCTTTAATAGGAAATGTTGACTTTTGAAGTTTAAATTAATTTGGGAGGATTTTCTGCTGAAAATAGGCATCTTAGACAGATCCGAAACTGTGTAGAAACTCCCATGCAGCCGGCTTACTTTCGGTTTGCTGTTTTGGCCATGTACTGAAAATAGCTAAGAAATATGGAGGGAAAATAGCAGTCTTGTTCATAGATGATAAATTTGTGAGAAAATGAATCACGGAAGAGGTATGTAATTTGGTACCATTTGAAAGTTTCAGATTTTATTTAGAGATACATAGTAACCATATTTTGTGGGAAATTTTTTTTCCCTGAGCTATGGCGACCTGAAAATGGGTAGGTTTTGCTAAAATTTGCATAATTTTAGTGTCATTTTGGGTATGTTTCCATTCAATGTTCTGGCACATGGAAGCTAGAAGAAAGTAATGTCTATATGTGTTCTAGTACTTTGAGGGGGTATTGTGAATATTAAGATATAAAATGTTGAATAAGTTGGTTGCCATGGCAACAGATTGGGAAAAAAAGAAAAACACCCCTTCCCTTAAAGCGACATTACCAGAGAGGTGTTCCGCGAGACCATAAGCGCATTGTCGCTATAGGTCCAAATTTTCAAAAATGGTTTCCATGGCAACACTTGACATAGTTTGTAGGTCTTGACTCTGCTGTTTCATAATATACCAAGTTTGGGGTGGTAAAGCTAAAAACAAAAATTTTTTGATTGTTATGAAAATTCATTGTACCATAGTGTACAGTTCATTTTGTGAAGAAATTGTACTCAGCCTGTGGCAAGATGGTCCCAGTCAGCCACTGTTAAAGCATGATTTATAGATGTATATCAAAACTTTTAGTATCTATGTATACAAAAATAGTATATTTAGTAGAAAATAATCAAATATTGACAATTGTTGTTACCATAGCAACCATTTTCTTGCAAACCATATTACTGCTGTTGACTGTGTTTTCCACTTCGGGTACTATACGGAACAGTTTATCGAGCTCCGAAGCGACAAAATTTTGTCGTTGCCATGGCAACTGCTTATCAAAACATCATTTTGGACTTTTTCAATCATTTAAATTCCTTTGACTGATAGTCAATAACATGAACATATGAAATTTTAAGACTTTTGTATTTCACGACTTCTTTCATTTTTGCCGCAATACGTAATATGGCTATACGCATGGTATATAGTTCTTTCGGCAGAGTAGTGCGACAAAACTAAAATGCGCAACACAAAATGGAGAGTTGCGTTTAACTCGAAAAACCTCACATTCTAGTATATTCGCCAAAAAAAATCTTCGAAGGGGGAGGAATGACATGTTTATGGTCTCGCGGAACACCTCTAGACTTTTCCATGTAGCGACTTTTCAAAAAAGTGACCACTGTCAAAATTCTTATTTTAAGTAAACTTAAAGTTGCTTTAAATCTTTAATAGGAAATGTTGACTTTTGAAGTTTAAATTAATTTGGGAGGATTTTCTGCTGAAAATAGGCATCTTAGACAGATCCGAAACTGTGTAGAAACTCCCATGCAGCCGGCTTACTTTCGGTTTGCTGTTTTGGCCATGTACTGAAAATAGCTAAGAAATATGGAGGGAAAATAGCAGTCTTGTTCATAGATGATAAATTTGTGAGAAAATGAATCACGGAAGAGGTATGTAATTTGGTACCATTTGAAAGTTTCAGATTTTATTTAGAGATACATAGTAACCATATTTTGTGGGAAATTTTTTTTCCCTGAGCTATGGCGACCTGAAAATGGGTAGGTTTTGCTAAAATTTGCATAATTTTAGTGTCATTTTGGGTATGTTTCCATTCAATGTTCTGGCACATGGAAGCTAGAAGAAAGTAATGTCTATATGTGTTCTAGTACTTTGAGGGGGTATTGTGAATATTAAGATATAAAATGTTGAATAAGTTGGTTGCCATGGCAACAGATTGGGAAAAAAAGAAAAACACCCCTTCCCTTAAAGCGACATTACCAGAGAGGTGTTCCGCGAGACCATAAGCGCATTGTCGCTATAGGTCCAAATTTTCAAAAATGGTTTCCATGGCAACACTTGACATAGTTTGTAGGTCTTGACTCTGCTGTTTCATAATATACCAAGTTTGGGGTGGTAAAGCTAAAAACAAAAATTTTTTGATTGTTATGAAAATTCATTGTACCATAGTGTACAGTTCATTTTGTGAAGAAATTGTACTCAGCCTGTGGCAAGATGGTCCCAGTCAGCCACTGTTAAAGCATGATTTATAGATGTATATCAAAACTTTTAGTATCTATGTATACAAAAATAGTATATTTAGTAGAAAATAATCAAATATTGACAATTGTTGTTACCATAGCAACCATTTTCTTGCAAACCATATTACTGCTGTTGACTGTGTTTTCCACTTCGGGTACTATACGGAACAGTTTATCGAGCTCCGAAGCGACAAAATTTTGTCGTTGCCATGGCAACTGCTTATCAAAACATCATTTTGGACTTTTTCAATCATTTAAATTCCTTTGACTGATAGTCAATAACATGAACATATGAAATTTTAAGACTTTTGTATTTCACGACTTCTTTCATTTTTGCCGCAATACGTAATATGGCTATACGCATGGTATATAGTTCTTTCGGCAGAGTAGTGCGACAAAACTAAAATGCGCAACACAAAATGGAGAGTTGCGTTTAACTCGAAAAACCTCACATTCTAGTATATTCGCCAAAAAAAATCTTCGAAGGGGGAGGAATGACATGTTTATGGTCTCGCGGAACACCTCTAGACTTTTCCATGTAGCGACTTTTCAAAAAAGTGACCACTGTCAAAATTCTTATTTTAAGTAAACTTAAAGTTGCTTTAAATCTTTAATAGGAAATGTTGACTTTTGAAGTTTAAATTAATTTGGGAGGATTTTCTGCTGAAAATAGGCATCTTAGACAGATCCGAAACTGTGTAGAAACTCCCATGCAGCCGGCTTACTTTCGGTTTGCTGTTTTGGCCATGTACTGAAAATAGCTAAGAAATATGGAGGGAAAATAGCAGTCTTGTTCATAGATGATAAATTTGTGAGAAAATGAATCACGGAAGAGGTATGTAATTTGGTACCATTTGAAAGTTTCAGATTTTATTTAGAGATACATAGTAACCATATTTTGTGGGAAATTTTTTTTCCCTGAGCTATGGCGACCTGAAAATGGGTAGGTTTTGCTAAAATTTGCATAATTTTAGTGTCATTTTGGGTATGTTTCCATTCAATGTTCTGGCACATGGAAGCTAGAAGAAAGTAATGTCTATATGTGTTCTAGTACTTTGAGGGGGTATTGTGAATATTAAGATATAAAATGTTGAATAAGTTGGTTGCCATGGCAACAGATTGGGAAAAAAAGAAAAACACCCCTTCCCTTAAAGCGACATTACCAGAGAGGTGTTCCGCGAGACCATAAGCGCATTGTCGCTATAGGTCCAAATTTTCAAAAATGGTTTCCATGGCAACACTTGACATAGTTTGTAGGTCTTGACTCTGCTGTTTCATAATATACCAAGTTTGGGGTGGTAAAGCTAAAAACAAAAATTTTTTGATTGTTATGAAAATTCATTGTACCATAGTGTACAGTTCATTTTGTGAAGAAATTGTACTCAGCCTGTGGCAAGATGGTCCCAGTCAGCCACTGTTAAAGCATGATTTATAGATGTATATCAAAACTTTTAGTATCTATGTATACAAAAATAGTATATTTAGTAGAAAATAATCAAATATTGACAATTGTTGTTACCATAGCAACCATTTTCTTGCAAACCATATTACTGCTGTTGACTGTGTTTTCCACTTCGGGTACTATACGGAACAGTTTATCGAGCTCCGAAGCGACAAAATTTTGTCGTTGCCATGGCAACTGCTTATCAAAACATCATTTTGGACTTTTTCAATCATTTAAATTCCTTTGACTGATAGTCAATAACATGAACATATGAAATTTTAAGACTTTTGTATTTCACGACTTCTTTCATTTTTGCCGCAATACGTAATATGGCTATACGCATGGTATATAGTTCTTTCGGCAGAGTAGTGCGACAAAACTAAAATGCGCAACACAAAATGGAGAGTTGCGTTTAACTCGAAAAACCTCACATTCTAGTATATTCGCCAAAAAAAATCTTCGAAGGGGGAGGAATGACATGTTTATGGTCTCGCGGAACACCTCTAGACTTTTCCATGTAGCGACTTTTCAAAAAAGTGACCACTGTCAAAATTCTTATTTTAAGTAAACTTAAAGTTGCTTTAAATCTTTAATAGGAAATGTTGACTTTTGAAGTTTAAATTAATTTGGGAGGATTTTCTGCTGAAAATAGGCATCTTAGACAGATCCGAAACTGTGTAGAAACTCCCATGCAGCCGGCTTACTTTCGGTTTGCTGTTTTGGCCATGTACTGAAAATAGCTAAGAAATATGGAGGGAAAATAGCAGTCTTGTTCATAGATGATAAATTTGTGAGAAAATGAATCACGGAAGAGGTATGTAATTTGGTACCATTTGAAAGTTTCAGATTTTATTTAGAGATACATAGTAACCATATTTTGTGGGAATTTTTTTTTCCCTGAGCTATGGCGACCTGAAAATGGGTAGGTTTTGCTAAAATTTGCATAATTTTAGTGTCATTTTGGGTATGTTTCCATTCAATGTTCTGGCACATGGAAGCTAGAAGAAAGTAATGTCTATATGTGTTCTAGTACTTTGAGGGGGTATTGTGAATATTAAGATATAAAATGTTGAATAAGTTGGTTGCCATGGCAACAGATTGGGAAAAAAAGAAAAACACCCCTTCCCTTAAAGCGACATTACCAGAGAGGTGTTCCGCGAGACCATAAGCGCATTGTCGCTATAGGTCCAAATTTTCAAAAATGGTTTCCATGGCAACACTTGACATAGTTTGTAGGTCTTGACTCTGCTGTTTCATAATATACCAAGTTTGGGGTGGTAAAGCTAAAAACAAAAATTTTTTGATTGTTATGAAAATTCATTGTACCATAGTGTACAGTTCATTTTGTGAAGAAATTGTACTCAGCCTGTGGCAAGATGGTCCCAGTCAGCCACTGTTAAAGCATGATTTATAGATGTATATCAAAACTTTTAGTATCTATGTATACAAAAATAGTATATTTAGTAGAAAATAATCAAATATTGACAATTGTTGTTACCATAGCAACCATTTTCTTGCAAACCATATTACTGCTGTTGACTGTGTTTTCCACTTCGGGTACTATACGGAACAGTTTATCGAGCTCCGAAGCGACAAAATTTTGTCGTTGCCATGGCAACTGCTTATCAAAACATCATTTTGGACTTTTTCAATCATTTAAATTCCTTTGACTGATAGTCAATAACATGAACATATGAAATTTTAAGACTTTTGTATTTCACGACTTCTTTCATTTTTGCCGCAATACGTAATATGGCTATACGCATGGTATATAGTTCTTTCGGCAGAGTAGTGCGACAAAACTAAAATGCGCAACACAAAATGGAGAGTTGCGTTTAACTCGAAAAACCTCACATTCTAGTATATTCGCCAAAAAAAATCTTCGAAGGGGGAGGAATGACATGTTTATGGTCTCGCGGAACACCTCTAGACTTTTCCATGTAGCGACTTTTCAAAAAAGTGACCACTGTCAAAATTCTTATTTTAAGTAAACTTAAAGTTGCTTTAAATCTTTAATAGGAAATGTTGACTTTTGAAGTTTAAATTAATTTGGGAGGATTTTCTGCTGAAAATAGGCATCTTAGACAGATCCGAAACTGTGTAGAAACTCCCATGCAGCCGGCTTACTTTCGGTTTGCTGTTTTGGCCATGTACTGAAAATAGCTAAGAAATATGGAGGGAAAATAGCAGTCTTGTTCATAGATGATAAATTTGTGAGAAAATGAATCACGGAAGAGGTATGTAATTTGGTACCATTTGAAAGTTTCAGATTTTATTTAGAGATACATAGTAACCATATTTTGTGGGAAATTTTTTTTCCCTGAGCTATGGCGACCTGAAAATGGGTAGGTTTTGCTAAAATTTGCATAATTTTAGTGTCATTTTGGGTATGTTTCCATTCAATGTTCTGGCACATGGAAGCTAGAAGAAAGTAATGTCTATATGTGTTCTAGTACTTTGAGGGGGTATTGTGAATATTAAGATATAAAATGTTGAATAAGTTGGTTGCCATGGCAACAGATTGGGAAAAAAAGAAAAACACCCCTTCCCTTAAAGCGACATTACCAGAGAGGTGTTCCGCGAGACCATAAGCGCATTGTCGCTATAGGTCCAAATTTTCAAAAATGGTTTCCATGGCAACACTTGACATAGTTTGTAGGTCTTGACTCTGCTGTTTCATAATATACCAAGTTTGGGGTGGTAAAGCTAAAAACAAAAATTTTTTGATTGTTATGAAAATTCATTGTACCATAGTGTACAGTTCATTTTGTGAAGAAATTGTACTCAGCCTGTGGCAAGATGGTCCCAGTCAGCCACTGTTAAAGCATGATTTATAGATGTATATCAAAACTTTTAGTATCTATGTATACAAAAATAGTATATTTAGTAGAAAATAATCAAATATTGACAATTGTTGTTACCATAGCAACCATTTTCTTGCAAACCATATTACTGCTGTTGACTGTGTTTTCCACTTCGGGTACTATACGGAACAGTTTATCGAGCTCCGAAGCGACAAAATTTTGTCGTTGCCATGGCAACTGCTTATCAAAACATCATTTTGGACTTTTTCAATCATTTAAATTCCTTTGACTGATAGTCAATAACATGAACATATGAAATTTTAAGACTTTTGTATTTCACGACTTCTTTCATTTTTGCCGCAATACGTAATATGGCTATACGCATGGTATATAGTTCTTTCGGCAGAGTAGTGCGACAAAACTAAAATGCGCAACACAAAATGGAGAGTTGCGTTTAACTCGAAAAACCTCACATTCTAGTATATTCGCCAAAAAAAATCTTCGAAGGGGGAGGAATGACATGTTTATGGTCTCGCGGAACACCTCTAGACTTTTCCATGTAGCGACTTTTCAAAAAAGTGACCACTGTCAAAATTCTTATTTTAAGTAAACTTAAAGTTGCTTTAAATCTTTAATAGGAAATGTTGACTTTTGAAGTTTAAATTAATTTGGGAGGATTTTCTGCTGAAAATAGGCATCTTAGACAGATCCGAAACTGTGTAGAAACTCCCATGCAGCCGGCTTACTTTCGGTTTGCTGTTTTGGCCATGTACTGAAAATAGCTAAGAAATATGGAGGGAAAATAGCAGTCTTGTTCATAGATGATAAATTTGTGAGAAAATGAATCACGGAAGAGGTATGTAATTTGGTACCATTTGAAAGTTTCAGATTTTATTTAGAGATACATAGTAACCATATTTTGTGGGAAATTTTTTTTCCCTGAGCTATGGCGACCTGAAAATGGGTAGGTTTTGCTAAAATTTGCATAATTTTAGTGTCATTTTGGGTATGTTTCCATTCAATGTTCTGGCACATGGAAGCTAGAAGAAAGTAATGTCTATATGTGTTCTAGTACTTTGAGGGGGTATTGTGAATATTAAGATATAAAATGTTGAATAAGTTGGTTGCCATGGCAACAGATTGGGAAAAAAAGAAAAACACCCCTTCCCTTAAAGCGACATTACCAGAGAGGTGTTCCGCGAGACCATAAGCGCATTGTCGCTATAGGTCCAAATTTTCAAAAATGGTTTCCATGGCAACACTTGACATAGTTTGTAGGTCTTGACTCTGCTGTTTCATAATATACCAAGTTTGGGGTGGTAAAGCTAAAAACAAAAATTTTTTGATTGTTATGAAAATTCATTGTACCATAGTGTACAGTTCATTTTGTGAAGAAATTGTACTCAGCCTGTGGCAAGATGGTCCCAGTCAGCCACTGTTAAAGCATGATTTATAGATGTATATCAAAACTTTTAGTATCTATGTATACAAAAATAGTATATTTAGTAGAAAATAATCAAATATTGACAATTGTTGTTACCATAGCAACCATTTTCTTGCAAACCATATTACTGCTGTTGACTGTGTTTTCCACTTCGGGTACTATACGGAACAGTTTATCGAGCTCCGAAGCGACAAAATTTTGTCGTTGCCATGGCAACTGCTTATCAAAACATCATTTTGGACTTTTTCAATCATTTAAATTCCTTTGACTGATAGTCAATAACATGAACATATGAAATTTTAAGACTTTTGTATTTCACGACTTCTTTCATTTTTGCCGCAATACGTAATATGGCTATACGCATGGTATATAGTTCTTTCGGCAGAGTAGTGCGACAAAACTAAAATGCGCAACACAAAATGGAGAGTTGCGTTTAACTCGAAAAACCTCACATTCTAGTATATTCGCCAAAAAAAATCTTCGAAGGGGGAGGAATGACATGTTTATGGTCTCGCGGAACACCTCTAGACTTTTCCATGTAGCGACTTTTCAAAAAAGTGACCACTGTCAAAATTCTTATTTTAAGTAAACTTAAAGTTGCTTTAAATCTTTAATAGGAAATGTTGACTTTTGAAGTTTAAATTAATTTGGGAGGATTTTCTGCTGAAAATAGGCATCTTAGACAGATCCGAAACTGTGTAGAAACTCCCATGCAGCCGGCTTACTTTCGGTTTGCTGTTTTGGCCATGTACTGAAAATAGCTAAGAAATATGGAGGGAAAATAGCAGTCTTGTTCATAGATGATAAATTTGTGAGAAAATGAATCACGGAAGAGGTATGTAATTTGGTACCATTTGAAAGTTTCAGATTTTATTTAGAGATACATAGTAACCATATTTTGTGGGAAATTTTTTTTCCCTGAGCTATGGCGACCTGAAAATGGGTAGGTTTTGCTAAAATTTGCATAATTTTAGTGTCATTTTGGGTATGTTTCCATTCAATGTTCTGGCACATGGAAGCTAGAAGAAAGTAATGTCTATATGTGTTCTAGTACTTTGAGGGGGTATTGTGAATATTAAGATATAAAATGTTGAATAAGTTGGTTGCCATGGCAACAGATTGGGAAAAAAAGAAAAACACCCCTTCCCTTAAAGCGACATTACCAGAGAGGTGTTCCGCGAGACCATAAGCGCATTGTCGCTATAGGTCCAAATTTTCAAAAATGGTTTCCATGGCAACACTTGACATAGTTTGTAGGTCTTGACTCTGCTGTTTCATAATATACCAAGTTTGGGGTGGTAAAGCTAAAAACAAAAATTTTTTGATTGTTATGAAAATTCATTGTACCATAGTGTACAGTTCATTTTGTGAAGAAATTGTACTCAGCCTGTGGCAAGATGGTCCCAGTCAGCCACTGTTAAAGCATGATTTATAGATGTATATCAAAACTTTTAGTATCTATGTATACAAAAATAGTATATTTAGTAGAAAATAATCAAATATTGACAATTGTTGTTACCATAGCAACCATTTTCTTGCAAACCATATTACTGCTGTTGACTGTGTTTTCCACTTCGGGTACTATACGGAACAGTTTATCGAGCTCCGAAGCGACAAAATTTTGTCGTTGCCATGGCAACTGCTTATCAAAACATCATTTTGGACTTTTTCAATCATTTAAATTCCTTTGACTGATAGTCAATAACATGAACATATGAAATTTTAAGACTTTTGTATTTCACGACTTCTTTCATTTTTGCCGCAATACGTAATATGGCTATACGCATGGTATATAGTTCTTTCGGCAGAGTAGTGCGACAAAACTAAAATGCGCAACACAAAATGGAGAGTTGCGTTTAACTCGAAAAACCTCACATTCTAGTATATTCGCCAAAAAAAATCTTCGAAGGGGGAGGAATGACATGTTTATGGTCTCGCGGAACACCTCTAGACTTTTCCATGTAGCGACTTTTCAAAAAAGTGACCACTGTCAAAATTCTTATTTTAAGTAAACTTAAAGTTGCTTTAAATCTTTAATAGGAAATGTTGACTTTTGAAGTTTAAATTAATTTGGGAGGATTTTCTGCTGAAAATAGGCATCTTAGACAGATCCGAAACTGTGTAGAAACTCCCATGCAGCCGGCTTACTTTCGGTTTGCTGTTTTGGCCATGTACTGAAAATAGCTAAGAAATATGGAGGGAAAATAGCAGTCTTGTTCATAGATGATAAATTTGTGAGAAAATGAATCACGGAAGAGGTATGTAATTTGGTACCATTTGAAAGTTTCAGATTTTATTTAGAGATACATAGTAACCATATTTTGTGGGAAATTTTTTTTCCCTGAGCTATGGCGACCTGAAAATGGGTAGGTTTTGCTAAAATTTGCATAATTTTAGTGTCATTTTGGGTATGTTTCCATTCAATGTTCTGGCACATGGAAGCTAGAAGAAAGTAATGTCTATATGTGTTCTAGTACTTTGAGGGGGTATTGTGAATATTAAGATATAAAATGTTGAATAAGTTGGTTGCCATGGCAACAGATTGGGAAAAAAAGAAAAACACCCCTTCCCTTAAAGCGACATTACCAGAGAGGTGTTCCGCGAGACCATAAGCGCATTGTCGCTATAGGTCCAAATTTTCAAAAATGGTTTCCATGGCAACACTTGACATAGTTTGTAGGTCTTGACTCTGCTGTTTCATAATATACCAAGTTTGGGGTGGTAAAGCTAAAAACAAAATTTTTTTGATTGTTATGAAAATTCATTGTACCATAGTGTACAGTTCATTTTGTGAAGAAATTGTACTCAGCCTGTGGCAAGATGGTCCCAGTCAGCCACTGTTAAAGCATGATTTATAGATGTATATCAAAACTTTTAGTATCTATGTATACAAAAATAGTATATTTAGTAGAAAATAATCAAATATTGACAATTGTTGTTACCATAGCAACCATTTTCTTGCAAACCATATTACTGCTGTTGACTGTGTTTTCCACTTCGGGTACTATACGGAACAGTTTATCGAGCTCCGAAGCGACAAAATTTTGTCGTTGCCATGGCAACTGCTTATCAAAACATCATTTTGGACTTTTTCAATCATTTAAATTCCTTTGACTGATAGTCAATAACATGAACATATGAAATTTTAAGACTTTTGTATTTCACGACTTCTTTCATTTTTGCCGCAATACGTAATATGGCTATACGCATGGTATATAGTTCTTTCGGCAGAGTAGTGCGACAAAACTAAAATGCGCAACACAAAATGGAGAGTTGCGTTTAACTCGAAAAACCTCACATTCTAGTATATTCGCCAAAAAAAATCTTCGAAGGGGGAGGAATGACATGTTTATGGTCTCGCGGAACACCTCTAGACTTTTCCATGTAGCGACTTTTCAAAAAAGTGACCACTGTCAAAATTCTTATTTTAAGTAAACTTAAAGTTGCTTTAAATCTTTAATAGGAAATGTTGACTTTTGAAGTTTAAATTAATTTGGGAGGATTTTCTGCTGAAAATAGGCATCTTAGACAGATCCGAAACTGTGTAGAAACTCCCATGCAGCCGGCTTACTTTCGGTTTGCTGTTTTGGCCATGTACTGAAAATAGCTAAGAAATATGGAGGGAAAATAGCAGTCTTGTTCATAGATGATAAATTTGTGAGAAAATGAATCACGGAAGAGGTATGTAATTTGGTACCATTTGAAAGTTTCAGATTTTATTTAGAGATACATAGTAACCATATTTTGTGGGAAATTTTTTTTCCCTGAGCTATGGCGACCTGAAAATGGGTAGGTTTTGCTAAAATTTGCATAATTTTAGTGTCATTTTGGGTATGTTTCCATTCAATGTTCTGGCACATGGAAGCTAGAAGAAAGTAATGTCTATATGTGTTCTAGTACTTTGAGGGGGTATTGTGAATATTAAGATATAAAATGTTGAATAAGTTGGTTGCCATGGCAACAGATTGGGAAAAAAAGAAAAACACCCCTTCCCTTAAAGCGACATTACCAGAGAGGTGTTCCGCGAGACCATAAGCGCATTGTCGCTATAGGTCCAAATTTTCAAAAATGGTTTCCATGGCAACACTTGACATAGTTTGTAGGTCTTGACTCTGCTGTTTCATAATATACCAAGTTTGGGGTGGTAAAGCTAAAAACAAAAATTTTTTGATTGTTATGAAAATTCATTGTACCATAGTGTACAGTTCATTTTGTGAAGAAATTGTACTCAGCCTGTGGCAAGATGGTCCCAGTCAGCCACTGTTAAAGCATGATTTATAGATGTATATCAAAACTTTTAGTATCTATGTATACAAAAATAGTATATTTAGTAGAAAATAATCAAATATTGACAATTGTTGTTACCATAGCAACCATTTTCTTGCAAACCATATTACTGCTGTTGACTGTGTTTTCCACTTCGGGTACTATACGGAACAGTTTATCGAGCTCCGAAGCGACAAAATTTTGTCGTTGCCATGGCAACTGCTTATCAAAACATCATTTTGGACTTTTTCAATCATTTAAATTCCTTTGACTGATAGTCAATAACATGAACATATGAAATTTTAAGACTTTTGTATTTCACGACTTCTTTCATTTTTGCCGCAATACGTAATATGGCTATACGCATGGTATATAGTTCTTTCGGCAGAGTAGTGCGACAAAACTAAAATGCGCAACACAAAATGGAGAGTTGCGTTTAACTCGAAAAACCTCACATTCTAGTATATTCGCCAAAAAAAATCTTCGAAGGGGGAGGAATGACATGTTTATGGTCTCGCGGAACACCTCTAGACTTTTCCATGTAGCGACTTTTCAAAAAAGTGACCACTGTCAAAATTCTTATTTTAAGTAAACTTAAAGTTGCTTTAAATCTTTAATAGGAAATGTTGACTTTTGAAGTTTAAATTAATTTGGGAGGATTTTCTGCTGAAAATAGGCATCTTAGACAGATCCGAAACTGTGTAGAAACTCCCATGCAGCCGGCTTACTTTCGGTTTGCTGTTTTGGCCATGTACTGATAATAGCTAAGAAATATGGAGGGAAAATAGCAGTCTTGTTCATAGATGATAAATTTGTGAGAAAATGAATCACGGAAGAGGTATGTAATTTGGTACCATTTGAAAGTTTCAGATTTTATTTAGAGATACATAGTAACCATATTTTGTGGGAAATTTTTTTCCCTGAGCTATGGCGACCTGAAAATGGGTAGGTTTTGCTAAAATTTGCATAATTTTAGTGTCATTTTGGGTATGTTTCCATTCAATGTTCTGGCACATGGAAGCTAGAAGAAAGTAATGTCTATATGTGTTCTAGTACTTTGAGGGGGTATTGTGAATATTAAGATATAAAATGTTGAATAAGTTGGTTGCCATGGCAACAGATTGGGAAAAAAAGAAAAACACCCCCTCCCTTAAAGCGACATTACCAGAGAGGTGTTCCGCGAGACCATAAGCGCATTGTCGCTATAGGTCCAAATTTTCAAAAATGGTTTCCATGGCAACACTTGACATAGTTTGTAGGTCTTGACTCTGCTGTTTCATAATATACCAAGTTTGGGGTGGTAAAGCTAAAAACAAAAATTTTTTGATTGTTATGAAAATTCATTGTACCATAGTGTACAGTTCATTTTGTGAAGAAATTGTACTCAGCCTGTGGCAAGATGGTCCCAGTCAGCCACTGTTAAAGCATGATTTATAGATGTATATCAAAACTTTTAGTATCTATGTATACAAAAATAGTATATTTAGTAGAAAATAATCAAATATTGACAATTGTTGTTACCATAGCAACCATTTTCTTGCAAACCATATTACTGCTGTTGACTGTGTTTTCCACTTCGGGTACTATACGGAACAGTTTATCGAGCTCCGAAGCGACAAAATTTTGTCGTTGCCATGGCAACTGCTTATCAAAACATCATTTTGGACTTTTTCAATCATTTAAATTCCTTTGACTGATAGTCAATAACATGAACATATGAAATTTTAAGACTTTTGTATTTCACGACTTCTTTCATTTTTGCCGCAATACGTAATATGGCTATACGCATGGTATATAGTTCTTTCGGCAGAGTAGTGCGACAAAACTAAAATGCGCAACACAAAATGGAGAGTTGCGTTTAACTCGAAAAACCTCACATTCTAGTATATTCGCCAAAAAAAATCTTCGAAGGGGGAGGAATGACATGTTTATGGTCTCGCGGAACACCTCTAGACTTTTCCATGTAGCGACTTTTCAAAAAAGTGACCACTGTCAAAATTCTTATTTTAAGTAAACTTAAAGTTGCTTTAAATCTTTAATAGGAAATGTTGACTTTTGAAGTTTAAATTAATTTGGGAGGATTTTCTGCTGAAAATAGGCATCTTAGACAGATCCGAAACTGTGTAGAAACTCCCATGCAGCCGGCTTACTTTCGGTTTGCTGTTTTGGCCATGTACTGAAAATAGCTAAGAAATATGGAGGGAAAATAGCAGTCTTGTTCATAGATGATAAATTTGTGAGAAAATGAATCACGGAAGAGGTATGTAATTTGGTATCATTTGAAAGTTTCAGATTTTATTTAGAGATACATAGTAACCATATTTTGTGGGAAATTTTTTTTCCCTGAGCTATGGCGACCTGAAAATGGGTAGGTTTTGCTAAAATTTGCATAATTTTAGTGTCATTTTGGGTATGTTTCCATTCAATGTTCTGGCACATGGAAGCTAGAAGAAAGTAATGTCTATATGTGTTCTAGTACTTTGAGGGGGTATTGTGAATATTAAGATATAAAATGTTGAATAAGTTGGTTGCCATGGCAACAGATTGGGAAAAAAAGAAAAACACCCCTTCCCTTAAAGCGACATTACCAGAGAGGTGTTCCGCGAGACCATAAGCGCATTGTCGCTATAGGTCCAAATTTTCAAAAATGGTTTCCATGGCAACACTTGACATAGTTTGTAGGTCTTGACTCTGCTGTTTCATAATATACCAAGTTTGGGGTGGTAAAGCTAAAAACAAAAATTTTTTGATTGTTATGAAAATTCATTGTACCATAGTGTACAGTTCATTTTGTGAAGAAATTGTACTCAGCCTGTGGCAAGATGGTCCCAGTCAGCCACTGTTAAAGCATGATTTATAGATGTATATCAAAACTTTTAGTATCTATGTATACAAAAATAGTATATTTAGTAGAAAATAATCAAATATTGACAATTGTTGTTACCATAGCAACCATTTTCTTGCAAACCATATTACTGCTGTTGACTGTGTTTTCCACTTCGGGTACTATACGGAACAGTTTATCGAGCTCCGAAGCGACAAAATTTTGTCGTTGCCATGGCAACTGCTTATCAAAACATCATTTTGGACTTTTTCAATCATTTAAATTCCTTTGACTGATAGTCAATAACATGAACATATGAAATTTTAAGACTTTTGTATTTCACGACTTCTTTCATTTTTGCCGCAATACGTAATATGGCTATACGCATGGTATATAGTTCTTTCGGCAGAGTAGTGCGACAAAACTAAAATGCGCAACACAAAATGGAGAGTTGCGTTTAACTCGAAAAACCTCACATTCTAGTATATTCGCCAAAAAAATCTTCGAAGGGGGAGGAATGACATGTTTATGGTCTCGCGGAACACCTCTAGACTTTTCCATGTAGCGACTTTTCAAAAAAGTGACCACTGTCAAAATTCTTATTTTAAGTAAACTTAAAGTTGCTTTAAATCTTTAATAGGAAATGTTGACTTTTGAAGTTTAAATTAATTTGGGAGGATTTTCTGCTGAAAATAGGCATCTTAGACAGATCCGAAACTGTGTAGAAACTCCCATGCAGCCGGCTTACTTTCGGTTTGCTGTTTTGGCCATGTACTGAAAATAGCTAAGAAATATGGAGGGAAAATAGCAGTCTTGTTCATAGATGATAAATTTGTGAGAAAATGAATCACGGAAGAGGTATGTAATTTGGTACCATTTGAAAGTTTCAGATTTTATTTAGAGATACATAGTAACCATATTTTGTGGGAAATTTTTTTTCCCTGAGCTATGGCGACCTGAAAATGGGTAGGTTTTGCTAAAATTTGCATAATTTTAGTGTCATTTTGGGTATGTTTCCATTCAATGTTCTGGCACATGGAAGCTAGAAGAAAGTAATGTCTATATGTGTTCTAGTACTTTGAGGGGGTATTGTGAATATTAAGATATAAAATGTTGAATAAGTTGGTTGCCATGGCAACAGATTGGGAAAAAAAGAAAAACACCCCTTCCCTTAAAGCGACATTACCAGAGAGGTGTTCCGCGAGACCATAAGCGCATTGTCGCTATAGGTCCAAATTTTCAAAAATGGTTTCCATGGCAACACTTGACATAGTTTGTAGGTCTTGACTCTGCTGTTTCATAATATACCAAGTTTGGGGTGGTAAAGCTAAAAACAAAAATTTTTTGATTGTTATGAAAATTCATTGTACCATAGTGTACAGTTCATTTTGTGAAGAAATTGTACTCAGCCTGTGGCAAGATGGTCCCAGTCAGCCACTGTTAAAGCATGATTTATAGATGTATATCAAAACTTTTAGTATCTATGTATACAAAAATAGTATATTTAGTAGAAAATAATCAAATATTGACAATTGTTGTTACCATAGCAACCATTTTCTTGCAAACCATATTACTGCTGTTGACTGTGTTTTCCACTTCGGGTACTATACGGAACAGTTTATCGAGCTCCGAAGCGACAAAATTTTGTCGTTGCCATGGCAACTGCTTATCAAAACATCATTTTGGACTTTTTCAATCATTTAAATTCCTTTGACTGATAGTCAATAACATGAACATATGAAATTTTAAGACTTTTGTATTTCACGACTTCTTTCATTTTTGCCGCAATACGTAATATGGCTATACGCATGGTATATAGTTCTTTCGGCAGAGTAGTGCGACAAAACTAAAATGCGCAACACAAAATGGAGAGTTGCGTTTAACTCGAAAAACCTCACATTCTAGTATATTCGCCAAAAAAAATCTTCGAAGGGGGAGGAATGACATGTTTATGGTCTCGCGGAACACCTCTAGACTTTTCCATGTAGCGACTTTTCAAAAAAGTGACCACTGTCAAAATTCTTATTTTAAGTAAACTTAAAGTTGCTTTAAATCTTTAATAGGAAATGTTGACTTTTGAAGTTTAAATTAATTTGGGAGGATTTTCTGCTGAAAATAGGCATCTTAGACAGATCCGAAACTGTGTAGAAACTCCCATGCAGCCGGCTTACTTTCGGTTTGCTGTTTTGGCCATGTACTGAAAATAGCTAAGAAATATGGAGGGAAAATAGCAGTCTTGTTCATAGATGATAAATTTGTGAGAAAATGAATCACGGAAGAGGTATGTAATTTGGTACCATTTGAAAGTTTCAGATTTTATTTAGAGATACATAGTAACCATATTTTGTGGGAAATTTTTTTTCCCTGAGCTATGGCGACCTGAAAATGGGTAGGTTTTGCTAAAATTTGCATAATTTTAGTGTCATTTTGGGTATGTTTCCATTCAATGTTCTGGCACATGGAAGCTAGAAGAAAGTAATGTCTATATGTGTTCTAGTACTTTGAGGGGGTATTGTGAATATTAAGATATAAAATGTTGAATAAGTTGGTTGCCATGGCAACAGATTGGGAAAAAAAGAAAAACACCCCTTCCCTTAAAGCGACATTACCAGAGAGGTGTTCCGCGAGACCATAAGCGCATTGTCGCTATAGGTCCAAATTTTCAAAAATGGTTTCCATGGCAACACTTGACATAGTTTGTAGGTCTTGACTCTGCTGTTTCATAATATACCAAGTTTGGGGTGGTAAAGCTAAAAACAAAAATTTTTTGATTGTTATGAAAATTCATTGTACCATAGTGTACAGTTCATTTTGTGAAGAAATTGTACTCAGCCTGTGGCAAGATGGTCCCAGTCAGCCACTGTTAAAGCATGATTTATAGATGTATATCAAAACTTTTAGTATCTATGTATACAAAAATAGTATATTTAGTAGAAAATAATCAAATATTGACAATTGTTGTTACCATAGCAACCATTTTCTTGCAAACCATATTACTGCTGTTGACTGTGTTTTCCACTTCGGGTACTATACGGAACAGTTTATCGAGCTCCGAAGCGACAAAATTTTGTCGTTGCCATGGCAACTGCTTATCAAAACATCATTTTGGACTTTTTCAATCATTTAAATTCCTTTGACTGATAGTCAATAACATGAACATATGAAATTTTAAGACTTTTGTATTTCACGACTTCTTTCATTTTTGCCGCAATACGTAATATGGCTATACGCATGGTATATAGTTCTTTCGGCAGAGTAGTGCGACAAAACTAAAATGCGCAACACAAAATGGAGAGTTGCGTTTAACTCGAAAAACCTCACATTCTAGTATATTCGCCAAAAAAAATCTTCGAAGGGGGAGGAATGACATGTTTATGGTCTCGCGGAACACCTCTAGACTTTTCCATGTAGCGACTTTTCAAAAAAGTGACCACTGTCAAAATTCTTATTTTAAGTAAACTTAAAGTTGCTTTAAATCTTTAATAGGAAATGTTGACTTTTGAAGTTTAAATTAATTTGGGAGGATTTTCTGCTGAAAATAGGCATCTTAGACAGATCCGAAACTGTGTAGAAACTCCCATGCAGCCGGCTTACTTTCGGTTTGCTGTTTTGGCCATGTACTGAAAATAGCTAAGAAATATGGAGGGAAAATAGCAGTCTTGTTCATAGATGATAAATTTGTGAGAAAATGAATCACGGAAGAGGTATGTAATTTGGTACCATTTGAAAGTTTCAGATTTTATTTAGAGATACATAGTAACCATATTTTGTGGGAAATTTTTTTTCCCTGAGCTATGGCGACCTGAAAATGGGTAGGTTTTGCTAAAATTTGCATAATTTTAGTGTCATTTTGGGTATGTTTCCATTCAATGTTCTGGCACATGGAAGCTAGAAGAAAGTAATGTCTATATGTGTTCTAGTACTTTGAGGGGGTATTGTGAATATTAAGATATAAAATGTTGAATAAGTTGGTTGCCATGGCAACAGATTGGGAAAAAAAGAAAAACACCCCTTCCCTTAAAGCGACATTACCAGAGAGGTGTTCCGCGAGACCATAAGCGCATTGTCGCTATAGGTCCAAATTTTCAAAAATGGTTTCCATGGCAACACTTGACATAGTTTGTAGGTCTTGACTCTGCTGTTTCATAATATACCAAGTTTGGGGTGGTAAAGCTAAAAACAAAAATTTTTTGATTGTTATGAAAATTCATTGTACCATAGTGTACAGTTCATTTTGTGAAGAAATTGTACTCAGCCTGTGGCAAGATGGTCCCAGTCAGCCACTGTTAAAGCATGATTTATAGATGTATATCAAAACTTTTAGTATCTATGTATACAAAAATAGTATATTTAGTAGAAAATAATCAAATATTGACAATTGTTGTTACCATAGCAACCATTTTCTTGCAAACCATATTACTGCTGTTGACTGTGTTTTCCACTTCGGGTACTATACGGAACAGTTTATCGAGCTCCGAAGCGACAAAATTTTGTCGTTGCCATGGCAACTGCTTATCAAAACATCATTTTGGACTTTTTCAATCATTTAAATTCCTTTGACTGATAGTCAATAACATGAACATATGAAATTTTAAGACTTTTGTATTTCACGACTTCTTTCATTTTTGCCGCAATACGTAATATGGCTATACGCATGGTATATAGTTCTTTCGGCAGAGTAGTGCGACAAAACTAAAATGCGCAACACAAAATGGAGAGTTGCGTTTAACTCGAAAAACCTCACATTCTAGTATATTCGCCAAAAAAAATCTTCGAAGGGGGAGGAATGACATGTTTATGGTCTCGCGGAACACCTCTAGACTTTTCCATGTAGCGACTTTTCAAAAAAGTGACCACTGTCAAAATTCTTATTTTAAGTAAACTTAAAGTTGCTTTAAATCTTTAATAGGAAATGTTGACTTTTGAAGTTTAAATTAATTTGGGAGGATTTTCTGCTGAAAATAGGCATCTTAGACAGATCCGAAACTGTGTAGAAACTCCCATGCAGCCGGCTTACTTTCGGTTTGCTGTTTTGGCCATGTACTGATAATAGCTAAGAAATATGGAGGGAAAATAGCAGTCTTGTTCATAGATGATAAATTTGTGAGAAAATGAATCACGGAAGAGGTATGTAATTTGGTACCATTTGAAAGTTTCAGATTTTATTTAGAGATACATAGTAACCATATTTTGTGGGAAATTTTTTTCCCTGAGCTATGGCGACCTGAAAATGGGTAGGTTTTGCTAAAATTTGCATAATTTTAGTGTCATTTTGGGTATGTTTCCATTCAATGTTCTGGCACATGGAAGCTAGAAGAAAGTAATGTCTATATGTGTTCTAGTACTTTGAGGGGGTATTGTGAATATTAAGATATAAAATGTTGAATAAGTTGGTTGCCATGGCAACAGATTGGGAAAAAAAGAAAAACACCCCTTCCCTTAAAGCGACATTACCAGAGAGGTGTTCCGCGAGACCATAAGCGCATTGTCGCTATAGGTCCAAATTTTCAAAAATGGTTTCCATGGCAACACTTGACATAGTTTGTAGGTCTTGACTCTGCTGTTTCATAATATACCAAGTTTGGGGTGGTAAAGCTAAAAACAAAAATTTTTTGATTGTTATGAAAATTCATTGTACCATAGTGTACAGTTCATTTTGTGAAGAAATTGTACTCAGCCTGTGGCAAGATGGTCCCAGTCAGCCACTGTTAAAGCATGATTTATAGATGTATATCAAAACTTTTAGTATCTATGTATACAAAAATAGTATATTTAGTAGAAAATAATCAAATATTGACAATTGTTGTTACCATAGCAACCATTTTCTTGCAAACCATATTACTGCTGTTGACTGTGTTTTCCACTTCGGGTACTATACGGAACAGTTTATCGAGCTCCGAAGCGACAAAATTTTGTCGTTGCCATGGCAACTGCTTATCAAAACATCATTTTGGACTTTTTCAATCATTTAAATTCCTTTGACTGATAGTCAATAACATGAACATATGAAATTTTAAGACTTTTGTATTTCACGACTTCTTTCATTTTTGCCGCAATACGTAATATGGCTATACGCATGGTATATAGTTCTTTCGGCAGAGTAGTGCGACAAAACTAAAATGCGCAACACAAAATGGAGAGTTGCGTTTAACTCGAAAAACCTCACATTCTAGTATATTCGCCAAAAAAAATCTTCGAAGGGGGAGGAATGACATGTTTATGGTCTCGCGGAACACCTCTAGACTTTTCCATGTAGCGACTTTTCAAAAAAGTGACCACTGTCAAAATTCTTATTTTAAGTAAACTTAAAGTTGCTTTAAATCTTTAATAGGAAATGTTGACTTTTGAAGTTTAAATTAATTTGGGAGGATTTTCTGCTGAAAATAGGCATCTTAGACAGATCCGAAACTGTGTAGAAACTCCCATGCAGCCGGCTTACTTTCGGTTTGCTGTTTTGGCCATGTACTGAAAATAGCTAAGAAATATGGAGGGAAAATAGCAGTCTTGTTCATAGATGATAAATTTGTGAGAAAATGAATCACGGAAGAGGTATGTAATTTGGTATCATTTGAAAGTTTCAGATTTTATTTAGAGATACATAGTAACCATATTTTGTGGGAAATTTTTTTTCCCTGAGCTATGGCGACCTGAAAATGGGTAGGTTTTGCTAAAATTTGCATAATTTTAGTGTCATTTTGGGTATGTTTCCATTCAATGTTCTGGCACATGGAAGCTAGAAGAAAGTAATGTCTATATGTGTTCTAGTACTTTGAGGGGGTATTGTGAATATTAAGATATAAAATGTTGAATAAGTTGGTTGCCATGGCAACAGATTGGGAAAAAAAGAAAAACACCCCTTCCCTTAAAGCGACATTACCAGAGAGGTGTTCCGCGAGACCATAAGCGCATTGTCGCTATAGGTCCAAATTTTCAAAAATGGTTTCCATGGCAACACTTGACATAGTTTGTAGGTCTTGACTCTGCTGTTTCATAATATACCAAGTTTGGGGTGGTAAAGCTAAAAACAAAAATTTTTTGATTGTTATGAAAATTCATTGTACCATAGTGTACAGTTCATTTTGTGAAGAAATTGTACTCAGCCTGTGGCAAGATGGTCCCAGTCAGCCACTGTTAAAGCATGATTTATAGATGTATATCAAAACTTTTAGTATCTATGTATACAAAAATAGTATATTTAGTAGAAAATAATCAAATATTGACAATTGTTGTTACCATAGCAACCATTTTCTTGCAAACCATATTACTGCTGTTGACTGTGTTTTCCACTTCGGGTACTATACGGAACAGTTTATCGAGCTCCGAAGCGACAAAATTTTGTCGTTGCCATGGCAACTGCTTATCAAAACATCATTTTGGACTTTTTCAATCATTTAAATTCCTTTGACTGATAGTCAATAACATGAACATATGAAATTTTAAGACTTTTGTATTTCACGACTTCTTTCATTTTTGCCGCAATACGTAATATGGCTATACGCATGGTATATAGTTCTTTCGGCAGAGTAGTGCGACAAAACTAAAATGCGCAACACAAAATGGAGAGTTGCGTTTAACTCGAAAAACCTCACATTCTAGTATATTCGCCAAAAAAATCTTCGAAGGGGGAGGAATGACATGTTTATGGTCTCGCGGAACACCTCTAGACTTTTCCATGTAGCGACTTTTCAAAAAAGTGACCACTGTCAAAATTCTTATTTTAAGTAAACTTAAAGTTGCTTTAAATCTTTAATAGGAAATGTTGACTTTTGAAGTTTAAATTAATTTGGGAGGATTTTCTGCTGAAAATAGGCATCTTAGACAGATCCGAAACTGTGTAGAAACTCCCATGCAGCCGGCTTACTTTCGGTTTGCTGTTTTGGCCATGTACTGAAAATAGCTAAGAAATATGGAGGGAAAATAGCAGTCTTGTTCATAGATGATAAATTTGTGAGAAAATGAATCACGGAAGAGGTATGTAATTTGGTACCATTTGAAAGTTTCAGATTTTATTTAGAGATACATAGTAACCATATTTTGTGGGAAATTTTTTTTCCCTGAGCTATGGCGACCTGAAAATGGGTAGGTTTTGCTAAAATTTGCATAATTTTAGTGTCATTTTGGGTATGTTTCCATTCAATGTTCTGGCACATGGAAGCTAGAAGAAAGTAATGTCTATATGTGTTCTAGTACTTTGAGGGGGTATTGTGAATATTAAGATATAAAATGTTGAATAAGTTGGTTGCCATGGCAACAGATTGGGAAAAAAAGAAAAACACCCCTTCCCTTAAAGCGACATTACCAGAGAGGTGTTCCGCGAGACCATAAGCGCATTGTCGCTATAGGTCCAAATTTTCAAAAATGGTTTCCATGGCAACACTTGACATAGTTTGTAGGTCTTGACTCTGCTGTTTCATAATATACCAAGTTTGGGGTGGTAAAGCTAAAAACAAAAATTTTTTGATTGTTATGAAAATTCATTGTACCATAGTGTACAGTTCATTTTGTGAAGAAATTGTACGCAGCCTGTGGCAAGATGGTCCCAGTCAGCCACTGTTAAAGCATGATTTATAGATGTATATCAAAACTTTTAGTATCTATGTATACAAAAATAGTATATTTAGTAGAAAATAATCAAATATTGACAATTGTTGTTACCATAGCAACCATTTTCTTGCAAACCATATTACTGCTGTTGACTGTGTTTTCCACTTCGGGTACTATACGGAACAGTTTATCGAGCTCCGAAGCGACAAAATTTTGTCGTTGCCATGGCAACTGCTTATCAAAACATCATTTTGGACTTTTTCAATCATTTAAATTCCTTTGACTGATAGTCAATAACATGAACATATGAAATTTTAAGACTTTTGTATTTCACGACTTCTTTCATTTTTGCCGCAATACGTAATATGGCTATACGCATGGTATATAGTTCTTTCGGCAGAGTAGTGCGACAAAACTAAAATGCGCAACACAAAATGGAGAGTTGCGTTTAACTCGAAAAACCTCACATTCTAGTATATTCGCCAAAAAAAATCTTCGAAGGGGGAGGAATGACATGTTTATGGTCTCGCGGAACACCTCTAGACTTTTCCATGTAGCGACTTTTCAAAAAAGTGACCACTGTCAAAATTCTTATTTTAAGTAAACTTAAAGTTGCTTTAAATCTTTAATAGGAAATGTTGACTTTTGAAGTTTAAATTAATTTGGGAGGATTTTCTGCTGAAAATAGGCATCTTAGACAGATCCGAAACTGTGTAGAAACTCCCATGCAGCCGGCTTACTTTCGGTTTGCTGTTTTGGCCATGTACTGAAAATAGCTAAGAAATATGGAGGGAAAATAGCAGTCTTGTTCATAGATGATAAATTTGTGAGAAAATGAATCACGGAAGAGGTATGTAATTTGGTACCATTTGAAAGTTTCAGATTTTATTTAGAGATACATAGTAACCATATTTTGTGGGAAATTTTTTTTCCCTGAGCTATGGCGACCTGAAAATGGGTAGGTTTTGCTAAAATTTGCATAATTTTAGTGTCATTTTGGGTATGTTTCCATTCAATGTTCTGGCACATGGAAGCTAGAAGAAAGTAATGTCTATATGTGTTCTAGTACTTTGAGGGGGTATTGTGAATATTAAGATATAAAATGTTGAATAAGTTGGTTGCCATGGCAACAGATTGGGAAAAAAAGAAAAACACCCCTTCCCTTAAAGCGACATTACCAGAGAGGTGTTCCGCGAGACCATAAGCGCATTGTCGCTATAGGTCCAAATTTTCTAAAATGGTTTCCATGGCAACACTTGACATAGTTTGTAGGTCTTGACTCTGCTGTTTCATAATATACCAAGTTTGGGGTGGTAAAGCTAAAAACAAAAATTTTTTGATTGTTATGAAAATTCATTGTACCATAGTGTACAGTTCATTTTGTGAAGAAATTGTACTCAGCCTGTGGCAAGATGGTCCCAGTCAGCCACTGTTAAAGCATGATTTATAGATGTATATCAAAACTTTTAGTATCTATGTATACAAAAATAGTATATTTAGTAGAAAATAATCAAATATTGACAATTGTTGTTACCATAGCAACCATTTTCTTGCAAACCATATTACTGCTGTTGACTGTGTTTTCCACTTCGGGTACTATACGGAACAGTTTATCGAGCTCCGAAGCGACAAAATTTTGTCGTTGCCATGGCAACTGCTTATCAAAACATCATTTTGGACTTTTTCAATCATTTAAATTCCTTTGACTGATAGTCAATAACATGAACATATGAAATTTTAAGACTTTTGTATTTCACGACTTCTTTCATTTTTGCCGCAATACGTAATATGGCTATACGCATGGTATATAGTTCTTTCGGCAGAGTAGTGCGACAAAACTAAAATGCGCAACACAAAATGGAGAGTTGCGTTTAACTCGAAAAACCTCACATTCTAGTATATTCGCCAAAAAAAATCTTCGAAGGGGGAGGAATGACATGTTTATGGTCTCGCGGAACACCTCTAGACTTTTCCATGTAGCGACTTTTCAAAAAAGTGACCACTGTCAAAATTCTTATTTTAAGTAAACTTAAAGTTGCTTTAAATCTTTAATAGGAAATGTTGACTTTTGAAGTTTAAATTAATTTGGGAGGATTTTCTGCTGAAAATAGGCATCTTAGACAGATCCGAAACTGTGTAGAAACTCCCATGCAGCCGGCTTACTTTCGGTTTGCTGTTTTGGCCATGTACTGAAAATAGCTAAGAAATATGGAGGGAAAATAGCAGTCTTGTTCATAGATGATAAATTTGTGAGAAAATGAATCACGGAAGAGGTATGTAATTTGGTACCATTTGAAAGTTTCAGATTTTATTTAGAGATACATAGTAACCATATTTTGTGGGAAATTTTTTTTCCCTGAGCTATGGCGACCTGAAAATGGGTAGGTTTTGCTAAAATTTGCATAATTTTAGTGTCATTTTGGGTATGTTTCCATTCAATGTTCTGGCACATGGAAGCTAGAAGAAAGTAATGTCTATATGTGTTCTAGTACTTTGAGGGGGTATTGTGAATATTAAGATATAAAATGTTGAATAAGTTGGTTGCCATGGCAACAGATTGGGAAAAAAAGAAAAACACCCCTTCCCTTAAAGCGACATTACCAGAGAGGTGTTCCGCGAGACCATAAGCGCATTGTCGCTATAGGTCCAAATTTTCAAAAATGGTTTCCATGGCAACACTTGACATAGTTTGTAGGTCTTGACTCTGCTGTTTCATAATATACCAAGTTTGGGGTGGTAAAGCTAAAAACAAAAATTTTTTGATTGTTATGAAAATTCATTGTACCATAGTGTACAGTTCATTTTGTGAAGAAATTGTACTCAGCCTGTGGCAAGATGGTCCCAGTCAGCCACTGTTAAAGCATGATTTATAGATGTATATCAAAACTTTTAGTATCTATGTATACAAAAATAGTATATTTAGTAGAAAATAATCAAATATTGACAATTGTTGTTACCATAGCAACCATTTTCTTGCAAACCATATTACTGCTGTTGACTGTGTTTTCCACTTCGGGTACTATACGGAACAGTTTATCGAGCTCCGAAGCGACAAAATTTTGTCGTTGCCATGGCAACTGCTTATCAAAACATCATTTTGGACTTTTTCAATCATTTAAATTCCTTTGACTGATAGTCAATAACATGAACATATGAAATTTTAAGACTTTTGTATTTCACGACTTCTTTCATTTTTGCCGCAATACGTAATATGGCTATACGCATGGTATATAGTTCTTTCGGCAGAGTAGTGCGACAAAACTAAAATGCGCAACACAAAATGGAGAGTTGCGTTTAACTCGAAAAACCTCACATTCTAGTATATTCGCCAAAAAAAATCTTCGAAGGGGGAGGAATGACATGTTTATGGTCTCGCGGAACACCTCTAGACTTTTCCATGTAGCGACTTTTCAAAAAAGTGACCACTGTCAAAATTCTTATTTTAAGTAAACTTAAAGTTGCTTTAAATCTTTAATAGGAAATGTTGACTTTTGAAGTTTAAATTAATTTGGGAGGATTTTCTGCTGAAAATAGGCATCTTAGACAGATCCGAAACTGTGTAGAAACTCCCATGCAGCCGGCTTACTTTCGGTTTGCTGTTTTGGCCATGTACTGAAAATAGCTAAGAAATATGGAGGGAAAATAGCAGTCTTGTTCATAGATGATAAATTTGTGAGAAAATGAATCACGGAAGAGGTATGTAATTTGGTACCATTTGAAAGTTTCAGATTTTATTTAGAGATACATAGTAACCATATTTTGTGGGAATTTTTTTTTCCCTGAGCTATGGCGACCTGAAAATGGGTAGGTTTTGCTAAAATTTGCATAATTTTAGTGTCATTTTGGGTATGTTTCCATTCAATGTTCTGGCACATGGAAGCTAGAAGAAAGTAATGTCTATATGTGTTCTAGTACTTTGAGGGGGTATTGTGAATATTAAGATATAAAATGTTGAATAAGTTGGTTGCCATGGCAACAGATTGGGAAAAAAAGAAAAACACCCCTTCCCTTAAAGCGACATTACCAGAGAGGTGTTCCGCGAGACCATAAGCGCATTGTCGCTATAGGTCCAAATTTTCAAAAATGGTTTCCATGGCAACACTTGACATAGTTTGTAGGTCTTGACTCTGCTGTTTCATAATATACCAAGTTTGGGGTGGTAAAGCTAAAAACAAAAATTTTTTGATTGTTATGAAAATTCATTGTACCATAGTGTACAGTTCATTTTGTGAAGAAATTGTACTCAGCCTGTGGCAAGATGGTCCCAGTCAGCCACTGTTAAAGCATGATTTATAGATGTATATCAAAACTTTTAGTATCTATGTATACAAAAATAGTATATTTAGTAGAAAATAATCAAATATTGACAATTGTTGTTACCATAGCAACCATTTTCTTGCAAACCATATTACTGCTGTTGACTGTGTTTTCCACTTCGGGTACTATACGGAACAGTTTATCGAGCTCCGAAGCGACAAAATTTTGTCGTTGCCATGGCAACTGCTTATCAAAACATCATTTTGGACTTTTTCAATCATTTAAATTCCTTTGACTGATAGTCAATAACATGAACATATGAAATTTTAAGACTTTTGTATTTCACGACTTCTTTCATTTTTGCCGCAATACGTAATATGGCTATACGCATGGTATATAGTTCTTTCGGCAGAGTAGTGCGACAAAACTAAAATGCGCAACACAAAATGGAGAGTTGCGTTTAACTCGAAAAACCTCACATTCTAGTATATTCGCCAAAAAAAATCTTCGAAGGGGGAGGAATGACATGTTTATGGTCTCGCGGAACACCTCTAGACTTTTCCATGTAGCGACTTTTCAAAAAAGTGACCACTGTCAAAATTCTTATTTTAAGTAAACTTAAAGTTGCTTTAAATCTTTAATAGGAAATGTTGACTTTTGAAGTTTAAATTAATTTGGGAGGATTTTCTGCTGAAAATAGGCATCTTAGACAGATCCGAAACTGTGTAGAAACTCCCATGCAGCCGGCTTACTTTCGGTTTGCTGTTTTGGCCATGTACTGAAAATAGCTAAGAAATATGGAGGGAAAATAGCAGTCTTGTTCATAGATGATAAATTTGTGAGAAAATGAATCACGGAAGAGGTATGTAATTTGGTACCATTTGAAAGTTTCAGATTTTATTTAGAGATACATAGTAACCATATTTTGTGGGAAATTTTTTTTCCCTGAGCTATGGCGACCTGAAAATGGGTAGGTTTTGCTAAAATTTGCATAATTTTAGTGTCATTTTGGGTATGTTTCCATTCAATGTTCTGGCACATGGAAGCTAGAAGAAAGTAATGTCTATATGTGTTCTAGTACTTTGAGGGGGTATTGTGAATATTAAGATATAAAATGTTGAATAAGTTGGTTGCCATGGCAACAGATTGGGAAAAAAAGAAAAACACCCCTTCCCTTAAAGCGACATTACCAGAGAGGTGTTCCGCGAGACCATAAGCGCATTGTCGCTATAGGTCCAAATTTTCAAAAATGGTTTCCATGGCAACACTTGACATAGTTTGTAGGTCTTGACTCTGCTGTTTCATAATATACCAAGTTTGGGGTGGTAAAGCTAAAAACAAAAATTTTTTGATTGTTATGAAAATTCATTGTACCATAGTGTACAGTTCATTTTGTGAAGAAATTGTACTCAGCCTGTGGCAAGATGGTCCCAGTCAGCCACTGTTAAAGCATGATTTATAGATGTATATCAAAACTTTTAGTATCTATGTATACAAAAATAGTATATTTAGTAGAAAATAATCAAATATTGACAATTGTTGTTACCATAGCAACCATTTTCTTGCAAACCATATTACTGCTGTTGACTGTGTTTTCCACTTCGGGTACTATACGGAACAGTTTATCGAGCTCCGAAGCGACAAAATTTTGTCGTTGCCATGGCAACTGCTTATCAAAACATCATTTTGGACTTTTTCAATCATTTAAATTCCTTTGACTGATAGTCAATAACATGAACATATGAAATTTTAAGACTTTTGTATTTCACGACTTCTTTCATTTTTGCCGCAATACGTAATATGGCTATACGCATGGTATATAGTTCTTTCGGCAGAGTAGTGCGACAAAACTAAAATGCGCAACACAAAATGGAGAGTTGCGTTTAACTCGAAAAACCTCACATTCTAGTATATTCGCCAAAAAAAATCTTCGAAGGGGGAGGAATGACATGTTTATGGTCTCGCGGAACACCTCTAGACTTTTCCATGTAGCGACTTTTCAAAAAAGTGACCACTGTCAAAATTCTTATTTTAAGTAAACTTAAAGTTGCTTTAAATCTTTAATAGGAAATGTTGACTTTTGAAGTTTAAATTAATTTGGGAGGATTTTCTGCTGAAAATAGGCATCTTAGACAGATCCGAAACTGTGTAGAAACTCCCATGCAGCCGGCTTACTTTCGGTTTGCTGTTTTGGCCATGTACTGAAAATAGCTAAGAAATATGGAGGGAAAATAGCAGTCTTGTTCATAGATGATAAATTTGTGAGAAAATGAATCACGGAAGAGGTATGTAATTTGGTACCATTTGAAAGTTTCAGATTTTATTTAGAGATACATAGTAACCATATTTTGTGGGAAATTTTTTTTCCCTGAGCTATGGCGACCTGAAAATGGGTAGGTTTTGCTAAAATTTGCATAATTTTAGTGTCATTTTGGGTATGTTTCCATTCAATGTTCTGGCACATGGAAGCTAGAAGAAAGTAATGTCTATATGTGTTCTAGTACTTTGAGGGGGTATTGTGAATATTAAGATATAAAATGTTGAATAAGTTGGTTGCCATGGCAACAGATTGGGAAAAAAAGAAAAACACCCCTTCCCTTAAAGCGACATTACCAGAGAGGTGTTCCGCGAGACCATAAGCGCATTGTCGCTATAGGTCCAAATTTTCAAAAATGGTTTCCATGGCAACACTTGACATAGTTTGTAGGTCTTGACTCTGCTGTTTCATAATATACCAAGTTTGGGGTGGTAAAGCTAAAAACAAAAATTTTTTGATTGTTATGAAAATTCATTGTACCATAGTGTACAGTTCATTTTGTGAAGAAATTGTACTCAGCCTGTGGCAAGATGGTCCCAGTCAGCCACTGTTAAAGCATGATTTATAGATGTATATCAAAACTTTTAGTATCTATGTATACAAAAATAGTATATTTAGTAGAAAATAATCAAATATTGACAATTGTTGTTACCATAGCAACCATTTTCTTGCAAACCATATTACTGCTGTTGACTGTGTTTTCCACTTCGGGTACTATACGGAACAGTTTATCGAGCTCCGAAGCGACAAAATTTTGTCGTTGCCATGGCAACTGCTTATCAAAACATCATTTTGGACTTTTTCAATCATTTAAATTCCTTTGACTGATAGTCAATAACATGAACATATGAAATTTTAAGACTTTTGTATTTCACGACTTCTTTCATTTTTGCCGCAATACGTAATATGGCTATACGCATGGTATATAGTTCTTTCGGCAGAGTAGTGCGACAAAACTAAAATGCGCAACACAAAATGGAGAGTTGCGTTTAACTCGAAAAACCTCACATTCTAGTATATTCGCCAAAAAAAATCTTCGAAGGGGGAGGAATGACATGTTTATGGTCTCGCGGAACACCTCTAGACTTTTCCATGTAGCGACTTTTCAAAAAAGTGACCACTGTCAAAATTCTTATTTTAAGTAAACTTAAAGTTGCTTTAAATCTTTAATAGGAAATGTTGACTTTTGAAGTTTAAATTAATTTGGGAGGATTTTCTGCTGAAAATAGGCATCTTAGACAGATCCGAAACTGTGTAGAAACTCCCATGCAGCCGGCTTACTTTCGGTTTGCTGTTTTGGCCATGTACTGAAAATAGCTAAGAAATATGGAGGGAAAATAGCAGTCTTGTTCATAGATGATAAATTTGTGAGAAAATGAATCACGGAAGAGGTATGTAATTTGGTACCATTTGAAAGTTTCAGATTTTATTTAGAGATACATAGTAACCATATTTTGTGGGAAATTTTTTTTCCCTGAGCTATGGCGACCTGAAAATGGGTAGGTTTTGCTAAAATTTGCATAATTTTAGTGTCATTTTGGGTATGTTTCCATTCAATGTTCTGGCACATGGAAGCTAGAAGAAAGTAATGTCTATATGTGTTCTAGTACTTTGAGGGGGTATTGTGAATATTAAGATATAAAATGTTGAATAAGTTGGTTGCCATGGCAACAGATTGGGAAAAAAAGAAAAACACCCCTTCCCTTAAAGCGACATTACCAGAGAGGTGTTCCGCGAGACCATAAGCGCATTGTCGCTATAGGTCCAAATTTTCAAAAATGGTTTCCATGGCAACACTTGACATAGTTTGTAGGTCTTGACTCTGCTGTTTCATAATATACCAAGTTTGGGGTGGTAAAGCTAAAAACAAAAATTTTTTGATTGTTATGAAAATTCATTGTACCATAGTGTACAGTTCATTTTGTGAAGAAATTGTACTCAGCCTGTGGCAAGATGGTCCCAGTCAGCCACTGTTAAAGCATGATTTATAGATGTATATCAAAACTTTTAGTATCTATGTATACAAAATAGTATATTTAGTAGAAAATAATCAAATATTGACAATTGTTGTTACCATAGCAACCATTTTCTTGCAAACCATATTACTGCTGTTGACTGTGTTTTCCACTTCGGGTACTATACGGAACAGTTTATCGAGCTCCGAAGCGACAAAATTTTGTCGTTGCCATGGCAACTGCTTATCAAAACATCATTTTGGACTTTTTCAATCATTTAAATTCCTTTGACTGATAGTCAATAACATGAACATATGAAATTTTAAGACTTTTGTATTTCACGACTTCTTTCATTTTTGCCGCAATACGTAATATGGCTATACGCATGGTATATAGTTCTTTCGGCAGAGTAGTGCGACAAAACTAAAATGCGCAACACAAAATGGAGAGTTGCGTTTAACTCGAAAAACCTCACATTCTAGTATATTCGCCAAAAAAAATCTTCGAAGGGGGAGGAATGACATGTTTATGGTCTCGCGGAACACCTCTAGACTTTTCCATGTAGCGACTTTTCAAAAAAGTGACCACTGTCAAAATTCTTATTTTAAGTAAACTTAAAGTTGCTTTAAATCTTTAATAGGAAATGTTGACTTTTGAAGTTTAAATTAATTTGGGAGGATTTTCTGCTGAAAATAGGCATCTTAGACAGATCCGAAACTGTGTAGAAACTCCCATGCAGCCGGCTTACTTTCGGTTTGCTGTTTTGGCCATGTACTGAAAATAGCTAAGAAATATGGAGGGAAAATAGCAGTCTTGTTCATAGATGATAAATTTGTGAGAAAATGAATCACGGAAGAGGTATGTAATTTGGTACCATTTGAAAGTTTCAGATTTTATTTAGAGATACATAGTAACCATATTTTGTGGGAAATTTTTTTTCCCTGAGCTATGGCGACCTGAAAATGGGTAGGTTTTGCTAAAATTTGCATAATTTTAGTGTCATTTTGGGTATGTTTCCATTCAATGTTCTGGCACATGGAAGCTAGAAGAAAGTAATGTCTATATGTGTTCTAGTACTTTGAGGGGGTATTGTGAATATTAAGATATAAAATGTTGAATAAGTTGGTTGCCATGGCAACAGATTGGGAAAAAAAGAAAAACACCCCTTCCCTTAAAGCGACATTACCAGAGAGGTGTTCCGCGAGACCATAAGCGCATTGTCGCTATAGGTCCAAATTTTCAAAAATGGTTTCCATGGCAACACTTGACATAGTTTGTAGGTCTTGACTCTGCTGTTTCATAATATACAAAGTTTGGGGTGGTAAAGCTAAAAACAAAAATTTTTTGATTGTTATGAAAATTCATTGTACCATAGTGTACAGTTCATTTTGTGAAGAAATTGTACTCAGCCTGTGGCAAGATGGTCCCAGTCAGCCACTGTTAAAGCATGATTTATAGATGTATATCAAAACTTTTAGTATCTATGTATACAAAAATAGTATATTTAGTAGAAAATAATCAAATATTGACAATTGTTGTTACCATAGCAACCATTTTCTTGCAAACCATATTACTGCTGTTGACTGTGTTTTCCACTTCGGGTACTATACGGAACAGTTTATCGAGCTCCGAAGCGACAAAATTTTGTCGTTGCCATGGCAACTGCTTATCAAAACATCATTTTGGACTTTTTCAATCATTTAAATTCCTTTGACTGATAGTCAATAACATGAACATATGAAATTTTAAGACTTTTGTATTTCACGACTTCTTTCATTTTTGCCGCAATACGTAATATGGCTATACGCATGGTATATAGTTCTTTCGGCAGAGTAGTGCGACAAAACTAAAATGCGCAACACAAAATGGAGAGTTGCGTTTAACTCGAAAAACCTCACATTCTAGTATATTCGCCAAAAAAAATCTTCGAAGGGGGAGGAATGACATGTTTATGGTCTCGCGGAACACCTCTAGACTTTTCCATGTAGCGACTTTTCAAAAAAGTGACCACTGTCAAAATTCTTATTTTAAGTAAACTTAAAGTTGCTTTAAATCTTTAATAGGAAATGTTGACTTTTGAAGTTTAAATTAATTTGGGAGGATTTTCTGCTGAAAATAGGCATCTTAGACAGATCCGAAACTGTGTAGAAACTCCCATGCAGCCGGCTTACTTTCGGTTTGCTGTTTTGGCCATGTACTGAAAATAGCTAAGAAATATGGAGGGAAAATAGCAGTCTTGTTCATAGATGATAAATTTGTGAGAAAATGAATCACGGAAGAGGTATGTAATTTGGTACCATTTGAAAGTTTCAGATTTTATTTAGAGATACATAGTAACCATATTTTGTGGGAAATTTTTTTTCCCTGAGCTATGGCGACCTGAAAATGGGTAGGTTTTGCTAAAATTTGCATAATTTTAGTGTCATTTTGGGTATGTTTCCATTCAATGTTCTGGCACATGGAAGCTAGAAGAAAGTAATGTCTATATGTGTTCTAGTACTTTGAGGGGGTATTGTGAATATTAAGATATAAAATGTTGAATAAGTTGGTTGCCATGGCAACAGATTGGGAAAAAAAGAAAAACACCCCTTCCCTTAAAGCGACATTACCAGAGAGGTGTTCCGCGAGACCATAAGCGCATTGTCGCTATAGGTCCAAATTTTCAAAAATGGTTTCCATGGCAACACTTGACATAGTTTGTAGGTCTTGACTCTGCTGTTTCATAATATACCAAGTTTGGGGTGGTAAAGCTAAAAACAAAAATTTTTTGATTGTTATGAAAATTCATTGTACCATAGTGTACAGTTCATTTTGTGAAGAAATTGTACTCAGCCTGTGGCAAGATGGTCCCAGTCAGCCACTGTTAAAGCATGATTTATAGATGTATATCAAAACTTTTAGTATCTATGTATACAAAAATAGTATATTTAGTAGAAAATAATCAAATATTGACAATTGTTGTTACCATAGCAACCATTTTCTTGCAAACCATATTACTGCTGTTGACTGTGTTTTCCACTTCGGGTACTATACGGAACAGTTTATCGAGCTCCGAAGCGACAAAATTTTGTCGTTGCCATGGCAACTGCTTATCAAAACATCATTTTGGACTTTTTCAATCATTTAAATTCCTTTGACTGATAGTCAATAACATGAACATATGAAATTTTAAGACTTTTGTATTTCACGACTTCTTTCATTTTTGCCGCAATACGTAATATGGCTATACGCATGGTATATAGTTCTTTCGGCAGAGTAGTGCGACAAAACTAAAATGCGCAACACAAAATGGAGAGTTGCGTTTAACTCGAAAAACCTCACATTCTAGTATATTCGCCAAAAAAAATCTTCGAAGGGGGAGGAATGACATGTTTATGGTCTCGCGGAACACCTCTAGACTTTTCCATGTAGCGACTTTTCAAAAAAGTGACCACTGTCAAAATTCTTATTTTAAGTAAACTTAAAGTTGCTTTAAATCTTTAATAGGAAATGTTGACTTTTGAAGTTTAAATTAATTTGGGAGGATTTTCTGCTGAAAATAGGCATCTTAGACAGATCCGAAACTGTGTAGAAACTCCCATGCAGCCGGCTTACTTTCGGTTTGCTGTTTTGGCCATGTACTGAAAATAGCTAAGAAATATGGAGGGAAAATAGCAGTCTTGTTCATAGATGATAAATTTGTGAGAAAATGAATCACGGAAGAGGTATGTAATTTGGTACCATTTGAAAGTTTCAGATTTTATTTAGAGATACATAGTAACCATATTTTGTGGGAAATTTTTTTTCCCTGAGCTATGGCGACCTGAAAATGGGTAGGTTTTGCTAAAATTTGCATAATTTTAGTGTCATTTTGGGTATGTTTCCATTCAATGTTCTGGCACATGGAAGCTAGAAGAAAGTAATGTCTATATGTGTTCTAGTACTTTGAGGGGGTATTGTGAATATTAAGATATAAAATGTTGAATAAGTTGGTTGCCATGGCAACAGATTGGGAAAAAAAGAAAAACACCCCTTCCCTTAAAGCGACATTACCAGAGAGGTGTTCCGCGAGACCATAAGCGCATTGTCGCTATAGGTCCAAATTTTCAAAAATGGTTTCCATGGCAACACTTGACATAGTTTGTAGGTCTTGACTCTGCTGTTTCATAATATACCAAGTTTGGGGTGGTAAAGCTAAAAACAAAAATTTTTTGATTGTTATGAAAATTCATTGTACCATAGTGTACAGTTCATTTTGTGAAGAAATTGTACTCAGCCTGTGGCAAGATGGTCCCAGTCAGCCACTGTTAAAGCATGATTTATAGATGTATATCAAAACTTTTAGTATCTATGTATACAAAAATAGTATATTTAGTAGAAAATAATCAAATATTGACAATTGTTGTTACCATAGCAACCATTTTCTTGCAAACCATATTACTGCTGTTGACTGTGTTTTCCACTTCGGGTACTATACGGAACAGTTTATCGAGCTCCGAAGCGACAAAATTTTGTCGTTGCCATGGCAACTGCTTATCAAAACATCATTTTGGACTTTTTCAATCATTTAAATTCCTTTGACTGATAGTCAATAACATGAACATATGAAATTTTAAGACTTTTGTATTTCACGACTTCTTTCATTTTTGCCGCAATACGTAATATGGCTATACGCATGGTATATAGTTCTTTCGGCAGAGTAGTGCGACAAAACTAAAATGCGCAACACAAAATGGAGAGTTGCGTTTAACTCGAAAAACCTCACATTCTAGTATATTCGCCAAAAAAAATCTTCGAAGGGGGAGGAATGACATGTTTATGGTCTCGCGGAACACCTCTAGACTTTTCCATGTAGCGACTTTTCAAAAAAGTGACCACTGTCAAAATTCTTATTTTAAGTAAACTTAAAGTTGCTTTAAATCTTTAATAGGAAATGTTGACTTTTGAAGTTTAAATTAATTTGGGAGGATTTTCTGCTGAAAATAGGCATCTTAGACAGATCCGAAACTGTGTAGAAACTCCCATGCAGCCGGCTTACTTTCGGTTTGCTGTTTTGGCCATGTACTGAAAATAGCTAAGAAATATGGAGGGAAAATAGCAGTCTTGTTCATAGATGATAAATTTGTGAGAAAATGAATCACGGAAGAGGTATGTAATTTGGTACCATTTGAAAGTTTCAGATTTTATTTAGAGATACATAGTAACCATATTTTGTGGGAAATTTTTTTTCCCTGAGCTATGGCGACCTGAAAATGGGTAGGTTTTGCTAAAATTTGCATAATTTTAGTGTCATTTTGGGTATGTTTCCATTCAATGTTCTGGCACATGGAAGCTAGAAGAAAGTAATGTCTATATGTGTTCTAGTACTTTGAGGGGGTATTGTGAATATTAAGATATAAAATGTTGAATAAGTTGGTTGCCATGGCAACAGATTGGGAAAAAAAGAAAAACACCCCTTCCCTTAAAGCGACATTACCAGAGAGGTGTTCCGCGAGACCATAAGCGCATTGTCGCTATAGGTCCAAATTTTCAAAAATGGTTTCCATGGCAACACTTGACATAGTTTGTAGGTCTTGACTCTGCTGTTTCATAATATACCAAGTTTGGGGTGGTAAAGCTAAAAACAAAAATTTTTTGATTGTTATGAAAATTCATTGTACCATAGTGTACAGTTCATTTTGTGAAGAAATTGTACTCAGCCTGTGGCAAGATGGTCCCAGTCAGCCACTGTTAAAGCATGATTTATAGATGTATATCAAAACTTTTAGTATCTATGTATACAAAAATAGTATATTTAGTAGAAAATAATCAAATATTGACAATTGTTGTTACCATAGCAACCATTTTCTTGCAAACCATATTACTGCTGTTGACTGTGTTTTCCACTTCGGGTACTATACGGAACAGTTTATCGAGCTCCGAAGCGACAAAATTTTGTCGTTGCCATGGCAACTGCTTATCAAAACATCATTTTGGACTTTTTCAATCATTTAAATTCCTTTGACTGATAGTCAATAACATGAACATATGAAATTTTAAGACTTTTGTATTTCACGACTTCTTTCATTTTTGCCGCAATACGTAATATGGCTATACGCATGGTATATAGTTCTTTCGGCAGAGTAGTGCGACAAAACTAAAATGCGCAACACAAAATGGAGAGTTGCGTTTAACTCGAAAAACCTCACATTCTAGTATATTCGCCAAAAAAAATCTTCGAAGGGGGAGGAATGACATGTTTATGGTCTCGCGGAACACCTCTAGACTTTTCCATGTAGCGACTTTTCAAAAAAGTGACCACTGTCAAAATTCTTATTTTAAGTAAACTTAAAGTTGCTTTAAATCTTTAATAGGAAATGTTGACTTTTGAAGTTTAAATTAATTTGGGAGGATTTTCTGCTGAAAATAGGCATCTTAGACAGATCCGAAACTGTGTAGAAACTCCCATGCAGCCGGCTTACTTTCGGTTTGCTGTTTTGGCCATGTACTGAAAATAGCTAAGAAATATGGAGGGAAAATAGCAGTCTTGTTCATAGATGATAAATTTGTGAGAAAATGAATCACGGAAGAGGTATGTAATTTGGTACCATTTGAAAGTTTCAGATTTTATTTAGAGATACATAGTAACCATATTTTGTGGGAAATTTTTTTTCCCTGAGCTATGGCGACCTGAAAATGGGTAGGTTTTGCTAAAATTTGCATAATTTTAGTGTCATTTTGGGTATGTTTCCATTCAATGTTCTGGCACATGGAAGCTAGAAGAAAGTAATGTCTATATGTGTTCTAGTACTTTGAGGGGGTATTGTGAATATTAAGATATAAAATGTTGAATAAGTTGGTTGCCATGGCAACAGATTGGGAAAAAAAGAAAAACACCCCTTCCCTTAAAGCGACATTACCAGAGAGGTGTTCCGCGAGACCATAAGCGCATTGTCGCTATAGGTCCAAATTTTCAAAAATGGTTTCCATGGCAACACTTGACATAGTTTGTAGGTCTTGACTCTGCTGTTTCATAATATACCAAGTTTGGGGTGGTAAAGCTAAAAACAAAAATTTTTTGATTGTTATGAAAATTCATTGTACCATAGTGTACAGTTCATTTTGTGAAGAAATTGTACTCAGCCTGTGGCAAGATGGTCCCAGTCAGCCACTGTTAAAGCATGATTTATAGATGTATATCAAAACTTTTAGTATCTATGTATACAAAAATAGTATATTTAGTAGAAAATAATCAAATATTGACAATTGTTGTTACCATAGCAACCATTTTCTTGCAAACCATATTACTGCTGTTGACTGTGTTTTCCACTTCGGGTACTATACGGAACAGTTTATCGAGCTCCGAAGCGACAAAATTTTGTCGTTGCCATGGCAACTGCTTATCAAAACATCATTTTGGACTTTTTCAATCATTTAAATTCCTTTGACTGATAGTCAATAACATGAACATATGAAATTTTAAGACTTTTGTATTTCACGACTTCTTTCATTTTTGCCGCAATACGTAATATGGCTATACGCATGGTATATAGTTCTTTCGGCAGAGTAGTGCGACAAAACTAAAATGCGCAACACAAAATGGAGAGTTGCGTTTAACTCGAAAAACCTCACATTCTAGTATATTCGCCAAAAAAAATCTTCGAAGGGGGAGGAATGACATGTTTATGGTCTCGCGGAACACCTCTAGACTTTTCCATGTAGCGACTTTTCAAAAAAGTGACCACTGTCAAAATTCTTATTTTAAGTAAACTTAAAGTTGCTTTAAATCTTTAATAGGAAATGTTGACTTTTGAAGTTTAAATTAATTTGGGAGGATTTTCTGCTGAAAATAGGCATCTTAGACAGATCCGAAACTGTGTAGAAACTCCCATGCAGCCGGCTTACTTTCGGTTTGCTGTTTTGGCCATGTACTGAAAATAGCTAAGAAATATGGAGGGAAAATAGCAGTCTTGTTCATAGATGATAAATTTGTGAGAAAATGAATCACGGAAGAGGTATGTAATTTGGTACCATTTGAAAGTTTCAGATTTTATTTAGAGATACATAGTAACCATATTTTGTGGGAAATTTTTTTTCCCTGAGCTATGGCGACCTGAAAATGGGTAGGTTTTGCTAAAATTTGCATAATTTTAGTGTCATTTTGGGTATGTTTCCATTCAATGTTCTGGCACATGGAAGCTAGAAGAAAGTAATGTCTATATGTGTTCTAGTACTTTGAGGGGGTATTGTGAATATTAAGATATAAAATGTTGAATAAGTTGGTTGCCATGGCAACAGATTGGGAAAAAAAGAAAAACACCCCTTCCCTTAAAGCGACATTACCAGAGAGGTGTTCCGCGAGACCATAAGCGCATTGTCGCTATAGGTCCAAATTTTCAAAAATGGTTTCCATGGCAACACTTGACATAGTTTGTAGGTCTTGACTCTGCTGTTTCATAATATACCAAGTTTGGGGTGGTAAAGCTAAAAACAAAAATTTTTTGATTGTTATGAAAATTCATTGTACCATAGTGTACAGTTCATTTTGTGAAGAAATTGTACTCAGCCTGTGGCAAGATGGTCCCAGTCAGCCACTGTTAAAGCATGATTTATAGATGTATATCAAAACTTTTAGTATCTATGTATACAAAAATAGTATATTTAGTAGAAAATAATCAAATATTGACAATTGTTGTTACCATAGTAACCATTTTCTTGCAAACCATATTACTGCTGTTGACTGTGTTTTCCACTTCGGGTACTATACGGAACAGTTTATCGAGCTCCGAAGCGACAAAATTTTGTCGTTGCCATGGCAACTGCTTATCAAAACATCATTTTGGACTTTTTCAATCATTTAAATTCCTTTGACTGATAGTCAATAACATGAACATATGAAATTTTAAGACTTTTGTATTTCACGACTTCTTTCATTTTTGCCGCAATACGTAATATGGCTATACGCATGGTATATAGTTCTTTCGGCAGAGTAGTGCGACAAAACTAAAATGCGCAACACAAAATGGAGAGTTGCGTTTAACTCGAAAAACCTCACATTCTAGTATATTCGCCAAAAAAAATCTTCGAAGGGGGAGGAATGACATGTTTATGGTCTCGCGGAACACCTCTAGACTTTTCCATGTAGCGACTTTTCAAAAAAGTGACCACTGTCAAAATTCTTATTTTAAGTAAACTTAAAGTTGCTTTAAATCTTTAATAGGAAATGTTGACTTTTGAAGTTTAAATTAATTTGGGAGGATTTTCTGCTGAAAATAGGCATCTTAGACAGATCCGAAACTGTGTAGAAACTCCCATGCAGCCGGCTTACTTTCGGTTTGCTGTTTTGGCCATGTACTGAAAATAGCTAAGAAATATGGAGGGAAAATAGCAGTCTTGTTCATAGATGATAAATTTGTGAGAAAATGAATCACGGAAGAGGTATGTAATTTGGTACCATTTGAAAGTTTCAGATTTTATTTAGAGATACATAGTAACCATATTTTGTGGGAAATTTTTTTTCCCTGAGCTATGGCGACCTGAAAATGGGTAGGTTTTGCTAAAATTTGCATAATTTTAGTGTCATTTTGGGTATGTTTCCATTCAATGTTCTGGCACATGGAAGCTAGAAGAAAGTAATGTCTATATGTGTTCTAGTACTTTGAGGGGGTATTGTGAATATTAAGATATAAAATGTTGAATAAGTTGGTTGCCATTGCAACAGATTGAGAAAAAAAGAAAAACACCCCTTCCCTTAAAGCGACATTACCAGAGAGGTGTTCCGCGAGACCATAAGCGCATTGTCGCTATAGGTCCAAATTTTCAAAAATGGTTTCCATGGCAACACTTGACATAGTTTGTAGGTCTTGACTCTGCTGTTTCATAATATACCAAGTTTGGGGTGGTAAAGCTAAAAACAAAAATTTTTTGATTGTTATGAAAATTCATTGTACCATAGTGTACAGTTCATTTTGTGAAGAAATTGTACTCAGCCTGTGGCAAGATGGTCCCAGTCAGCCACTGTTAAAGCATGATTTATAGATGTATATCAAAACTTTTAGTATCTATGTATACAAAAATAGTATATTTAGTAGAAAATAATCAAATATTGACAATTGTTGTTACCATAGCAACCATTTTCTTGCAAACCATATTACTGCTGTTGACTGTGTTTTCCACTTCGGGTACTATACGGAACAGTTTATCGAGCTCCGAAGCGACAAAATTTTGTCGTTGCCATGGCAACTGCTTATCAAAACATCATTTTGGACTTTTTCAATCATTTAAATTCCTTTGACTGATAGTCAATAACATGAACATATGAAATTTTAAGACTTTTGTATTTCACGACTTCTTTCATTTTTGCCGCAATACGTAATATGGCTATACGCATGGTATATAGTTCTTTCGGCAGAGTAGTGCGACAAAACTAAAATGCGCAACACAAAATGGAGAGTTGCGTTTAACTCGAAAAACCTCACATTCTAGTATATTCGCCAAAAAAAATCTTCGAAGGGGGAGGAATGACATGTTTATGGTCTCGCGGAACACCTCTAGACTTTTCCATGTAGCGACTTTTCAAAAAAGTGACCACTGTCAAAATTCTTATTTTAAGTAAACTTAAAGTTGCTTTAAATCTTTAATAGGAAATGTTGACTTTTGAAGTTTAAATTAATTTGGGAGGATTTTCTGCTGAAAATAGGCATCTTAGACAGATCCGAAACTGTGTAGAAACTCCCATGCAGCCGGCTTACTTTCGGTTTGCTGTTTTGGCCATGTACTGAAAATAGCTAAGAAATATGGAGGGAAAATAGCAGTCTTGTTCATAGATGATAAATTTGTGAGAAAATGAATCACGGAAGAGGTATGTAATTTGGTACCATTTGAAAGTTTCAGATTTTATTTAGAGATACATAGTAACCATATTTTGTGGGAAATTTTTTTTCCCTGAGCTATGGCGACCTGAAAATGGGTAGGTTTTGCTAAAATTTGCATAATTTTAGTGTCATTTTGGGTATGTTTCCATTCAATGTTCTGGCACATGGAAGCTAGAAGAAAGTAATGTCTATATGTGTTCTAGTACTTTGAGGGGGTATTGTGAATATTAAGATATAAAATGTTGAATAAGTTGGTTGCCATGGCAACAGATTGGGAAAAAAAGAAAAACACCCCTTCCCTTAAAGCGACATTACCAGAGAGGTGTTCCGCGAGACCATAAGCGCATTGTCGCTATAGGTCCAAATTTTCAAAAATGGTTTCCATGGCAACACTTGACATAGTTTGTAGGTCTTGACTCTGCTGTTTCATAATATACCAAGTTTGGGGTGGTAAAGCTAAAAACAAAAATTTTTTGATTGTTATGAAAATTCATTGTACCATAGTGTACAGTTCATTTTGTGAAGAAATTGTACTCAGCCTGTGGCAAGATGGTCCCAGTCAGCCACTGTTAAAGCATGATTTATAGATGTATATCAAAACTTTTAGTATCTATGTATACAAAAATAGTATATTTAGTAGAAAATAATCAAATATTGACAATTGTTGTTACCATAGCAACCATTTTCTTGCAAACCATATTACTGCTGTTGACTGTGTTTTCCACTTCGGGTACTATACGGAACAGTTTATCGAGCTCCGAAGCGACAAAATTTTGTCGTTGCCATGGCAACTGCTTATCAAAACATCATTTTGGACTTTTTCAATCATTTAAATTCCTTTGACTGATAGTCAATAACATGAACATATGAAATTTTAAGACTTTTGTATTTCACGACTTCTTTCATTTTTGCCGCAATACGTAATATGGCTATACGCATGGTATATAGTTCTTTCGGCAGAGTAGTGCGACAAAACTAAAATGCGCAACACAAAATGGAGAGTTGCGTTTAACTCGAAAAACCTCACATTCTAGTATATTCGCCAAAAAAAATCTTCGAAGGGGGAGGAATGACATGTTTATGGTCTCGCGGAACACCTCTAGACTTTTCCATGTAGCGACTTTTCAAAAAAGTGACCACTGTCAAAATTCTTATTTTAAGTAAACTTAAAGTTGCTTTAAATCTTTAATAGGAAATGTTGACTTTTGAAGTTTAAATTAATTTGGGAGGATTTTCTGCTGAAAATAGGCATCTTAGACAGATCCGAAACTGTGTAGAAACTCCCATGCAGCCGGCTTACTTTCGGTTTGCTGTTTTGGCCATGTACTGAAAATAGCTAAGAAATATGGAGGGAAAATAGCAGTCTTGTTCATAGATGATAAATTTGTGAGAAAATGAATCACGGAAGAGGTATGTAATTTGGTACCATTTGAAAGTTTCAGATTTTATTTAGAGATACATAGTAACCATATTTTGTGGGAAATTTTTTTTCCCTGAGCTATGGCGACCTGAAAATGGGTAGGTTTTGCTAAAATTTGCATAATTTTAGTGTCATTTTGGGTATGTTTCCATTCAATGTTCTGGCACATGGAAGCTAGAAGAAAGTAATGTCTATATGTGTTCTAGTACTTTGAGGGGGTATTGTGAATATTAAGATATAAAATGTTGAATAAGTTGGTTGCCATGGCAACAGATTGGGAAAAAAAGAAAAACACCCCTTCCCTTAAAGCGACATTACCAGAGAGGTGTTCCGCGAGACCATAAGCGCATTGTCGCTATAGGTCCAAATTTTCAAAAATGGTTTCCATGGCAACACTTGACATAGTTTGTAGGTCTTGACTCTGCTGTTTCATAATATACCAAGTTTGGGGTGGTAAAGCTAAAAACAAAAATTTTTTGATTGTTATGAAAATTCATTGTACCATAGTGTACAGTTCATTTTGTGAAGAAATTGTACTCAGCCTGTGGCAAGATGGTCCCAGTCAGCCACTGTTAAAGCATGATTTATAGATGTATATCAAAACTTTTAGTATCTATGTATACAAAAATAGTATATTTAGTAGAAAATAATCAAATATTGACAATTGTTGTTACCATAGCAACCATTTTCTTGCAAACCATATTACTGCTGTTGACTGTGTTTTCCACTTCGGGTACTATACGGAACAGTTTATCGAGCTCCGAAGCGACAAAATTTTGTCGTTGCCATGGCAACTGCTTATCAAAACATCATTTTGGACTTTTTCAATCATTTAAATTCCTTTGACTGATAGTCAATAACATGAACATATGAAATTTTAAGACTTTTGTATTTCACGACTTCTTTCATTTTTGCCGCAATACGTAATATGGCTATACGCATGGTATATAGTTCTTTCGGCAGAGTAGTGCGACAAAACTAAAATGCGCAACACAAAATGGAGAGTTGCGTTTAACTCGAAAAACCTCACATTCTAGTATATTCGCCAAAAAAAATCTTCGAAGGGGGAGGAATGACATGTTTATGGTCTCGCGGAACACCTCTAGACTTTTCCATGTAGCGACTTTTCAAAAAAGTGACCACTGTCAAAATTCTTATTTTAAGTAAACTTAAAGTTGCTTTAAATCTTTAATAGGAAATGTTGACTTTTGAAGTTTAAATTAATTTGGGAGGATTTTCTGCTGAAAATAGGCATCTTAGACAGATCCGAAACTGTGTAGAAACTCCCATGCAGCCGGCTTACTTTCGGTTTGCTGTTTTGGCCATGTACTGAAAATAGCTAAGAAATATGGAGGGAAAATAGCAGTCTTGTTCATAGATGATAAATTTGTGAGAAAATGAATCACGGAAGAGGTATGTAATTTGGTACCATTTGAAAGTTTCAGATTTTATTTAGAGATACATAGTAACCATATTTTGTGGGAAATTTTTTTTCCCTGAGCTATGGCGACCTGAAAATGGGTAGGTTTTGCTAAAATTTGCATAATTTTAGTGTCATTTTGGGTATGTTTCCATTCAATGTTCTGGCACATGGAAGCTAGAAGAAAGTAATGTCTATATGTGTTCTAGTACTTTGAGGGGGTATTGTGAATATTAAGATATAAAATGTTGAATAAGTTGGTTGCCATGGCAACAGATTGGGAAAAAAAGAAAAACACCCCTTCCCTTAAAGCGACATTACCAGAGAGGTGTTCCGCGAGACCATAAGCGCATTGTCGCTATAGGTCCAAATTTTCAAAAATGGTTTCCATGGCAACACTTGACATAGTTTGTAGGTCTTGACTCTGCTGTTTCATAATATACCAAGTTTGGGGTGGTAAAGCTAAAAACAAAAATTTTTTGATTGTTATGAAAATTCATTGTACCATAGTGTACAGTTCATTTTGTGAAGAAATTGTACTCAGCCTGTGGCAAGATGGTCCCAGTCAGCCACTGTTAAAGCATGATTTATAGATGTATATCAAAACTTTTAGTATCTATGTATACAAAAATAGTATATTTAGTAGAAAATAATCAAATATTGACAATTGTTGTTACCATAGCAACCATTTTCTTGCAAACCATATTACTGCTGTTGACTGTGTTTTCCACTTCGGGTACTATACGGAACAGTTTATCGAGCTCCGAAGCGACAAAATTTTGTCGTTGCCATGGCAACTGCTTATCAAAACATCATTTTGGACTTTTTCAATCATTTAAATTCCTTTGACTGATAGTCAATAACATGAACATATGAAATTTTAAGACTTTTGTATTTCACGACTTCTTTCATTTTTGCCGCAATACGTAATATGGCTATACGCATGGTATATAGTTCTTTCGGCAGAGTAGTGCGACAAAACTAAAATGCGCAACACAAAATGGAGAGTTGCGTTTAACTCGAAAAACCTCACATTCTAGTATATTCGCCAAAAAAAATCTTCGAAGGGGGAGGAATGACATGTTTATGGTCTCGCGGAACACCTCTAGACTTTTCCATGTAGCGACTTTTCAAAAAAGTGACCACTGTCAAAATTCTTATTTTAAGTAAACTTAAAGTTGCTTTAAATCTTTAATAGGAAATGTTGACTTTTGAAGTTTAAATTAATTTGGGAGGATTTTCTGCTGAAAATAGGCATCTTAGACAGATCCGAAACTGTGTAGAAACTCCCATGCAGCCGGCTTACTTTCGGTTTGCTGTTTTGGCCATGTACTGAAAATAGCTAAGAAATATGGAGGGAAAATAGCAGTCTTGTTCATAGATGATAAATTTGTGAGAAAATGAATCACGGAAGAGGTATGTAATTTGGTACCATTTGAAAGTTTCAGATTTTATTTAGAGATACATAGTAACCATATTTTGTGGGAATTTTTTTTTCCCTGAGCTATGGCGACCTGAAAATGGGTAGGTTTTGCTAAAATTTGCATAATTTTAGTGTCATTTTGGGTATGTTTCCATTCAATGTTCTGGCACATGGAAGCTAGAAGAAAGTAATGTCTATATGTGTTCTAGTACTTTGAGGGGGTATTGTGAATATTAAGATATAAAATGTTGAATAAGTTGGTTGCCATGGCAACAGATTGGGAAAAAAAGAAAAACACCCCTTCCCTTAAAGCGACATTACCAGAGAGGTGTTCCGCGAGACCATAAGCGCATTGTCGCTATAGGTCCAAATTTTCAAAAATGGTTTCCATGGCAACACTTGACATAGTTTGTAGGTCTTGACTCTGCTGTTTCATAATATACCAAGTTTGGGGTGGTAAAGCTAAAAACAAAAATTTTTTGATTGTTATGAAAATTCATTGTACCATAGTGTACAGTTCATTTTGTGAAGAAATTGTACTCAGCCTGTGGCAAGATGGTCCCAGTCAGCCACTGTTAAAGCATGATTTATAGATGTATATCAAAACTTTTAGTATCTATGTATACAAAAATAGTATATTTAGTAGAAAATAATCAAATATTGACAATTGTTGTTACCATAGCAACCATTTTCTTGCAAACCATATTACTGCTGTTGACTGTGTTTTCCACTTCGGGTACTATACGGAACAGTTTATCGAGCTCCGAAGCGACAAAATTTTGTCGTTGCCATGGCAACTGCTTATCAAAACATCATTTTGGACTTTTTCAATCATTTAAATTCCTTTGACTGATAGTCAATAACATGAACATATGAAATTTTAAGACTTTTGTATTTCACGACTTCTTTCATTTTTGCCGCAATACGTAATATGGCTATACGCATGGTATATAGTTCTTTCGGCAGAGTAGTGCGACAAAACTAAAATGCGCAACACAAAATGGAGAGTTGCGTTTAACTCGAAAAACCTCACATTCTAGTATATTCGCCAAAAAAAATCTTCGAAGGGGGAGGAATGACATGTTTATGGTCTCGCGGAACACCTCTAGACTTTTCCATGTAGCGACTTTTCAAAAAAGTGACCACTGTCAAAATTCTTATTTTAAGTAAACTTAAAGTTGCTTTAAATCTTTAATAGGAAATGTTGACTTTTGAAGTTTAAATTAATTTGGGAGGATTTTCTGCTGAAAATAGGCATCTTAGACAGATCCGAAACTGTGTAGAAACTCCCATGCAGCCGGCTTACTTTCGGTTTGCTGTTTTGGCCATGTACTGAAAATAGCTAAGAAATATGGAGGGAAAATAGCAGTCTTGTTCATAGATGATAAATTTGTGAGAAAATGAATCACGGAAGAGGTATGTAATTTGGTACCATTTGAAAGTTTCAGATTTTATTTAGAGATACATAGTAACCATATTTTGTGGGAAATTTTTTTTCCCTGAGCTATGGCGACCTGAAAATGGGTAGGTTTTGCTAAAATTTGCATAATTTTAGTGTCATTTTGGGTATGTTTCCATTCAATGTTCTGGCACATGGAAGCTAGAAGAAAGTAATGTCTATATGTGTTCTAGTACTTTGAGGGGGTATTGTGAATATTAAGATATAAAATGTTGAATAAGTTGGTTGCCATGGCAACAGATTGGGAAAAAAAGAAAAACACCCCTTCCCTTAAAGCGACATTACCAGAGAGGTGTTCCGCGAGACCATAAGCGCATTGTCGCTATAGGTCCAAATTTTCAAAAATGGTTTCCATGGCAACACTTGACATAGTTTGTAGGTCTTGACTCTGCTGTTTCATAATATACCAAGTTTGGGGTGGTAAAGCTAAAAACAAAAATTTTTTGATTGTTATGAAAATTCATTGTACCATAGTGTACAGTTCATTTTGTGAAGAAATTGTACTCAGCCTGTGGCAAGATGGTCCCAGTCAGCCACTGTTAAAGCATGATTTATAGATGTATATCAAAACTTTTAGTATCTATGTATACAAAAATAGTATATTTAGTAGAAAATAATCAAATATTGACAATTGTTGTTACCATAGCAACCATTTTCTTGCAAACCATATTACTGCTGTTGACTGTGTTTTCCACTTCGGGTACTATACGGAACAGTTTATCGAGCTCCGAAGCGACAAAATTTTGTCGTTGCCATGGCAACTGCTTATCAAAACATCATTTTGGACTTTTTCAATCATTTAAATTCCTTTGACTGATAGTCAATAACATGAACATATGAAATTTTAAGACTTTTGTATTTCACGACTTCTTTCATTTTTGCCGCAATACGTAATATGGCTATACGCATGGTATATAGTTCTTTCGGCAGAGTAGTGCGACAAAACTAAAATGCGCAACACAAAATGGAGAGTTGCGTTTAACTCGAAAAACCTCACATTCTAGTATATTCGCCAAAAAAAATCTTCGAAGGGGGAGGAATGACATGTTTATGGTCTCGCGGAACACCTCTAGACTTTTCCATGTAGCGACTTTTCAAAAAAGTGACCACTGTCAAAATTCTTATTTTAAGTAAACTTAAAGTTGCTTTAAATCTTTAATAGGAAATGTTGACTTTTGAAGTTTAAATTAATTTGGGAGGATTTTCTGCTGAAAATAGGCATCTTAGACAGATCCGAAACTGTGTAGAAACTCCCATGCAGCCGGCTTACTTTCGGTTTGCTGTTTTGGCCATGTACTGAAAATAGCTAAGAAATATGGAGGGAAAATAGCAGTCTTGTTCATAGATGATAAATTTGTGAGAAAATGAATCACGGAAGAGGTATGTAATTTGGTACCATTTGAAAGTTTCAGATTTTATTTAGAGATACATAGTAACCATATTTTGTGGGAAATTTTTTTTCCCTGAGCTATGGCGACCTGAAAATGGGTAGGTTTTGCTAAAATTTGCATAATTTTAGTGTCATTTTGGGTATGTTTCCATTCAATGTTCTGGCACATGGAAGCTAGAAGAAAGTAATGTCTATATGTGTTCTAGTACTTTGAGGGGGTATTGTGAATATTAAGATATAAAATGTTGAATAAGTTGGTTGCCATGGCAACAGATTGGGAAAAAAAGAAAAACACCCCTTCCCTTAAAGCGACATTACCAGAGAGGTGTTCCGCGAGACCATAAGCGCATTGTCGCTATAGGTCCAAATTTTCAAAAATGGTTTCCATGGCAACACTTGACATAGTTTGTAGGTCTTGACTCTGCTGTTTCATAATATACCAAGTTTGGGGTGGTAAAGCTAAAAACAAAAATTTTTTGATTGTTATGAAAATTCATTGTACCATAGTGTACAGTTCATTTTGTGAAGAAATTGTACTCAGCCTGTGGCAAGATGGTCCCAGTCAGCCACTGTTAAAGCATGATTTATAGATGTATATCAAAACTTTTAGTATCTATGTATACAAAAATAGTATATTTAGTAGAAAATAATCAAATATTGACAATTGTTGTTACCATAGCAACCATTTTCTTGCAAACCATATTACTGCTGTTGACTGTGTTTTCCACTTCGGGTACTATACGGAACAGTTTATCGAGCTCCGAAGCGACAAAATTTTGTCGTTGCCATGGCAACTGCTTATCAAAACATCATTTTGGACTTTTTCAATCATTTAAATTCCTTTGACTGATAGTCAATAACATGAACATATGAAATTTTAAGACTTTTGTATTTCACGACTTCTTTCATTTTTGCCGCAATACGTAATATGGCTATACGCATGGTATATAGTTCTTTCGGCAGAGTAGTGCGACAAAACTAAAATGCGCAACACAAAATGGAGAGTTGCGTTTAACTCGAAAAACCTCACATTCTAGTATATTCGCCAAAAAAAATCTTCGAAGAGGGAGGAATGACATGTTTATGGTCTCGCGGAACACCTCTAGACTTTTCCATGTAGCGACTTTTCAAAAAAGTGACCACTGTCAAAATTCTTATTTTAAGTAAACTTAAAGTTGCTTTAAATCTTTAATAGGAAATGTTGACTTTTGAAGTTTAAATTAATTTGGGAGGATTTTCTGCTGAAAATAGGCATCTTAGACAGATCCGAAACTGTGTAGAAACTCCCATGCAGCCGGCTTACTTTCGGTTTGCTGTTTTGGCCATGTACTGAAAATAGCTAAGAAATATGGAGGGAAAATAGCAGTCTTGTTCATAGATGATAAATTTGTGAGAAAATGAATCACGGAAGAGGTATGTAATTTGGTACCATTTGAAAGTTTCAGATTTTATTTAGAGATACATAGTAACCATATTTTGTGGGAAATTTTTTTTCCCTGAGCTATGGCGACCTGAAAATGGGTAGGTTTTGCTAAAATTTGCATAATTTTAGTGTCATTTTGGGTATGTTTCCATTCAATGTTCTGGCACATGGAAGCTAGAAGAAAGTAATGTCTATATGTGTTCTAGTACTTTGAGGGGGTATTGTGAATATTAAGATATAAAATGTTGAATAAGTTGGTTGCCATGGCAACAGATTGGGAAAAAAAGAAAAACACCCCTTCCCTTAAAGCGACATTACCAGAGAGGTGTTCCGCGAGACCATAAGCGCATTGTCGCTATAGGTCCAAATTTTCAAAAATGGTTTCCATGGCAACACTTGACATAGTTTGTAGGTCTTGACTCTGCTGTTTCATAATATACCAAGTTTGGGGTGGTAAAGCTAAAAACAAAAATTTTTTGATTGTTATGAAAATTCATTGTACCATAGTGTACAGTTCATTTTGTGAAGAAATTGTACTCAGCCTGTGGCAAGATGGTCCCAGTCAGCCACTGTTAAAGCATGATTTATAGATGTATATCAAAACTTTTAGTATCTATGTATACAAAAATAGTATATTTAGTAGAAAATAATCAAATAATGACAATTGTTGTTACCATAGCAACCATTTTCTTGCAAACCATATTACTGCTGTTGACTGTGTTTTCCACTTCGGGTACTATACGGAACAGTTTATCGAGCTCCGAAGCGACAAAATTTTGTCGTTGCCATGGCAACTGCTTATCAAAACATCATTTTGGACTTTTTCAATCATTTAAATTCCTTTGACTGATAGTCAATAACATGAACATATGAAATTTTAAGACTTTTGTATTTCACGACTTCTTTCATTTTTGCCGCAATACGTAATATGGCTATACGCATGGTATATAGTTCTTTCGGCAGAGTAGTGCGACAAAACTAAAATGCGCAACACAAAATGGAGAGTTGCGTTTAACTCGAAAAACCTCACATTCTAGTATATTCGCCAAAAAAAATCTTCGAAGGGGGAGGAATGACATGTTTATGGTCTCGCGGAACACCTCTAGACTTTTCCATGTAGCGACTTTTCAAAAAAGTGACCACTGTCAAAATTCTTATTTTAAGTAAACTTAAAGTTGCTTTAAATCTTTAATAGGAAATGTTGACTTTTGAAGTTTAAATTAATTTGGGAGGATTTTCTGCTGAAAATAGGCATCTTAGACAGATCCGAAACTGTGTAGAAACTCCCATGCAGCCGGCTTACTTTCGGTTTGCTGTTTTGGCCATGTACTGAAAATAGCTAAGAAATATGGAGGGAAAATAGCAGTCTTGTTCATAGATGATAAATTTGTGAGAAAATGAATCACGGAAGAGGTATGTAATTTGGTACCATTTGAAAGTTTCAGATTTTATTTAGAGATACATAGTAACCATATTTTGTGGGAAATTTTTTTTCCCTGAGCTATGGCGACCTGAAAATGGGTAGGTTTTGCTAAAATTTGCATAATTTTAGTGTCATTTTGGGTATGTTTCCATTCAATGTTCTGGCACATGGAAGCTAGAAGAAAGTAATGTCTATATGTGTTCTAGTACATTGAGGGGGTATTGTGAATATTAAGATATAAAATGTTGAATAAGTTGGTTGCCATGGCAACAGATTGGGAAAAAAAGAAAAACACCCCTTCCCTTAAAGCGACATTACCAGAGAGGTGTTCCGCGAGACCATAAGCGCATTGTCGCTATAGGTCCAAATTTTCAAAAATGGTTTCCATGGCAACACTTGACATAGTTTGTAGGTCTTGACTCTGCTGTTTCATAATATACCAAGTTTGGGGTGGTAAAGCTAAAAACAAAAATTTTTTGATTGTTATGAAAATTCATTGTACCATAGTGTACAGTTCATTTTGTGAAGAAATTGTACTCAGCCTGTGGCAAGATGGTCCCAGTCAGCCACTGTTAAAGCATGATTTATAGATGTATATCAAACTTTTAGTATCTATGTATACAAAAATAGTATATTTAGTAGAAAATAATCAAATATTGACAATTGTTGTTACCATAGCAACCATTTTCTTGCAAACCATATTACTGCTGTTGACTGTGTTTTCCACTTCGGGTACTATACGGAACAGTTTATCGAGCTCCGAAGCGACAAAATTTTGTCGTTGCCATGGCAACTGCTTATCAAAACATCATTTTGGACTTTTTCAATCATTTAAATTCCTTTGACTGATAGTCAATAACATGAACATATGAAATTTTAAGACTTTTGTATTTCACGACTTCTTTCATTTTTGCCGCAATACGTAATATGGCTATACGCATGGTATATAGTTCTTTCGGCAGAGTAGTGCGACAAAACTAAAATGCGCAACACAAAATGGAGAGTTGCGTTTAACTCGAAAAACCTCACATTCTAGTATATTCGCCAAAAAAAATCTTCGAAGGGGGAGGAATGACATGTTTATGGTCTCGCGGAACACCTCTAGACTTTTCCATGTAGCGACTTTTCAAAAAAGTGACCACTGTCAAAATTCTTATTTTAAGTAAACTTAAAGTTGCTTTAAATCTTTAATAGGAAATGTTGACTTTTGAAGTTTAAATTAATTTGGGAGGATTTTCTGCTGAAAATAGGCATCTTAGACAGATCCGAAACTGTGTAGAAACTCCCATGCAGCCGGCTTACTTTCGGTTTGCTGTTTTGGCCATGTACTGAAAATAGCTAAGAAATATGGAGGGAAAATAGCAGTCTTGTTCATAGATGATAAATTTGTGAGAAAATGAATCACGGAAGAGGTATGTAATTTGGTACCATTTGAAAGTTTCAGATTTTATTTAGAGATACATAGTAACCATATTTTGTGGGAAATTTTTTTTCCCTGAGCTATGGCGACCTGAAAATGGGTAGGTTTTGCTAAAATTTGCATAATTTTAGTGTCATTTTGGGTATGTTTCCATTCAATGTTCTGGCACATGGAAGCTAGAAGAAAGTAATGTCTATATGTGTTCTAGTACTTTGAGGGGGTATTGTGAATATTAAGATATAAAATGTTGAATAAGTTGGTTGCCATGGCAACAGATTGGGAAAAAAAGAAAAACACCCCTTCCCTTAAAGCGACATTACCAGAGAGGTGTTCCGCGAGACCATAAGCGCATTGTCGCTATAGGTCCAAATTTTCAAAAATGGTTTCCATGGCAACACTTGACATAGTTTGTAGGTCTTGACTCTGCTGTTTCATAATATACCAAGTTTGGGGTGGTAAAGCTAAAAACAAAAATTTTTTGATTGTTATGAAAATTCATTGTACCATAGTGTACAGTTCATTTTGTGAAGAAATTGTACTCAGCCTGTGGCAAGATGGTCCCAGTCAGCCACTGTTAAAGCATGATTTATAGATGTATATCAAACTTTTAGTATCTATGTATACAAAAATAGTATATTTAGTAGAAAATAATCAAATATTGACAATTGTTGTTACCATAGCAACCATTTTCTTGCAAACCATATTACTGCTGTTGACTGTGTTTTCCACTTCGGGTACTATACGGAACAGTTTATCGAGCTCCGAAGCGACAAAATTTTGTCGTTGCCATGGCAACTGCTTATCAAAACATCATTTTGGACTTTTTCAATCATTTAAATTCCTTTGACTGATAGTCAATAACATGAACATATGAAATTTTAAGACTTTTGTATTTCACGACTTCTTTCATTTTTGCCGCAATACGTAATATGGCTATACGCATGGTATATAGTTCTTTCGGCAGAGTAGTGCGACAAAACTAAAATGCGCAACACAAAATGGAGAGTTGCGTTTAACTCGAAAAACCTCACATTCTAGTATATTCGCCAAAAAAAATCTTCGAAGGGGGAGGAATGACATGTTTATGGTCTCGCGGAACACCTCTAGACTTTTCCATGTAGCGACTTTTCAAAAAAGTGACCACTGTCAAAATTCTTATTTTAAGTAAACTTAAAGTTGCTTTAAATCTTTAATAGGAAATGTTGACTTTTGAAGTTTAAATTAATTTGGGAGGATTTTCTGCTGAAAATAGGCATCTTAGACAGATCCGAAACTGTGTAGAAACTCCCATGCAGCCGGCTTACTTTCGGTTTGCTGTTTTGGCCATGTACTGAAAATAGCTAAGAAATATGGAGGGAAAATAGCAGTCTTGTTCATAGATGATAAATTTGTGAGAAAATGAATCACGGAAGAGGTATGTAATTTGGTACCATTTGAAAGTTTCAGATTTTATTTAGAGATACATAGTAACCATATTTTGTGGGAATTTTTTTTTCCCTGAGCTATGGCGACCTGAAAATGGGTAGGTTTTGCTAAAATTTGCATAATTTTAGTGTCATTTTGGGTATGTTTCCATTCAATGTTCTGGCACATGGAAGCTAGAAGAAAGTAATGTCTATATGTGTTCTAGTACTTTGAGGGGGTATTGTGAATATTAAGATATAAAATGTTGAATAAGTTGGTTGCCATGGCAACAGATTGGGAAAAAAAGAAAAACACCCCTTCCCTTAAAGCGACATTACCAGAGAGGTGTTCCGCGAGACCATAAGCGCATTGTCGCTATAGGTCCAAATTTTCAAAAATGGTTTCCATGGCAACACTTGACATAGTTTGTAGGTCTTGACTCTGCTGTTTCATAATATACCAAGTTTGGGGTGGTAAAGCTAAAAACAAAAATTTTTTGATTGTTATGAAAATTCATTGTACCATAGTGTACAGTTCATTTTGTGAAGAAATTGTACTCAGCCTGTGGCAAGATGGTCCCAGTCAGCCACTGTTAAAGCATGATTTATAGATGTATATCAAAACTTTTAGTATCTATGTATACAAAAATAGTATCTTTAGTAGAAAATAATCAAATATTGACAATTGTTGTTACCATAGCAACCATTTTCTTGCAAACCATATTACTGCTGTTGACTGTGTTTTCCACTTCGGGTACTATACGGAACAGTTTATCGAGCTCCGAAGCGACAAAATTTTGTCGTTGCCATGGCAACTGCTTATCAAAACATCATTTTGGACTTTTTCAATCATTTAAATTCCTTTGACTGATAGTCAATAACATGAACATATGAAATTTTAAGACTTTTGTATTTCACGACTTCTTTCATTTTTGCCGCAATACGTAATATGGCTATACGCATGGTATATAGTTCTTTCGGCAGAGTAGTGCGACAAAACTAAAATGCGCAACACAAAATGGAGAGTTGCGTTTAACTCGAAAAACCTCACATTCTAGTATATTCGCCAAAAAAAATCTTCGAAGGGGGAGGAATGACATGTTTATGGTCTCGCGGAACACCTCTAGACTTTTCCATGTAGCGACTTTTCAAAAAAGTGACCACTGTCAAAATTCTTATTTTAAGTAAACTTAAAGTTGCTTTAAATCTTTAATAGGAAATGTTGACTTTTGAAGTTTAAATTAATTTGGGAGGATTTTCTGCTGAAAATAGGCATCTTAGACAGATCCGAAACTGTGTAGAAACTCCCATGCAGCCGGCTTACTTTCGGTTTGCTGTTTTGGCCATGTACTGAAAATAGCTAAGAAATATGGAGGGAAAATAGCAGTCTTGTTCATAGATGATAAATTTGTGAGAAAATGAATCACGGAAGAGGTATGTAATTTGGTACCATTTGAAAGTTTCAGATTTTATTTAGAGATACATAGTAACCATATTTTGTGGGAAATTTTTTTTCCCTGAGCTATGGCGACCTGAAAATGGGTAGGTTTTGCTAAAATTTGCATAATTTTAGTGTCATTTTGGGTATGTTTCCATTCAATGTTCTGGCACATGGAAGCTAGAAGAAAGTAATGTCTATATGTGTTCTAGTACTTTGAGGGGGTATTGTGAATATTAAGATATAAAATGTTGAATAAGTTGGTTGCCATGGCAACAGATTGGGAAAAAAAGAAAAACACCCCTTCCCTTAAAGCGACATTACCAGAGAGGTGTTCCGCGAGACCATAAGCGCATTGTCGCTATAGGTCCAAATTTTCAAAAATGGTTTCCATGGCAACACTTGACATAGTTTGTAGGTCTTGACTCTGCTGTTTCATAATATACCAAGTTTGGGGTGGTAAAGCTAAAAACAAAAATTTTTTGATTGTTATGAAAATTCATTGTACCATAGTGTACAGTTCATTTTGTGAAGAAATTGTACTCAGCCTGTGGCAAGATGGTCCCAGTCAGCCACTGTTAAAGCATGATTTATAGATGTATATCAAAACTTTTAGTATCTATGTATACAAAAATAGTATATTTAGTAGAAAATAATCAAATATTGACAATTGTTGTTACCATAGCAACCATTTTCTTGCAAACCATATTACTGCTGTTGACTGTGTTTTCCACTTCGGGTACTATACGGAACAGTTTATCGAGCTCCGAAGCGACAAAATTTTGTCGTTGCCATGGCAACTGCTTATCAAAACATCATTTTGGACTTTTTCAATCATTTAAATTCCTTTGACTGATAGTCAATAACATGAACATATGAAATTTTAAGACTTTTGTATTTCACGACTTCTTTCATTTTTGCCGCAATACGTAATATGGCTATACGCATGGTATATAGTTCTTTCGGCAGAGTAGTGCGACAAAACTAAAATGCGCAACACAAAATGGAGAGTTGCGTTTAACTCGAAAAACCTCACATTCTAGTATATTCGCCAAAAAAAATCTTCGAAGGGGGAGGAATGACATGTTTATGGTCTCGCGGAACACCTCTAGACTTTTCCATGTAGCGACTTTTCAAAAAAGTGACCACTGTCAAAATTCTTATTTTAAGTAAACTTAAAGTTGCTTTAAATCTTTAATAGGAAATGTTGACTTTTGAAGTTTAAATTAATTTGGGAGGATTTTCTGCTGAAAATAGGCATCTTAGACAGATCCGAAACTGTGTAGAAACTCCCATGCAGCCGGCTTACTTTCGGTTTGCTGTTTTGGCCATGTACTGAAAATAGCTAAGAAATATGGAGGGAAAATAGCAGTCTTGTTCATAGATGATAAATTTGTGAGAAAATGAATCACGGAAGAGGTATGTAATTTGGTACCATTTGAAAGTTTCAGATTTTATTTAGAGATACATAGTAACCATATTTTGTGGGAATTTTTTTTTCCCTGAGCTATGGCGACCTGAAAATGGGTAGGTTTTGCTAAAATTTGCATAATTTTAGTGTCATTTTGGGTATGTTTCCATTCAATGTTCTGGCACATGGAAGCTAGAAGAAAGTAATGTCTATATGTGTTCTAGTACTTTGAGGGGGTATTGTGAATATTAAGATATAAAATGTTGAATAAGTTGGTTGCCATGGCAACAGATTGGGAAAAAAAGAAAAACACCCCTTCCCTTAAAGCGACATTACCAGAGAGGTGTTCCGCGAGACCATAAGCGCATTGTCGCTATAGGTCCAAATTTTCAAAAATGGTTTCCATGGCAACACTTGACATAGTTTGTAGGTCTTGACTCTGCTGTTTCATAATATACCAAGTTTGGGGTGGTAAAGCTAAAAACAAAAATTTTTTGATTGTTATGAAAATTCATTGTACCATAGTGTACAGTTCATTTTGTGAAGAAATTGTACTCAGCCTGTGGCAAGATGGTCCCAGTCAGCCACTGTTAAAGCATGATTTATAGATGTATATCAAAACTTTTAGTATCTATGTATACAAAAATAGTATATTTAGTAGAAAATAATCAAATATTGACAATTGTTGTTACCATAGCAACCATTTTCTTGCAAACCATATTACTGCTGTTGACTGTGTTTTCCACTTCGGGTACTATACGGAACAGTTTATCGAGCTCCGAAGCGACAAAATTTTGTCGTTGCCATGGCAACTGCTTATCAAAACATCATTTTGGACTTTTTCAATCATTTAAATTCCTTTGACTGATAGTCAATAACATGAACATATGAAATTTTAAGACTTTTGTATTTCACGACTTCTTTCATTTTTGCCGCAATACGTAATATGGCTATACGCATGGTATATAGTTCTTTCGGCAGAGTAGTGCGACAAAACTAAAATGCGCAACACAAAATGGAGAGTTGCGTTTAACTCGAAAAACCTCACATTCTAGTATATTCGCCAAAAAAAAAATCTTCGAAGGGGGAGGAATGACATGTTTATGGTCTCGCGGAACACCTCTAGACTTTTCCATGTAGCGACTTTTCAAAAAAGTGACCACTGTCAAAATTCTTATTTTAAGTAAACTTAAAGTTGCTTTAAATCTTTAATAGGAAATGTTGACTTTTGAAGTTTAAATTAATTTGGGAGGATTTTCTGCTGAAAATAGGCATCTTAGACAGATCCGAAACTGTGTAGAAACTCCCATGCAGCCGGCTTACTTTCGGTTTGCTGTTTTGGCCATGTACTGAAAATAGCTAAGAAATATGGAGGGAAAATAGCAGTCTTGTTCATAGATGATAAATTTGTGAGAAAATGAATCACGGAAGAGGTATGTAATTTGGTACCATTTGAAAGTTTCAGATTTTATTTAGAGATACATAGTAACCATATTTTGTGGGAATTTTTTTTTCCCTGAGCTATGGCGACCTGAAAATGGGTAGGTTTTGCTAAAATTTGCATAATTTTAGTGTCATTTTGGGTATGTTTCCATTCAATGTTCTGGCACATGGAAGCTAGAAGAAAGTAATGTCTATATGTGTTCTAGTACTTTGAGGGGGTATTGTGAATATTAAGATATAAAATGTTGAATAAGTTGGTTGCCATGGCAACAGATTGGGAAAAAAAGAAAAACACCCCTTCCCTTAAAGCGACATTACCAGAGAGGTGTTCCGCGAGACCATAAGCGCATTGTCGCTATAGGTCCAAATTTTCAAAAATGGTTTCCATGGCAACACTTGACATAGTTTGTAGGTCTTGACTCTGCTGTTTCATAATATACCAAGTTTGGGGTGGTAAAGCTAAAAACAAAAATTTTTTGATTGTTATGAAAATTCATTGTACCATAGTGTACAGTTCATTTTGTGAAGAAATTGTACTCAGCCTGTGGCAAGATGGTCCCAGTCAGCCACTGTTAAAGCATGATTTATAGATGTATATCAAAACTTTTAGTATCTATGTATACAAAAATAGTATATTTAGTAGAAAATAATCAAATATTGACAATTGTTGTTACCATAGCAACCATTTTCTTGCAAACCATATTACTGCTGTTGACTGTGTTTTCCACTTCGGGTACTATACGGAACAGTTTATCGAGCTCCGAAGCGACAAAATTTTGTCGTTGCCATGGCAACTGCTTATCAAAACATCATTTTGGACTTTTTCAATCATTTAAATTCCTTTGACTGATAGTCAATAACATGAACATATGAAATTTTAAGACTTTTGTATTTCACGACTTCTTTCATTTTTGCCGCAATACGTAATATGGCTATACGCATGGTATATAGTTCTTTCGGCAGAGTAGTGCGACAAAACTAAAATGCGCAACACAAAATGGAGAGTTGCGTTTAACTCGAAAAACCTCACATTCTAGTATATTCGCCAAAAAAAATCTTCGAAGGGGGAGGAATGACATGTTTATAAGCGCATTGTCGCTATAGGTCCAAATTTTCAAAAATGGTTTCCATGGCAACACTTGACATAGTTTGTAGGTCTTGACTCTGCTGTTTCATAATATACCAAGTTTGGGGTGGTAAAGCTAAAAACAAAAATTTTTTGATTGTTATGAAAATTCATTGTACCATAGTGTACAGTTCATTTTGTGAAGAAATTGTACTCAGCCTGTGGCAAGATGGTCCCAGTCAGCCACTGTTAAAGCATGATTTATAGATGTATATCAAAACTTTTAGTATCTATGTATACAAAAATAGTATATTTAGTAGAAAATAATCAAATATTGACAATTGTTGTTACCATAGCAACCATTTTCTTGCAAACCATATTACTGCTGTTGACTGTGTTTTCCACTTCGGGTACTATACGGAACAGTTTATCGAGCTCCGAAGCAACAAAATTTTGTCGTTGCCATGGCAACTGCTTATCAAAACATCATTTTGGACTTTTTCAATCATTTAAATTCCTTTGACTGATAGTCAATAACATGAACATATGAAATTTTAAGACTTTTGTATTTCACGACTTCTTTCATTTTTGCCGCAATACGTAATATGGCTATACGCATGGTATATAGTTCTTTCGGCAGAGTAGTGCGACAAAACTAAAATGCGCAACACAAAATGGAGAGTTGCGTTTAACTCGAAAAACCTCACATTCTAGTATATTCGCCAAAAAAAATCTTCGAAGGGGGAGGAATGACATGTTTATGGTCTCGCGGAACACCTCTAGACTTTTCCATGTAGCGACTTTTCAAAAAAGTGACCACTGTCAAAATTCTTATTTTAAGTAAACTTAAAGTTGCTTTAAATCTTTAATAGGAAATGTTGACTTTTGAAGTTTAAATTAATTTGGGAGGATTTTCTGCTGAAAATAGGCATCTTAGACAGATCCGAAACTGTGTAGAAACTCCCATGCAGCCGGCTTACTTTCGGTTTGCTGTTTTGGCCATGTACTGAAAATAGCTAAGAAATATGGAGGGAAAATAGCAGTCTTGTTCATAGATGATAAATTTGTGAGAAAATGAATCACGGAAGAGGTATGTAATTTGGTACCATTTGAAAGTTTCAGATTTTATTTAGAGATACATAGTAACCATATTTTGTGGGAAATTTTTTTTCCCTGAGCTATGGCGACCTGAAAATGGGTAGGTTTTGCTAAAATTTGCATAATTTTAGTGTCATTTTGGGTATGTTTCCATTCAATGTTCTGGCACATGGAAGCTAGAAGAAAGTAATGTCTATATGTGTTCTAGTACTTTGAGGGGGTATTGTGAATATTAAGATATAAAATGTTGAATAAGTTGGTTGCCATGGCAACAGATTGGGAAAAAAAGAAAAACACCCCTTCCCTTAAAGCGACATTACCAGAGAGGTGTTCCGCGAGACCATAAGCGCATTGTCACTATAGGTCCAAATTTTCAAAAATGGTTTCCATGGCAACACTTGACATAGTTTGTAGGTCTTGACTCTGCTGTTTCATAATATACCAAGTTTGGGGTGGTAAAGCTAAAAACAAAAATTTTTTGATTGTTATGAAAATTCATTGTACCATAGTGTACAGTTCATTTTGTGAAGAAATTGTACTCAGCCTGTGGCAAGATGGTCCCAGTCAGCCACTGTTAAAGCATGATTTATAGATGTATATCAAAACTTTTAGTATCTATGTATACAAAAATAGTATATTTAGTAGAAAATAATCAAATATTGACAATTGTTGTTACCATAGCAACCATTTTCTTGCAAACCATATTACTGCTGTTGACTGTGTTTTCCACTTCGGGTACTATACGGAACAGTTTATCGAGCTCCGAAGCGACAAAATTTTGTCGTTGCCATGGCAACTGCTTATCAAAACATCATTTTGGACTTTTTCAATCATTTAAATTCCTTTGACTGATAGTCAATAACATGAACATATGAAATTTTAAGACTTTTGTATTTCACGACTTCTTTCATTTTTGCCGCAATACGTAATATGGCTATACGCATGGTATATAGTTCTTTCGGCAGAGTAGTGCGACAAAACTAAAATGCGCAACACAAAATGGAGAGTTGCGTTTAACTCGAAAAACCTCACATTCTAGTATATTCGCCAAAAAAAATCTTCGAAGGGGGAGGAATGACATGTTTATGGTCTCGCGGAACACCTCTAGACTTTTCCATGTAGCGACTTTTCAAAAAAGTGACCACTGTCAAAATTCTTATTTTAAGTAAACTTAAAGTTGCTTTAAATCTTTAATAGGAAATGTTGACTTTTGAAGTTTAAATTAATTTGGGAGGATTTTCTGCTGAAAATAGGCATCTTAGACAGATCCGAAACTGTGTAGAAACTCCCATGCAGCCGGCTTACTTTCGGTTTGCTGTTTTGGCCATGTACTGAAAATAGCTAAGAAATATGGAGGGAAAATAGCAGTCTTGTTCATAGATGATAAATTTGTGAGAAAATGAATCACGGAAGAGGTATGTAATTTGGTACCATTTGAAAGTTTCAGATTTTATTTAGAGATACATAGTAACCATATTTTGTGGGAAATTTTTTTTCCCTGAGCTATGGCGACCTGAAAATGGGTAGGTTTTGCTAAAATTTGCATAATTTTAGTGTCATTTTGGGTATGTTTCCATTCAATGTTCTGGCACATGGAAGCTAGAAGAAAGTAATGTCTATATGTGTTCTAGTACTTTGAGGGGGTATTGTGAATATTAAGATATAAAATGTTGAATAAGTTGGTTGCCATGGCAACAGATTGGGAAAAAAAGAAAAACACCCCTTCCCTTAAAGCGACATTACCAGAGAGGTGTTCCGCAAGACCATAAGCGCATTGTCGCTATAGGTCCAAATTTTCAAAAATGGTTTCCATGGCAACACTTGACATAGTTTGTAGGTCTTGACTCTGCTGTTTCATAATATACCAAGTTTGGGGTGGTAAAGCTAAAAACAAAAATTTTTTGATTGTTATGAAAATTCATTGTACCATAGTGTACAGTTCATTTTGTGAAGAAATTGTACTCAGCCTGTGGCAAGATGGTCCCAGTCAGCCACTGTTAAAGCATGATTTATAGATGTATATCAAAACTTTTAGTATCTATGTATACAAAAATAGTATATTTAGTAGAAAATAATCAAATATTGACAATTGTTGTTACCATAGCAACCATTTTCTTGCAAACCATATTACTGCTGTTGACTGTGTTTTCCACTTCGGGTACTATACGGAACAGTTTATCGAGCTCCGAAGCGACAAAATTTTGTCGTTGCCATGGCAACTGCTTATCAAAACATCATTTTGGACTTTTTCAATCATTTAAATTCCTTTGACTGATAGTCAATAACATGAACATATGAAATTTTAAGACTTTTGTATTTCACGACTTCTTTCATTTTTGCCGCAATACGTAATATGGCTATACGCATGGTATATAGTTCTTTCGGCAGAGTAGTGCGACAAAACTAAAATGCGCAACACAAAATGGAGAGTTGCGTTTAACTCGAAAAACCTCACATTCTAGTATATTCGCCAAAAAAAATCTTCGAAGGGGGAGGAATGACATGTTTATGGTCTCGCGGAACACCTCTAGACTTTTCCATGTAGCGACTTTTCAAAAAAGTGACCACTGTCAAAATTCTTATTTTAAGTAAACTTAAAGTTGCTTTAAATCTTTAATAGGAAATGTTGACTTTTGAAGTTTAAATTAATTTGGGAGGATTTTCTGCTGAAAATAGGCATCTTAGACAGATCCGAAACTGTGTAGAAACTCCCATGCAGCCGGCTTACTTTCGGTTTGCTGTTTTGGCCATGTACTGAAAATAGCTAAGAAATATGGAGGGAAAATAGCAGTCTTGTTCATAGATGATAAATTTGTGAGAAAATGAATCACGGAAGAGGTATGTAATTTGGTACCATTTGAAAGTTTCAGATTTTATTTAGAGATACATAGTAACCATATTTTGTGGGAAATTTTTTTTTCCCTGAGCTATGGCGACCTGAAAATGGGTAGGTTTTGCTAAAATTTGCATAATTTTAGTGTCATTTTGGGTATGTTTCCATTCAATGTTCTGGCACATGGAAGCTAGAAGAAAGTAATGTCTATATGTGTTCTAGTACTTTGAGGGGGTATTGTGAATATTAAGATATAAAATGTTGAATAAGTTGGTTGCCATGGCAACAGATTGGGAAAAAAAGAAAAACACCCCTTCCCTTAAAGCGACATTACCAGAGAGGTGTTCCGCGAGACCATAAGCGCATTGTCGCTATAGGTCCAAATTTTCAAAAATGGTTTCCATGGCAACACTTGACATAGTTTGTAGGTCTTGACTCTGCTGTTTCATAATATACCAAGTTTGGGGTGGTAAAGCTAAAAACAAAAATTTTTTGATTGTTATGAAAATTCATTGTACCATAGTGTACAGTTCATTTTGTGAAGAAATTGTACTCAGCCTGTGGCAAGATGGTCCCAGTCAGCCACTGTTAAAGCATGATTTATAGATGTATATCAAAACTTTTAGTATCTATGTATACAAAAATAGTATATTTAGTAGAAAATAATCAAATATTGACAATTGTTGTTACCATAGCAACCATTTTCTTGCAAACCATATTACTGCTGTTGACTGTGTTTTCCACTTCGGGTACTATACGGAACAGTTTATCGAGCTCCGAAGCGACAAAATTTTGTCGTTGCCATGGCAACTGCTTATCAAAACATCATTTTGGACTTTTTCAATCATTTAAATTCCTTTGACTGATAGTCAATAACATGAACATATGAAATTTTAAGACTTTTGTATTTCACGACTTCTTTCATTTTTGCCGCAATACGTAATATGGCTATACGCATGGTATATAGTTCTTTCGGCAGAGTAGTGCGACAAAACTAAAATGCGCAACACAAAATGGAGAGTTGCGTTTAACTCGAAAAACCTCACATTCTAGTATATTCGCCAAAAAAAATCTTCGAAGGGGGAGGAATGACATGTTTATGGTCTCGCGGAACACCTCTAGACTTTTCCATGTAGCGACTTTTCAAAAAAGTGACCACTGTCAAAATTCTTATTTTAAGTAAACTTAAAGTTGCTTTAAATCTTTAATAGGAAATGTTGACTTTTGAAGTTTAAATTAATTTGGGAGGATTTTCTGCTGAAAATAGGCATCTTAGACAGATCCGAAACTGTGTAGAAACTCCCATGCAGCCGGCTTACTTTCGGTTTGCTGTTTTGGCCATGTACTGAAAATAGCTAAGAAATATGGAGGGAAAATAGCAGTCTTGTTCATAGATGATAAATTTGTGAGAAAATGAATCACGGAAGAGGTATGTAATTTGGTACCATTTGAAAGTTTCAGATTTTATTTAGAGATACATAGTAACCATATTTTGTGGGAAATTTTTTTTCCCTGAGCTATGGCGACCTGAAAATGGGTAGGTTTTGCTAAAATTTGCATAATTTTAGTGTCATTTTGGGTATGTTTCCATTCAATGTTCTGGCACATGGAAGCTAGAAGAAAGTAATGTCTATATGTGTTCTAGTACTTTGAGGGGGTATTGTGAATATTAAGATATAAAATGTTGAATAAGTTGGTTGCCATGGCAACAGATTGGGAAAAAAAGAAAAACACCCCTTCCCTTAAAGCGACATTACCAGAGAGGTGTTCCGCGAGACCATAAGCGCATTGTCGCTATAGGTCCAAATTTTCAAAAATGGTTTCCATGGCAACACTTGACATAGTTTGTAGGTCTTGACTCTGCTGTTTCATAATATACCAAGTTTGGGGTGGTAAAGCTAAAAACAAAAATTTTTTGATTGTTATGAAAATTCATTGTACCATAGTGTACAGTTCATTTTGTGAAGAAATTGTACTCAGCCTGTGGCAAGATGGTCCCAGTCAGCCACTGTTAAAGCATGATTTATAGATGTATATCAAAACTTTTAGTATCTATGTATACAAAAATAGTATATTTAGTAGAAAATAATCAAATATTGACAATTGTTGTTACCATAGCAACCATTTTCTTGCAAACCATATTACTGCTGTTGACTGTGTTTTCCACTTCGGGTACTATACGGAACAGTTTATCGAGCTCCGAAGCGACAAAATTTTGTCGTTGCCATGGCAACTGCTTATCAAAACATCATTTTGGACTTTTTCAATCATTTAAATTCCTTTGACTGATAGTCAATAACATGAACATATGAAATTTTAAGACTTTTGTATTTCACGACTTCTTTCATTTTTGCCGCAATACGTAATATGGCTATACGCATGGTATATAGTTCTTTCGGCAGAGTAGTGCGACAAAACTAAAATGCGCAACACAAAATGGAGAGTTGCGTTTAACTCGAAAAACCTCACATTCTAGTATATTCGCCAAAAAAAATCTTCGAAGGGGGAGGAATGACATGTTTATGGTCTCGCGGAACACCTCTAGACTTTTCCATGTAGCGACTTTTCAAAAAAGTGACCACTGTCAAAATTCTTATTTTAAGTAAACTTAAAGTTGCTTTAAATCTTTAATAGGAAATGTTGACTTTTGAAGTTTAAATTAATTTGGGAGGATTTTCTGCTGAAAATAGGCATCTTAGACAGATCCGAAACTGTGTAGAAACTCCCATGCAGCCGGCTTACTTTCGGTTTGCTGTTTTGGCCATGTACTGAAAATAGCTAAGAAATATGGAGGGAAAATAGCAGTCTTGTTCATAGATGATAAATTTGTGAGAAAATGAATCACGGAAGAGGTATGTAATTTGGTACCATTTGAAAGTTTCAGATTTTATTTAGAGATACATAGTAACCATATTTTGTGGGAAATTTTTTTTTCCCTGAGCTATGGCGACCTGAAAATGGGTAGGTTTTGCTAAAATTTGCATAATTTTAGTGTCATTTTGGGTATGTTTCCATTCAATGTTCTGGCACATGGAAGCTAGAAGAAAGTAATGTCTATATGTGTTCTAGTACTTTGAGGGGGTATTGTGAATATTAAGATATAAAATGTTGAATAAGTTGGTTGCCATGGCAACAGATTGGGAAAAAAAGAAAAACACCCCTTCCCTTAAAGCGACATTACCAGAGAGGTGTTCCGCGAGACCATAAGCGCATTGTCGCTATAGGTCCAAATTTTCAAAAATGGTTTCCATGGCAACACTTGACATAGTTTGTAGGTCTTGACTCTGCTGTTTCATAATATACCAAGTTTGGGGTGGTAAAGCTAAAAACAAAAATTTTTTGATTGTTATGAAAATTCATTGTACCATAGTGTACAGTTCATTTTGTGAAGAAATTGTACTCAGCCTGTGGCAAGATGGTCCCAGTCAGCCACTGTTAAAGCATGATTTATAGATGTATATCAAAACTTTTAGTATCTATGTATACAAAAATAGTATATTTAGTAGAAAATAATCAAATATTGACAATTGTTGTTACCATAGCAACCATTTTCTTGCAAACCATATTACTGCTGTTGACTGTGTTTTCCACTTCGGGTACTATACGGAACAGTTTATCGAGCTCCGAAGCGACAAAATTTTGTCGTTGCCATGGCAACTGCTTATCAAAACATCATTTTGGACTTTTTCAATCATTTAAATTCCTTTGACTGATAGTCAATAACATGAACATATGAAATTTTAAGACTTTTGTATTTCACGACTTCTTTCATTTTTGCCGCAATACGTAATATGGCTATACGCATGGTATATAGTTCTTTCGGCAGAGTAGTGCGACAAAACTAAAATGCGCAACACAAAATGGAGAGTTGCGTTTAACTCGAAAAACCTCACATTCTAGTATATTCGCCAAAAAAAATCTTCGAAGGGGGAGGAATGACATGTTTATGGTCTCGCGGAACACCTCTAGACTTTTCCATGTAGCGACTTTTCAAAAAAGTGACCACTGTCAAAATTCTTATTTTAAGTAAACTTAAAGTTGCTTTAAATCTTTAATAGGAAATGTTGACTTTTGAAGTTTAAATTAATTTGGGAGGATTTTCTGCTGAAAATAGGCATCTTAGACAGATCCGAAACTGTGTAGAAACTCCCATGCAGCCGGCTTACTTTCGGTTTGCTGTTTTGGCCATGTACTGAAAATAGCTAAGAAATATGGAGGGAAAATAGCAGTCTTGTTCATAGATGATAAATTTGTGAGAAAATGAATCACGGAAGAGGTATGTAATTTGGTACCATTTGAAAGTTTCAGATTTTATTTAGAGATACATAGTAACCATATTTTGTGGGAAATTTTTTTTCCCTGAGCTATGGCGACCTGAAAATGGGTAGGTTTTGCTAAAATTTGCATAATTTTAGTGTCATTTTGGGTATGTTTCCATTCAATGTTCTGGCACATGGAAGCTAGAAGAAAGTAATGTCTATATGTGTTCTAGTACTTTGAGGGGGTATTGTGAATATTAAGATATAAAATGTTGAATAAGTTGGTTGCCATGGCAACAGATTGGGAAAAAAAGAAAAACACCCCTTCCCTTAAAGCGACATTACCAGAGAGGTGTTCCGCGAGACCATAAGCGCATTGTCGCTATAGGTCCAAATTTTCAAAAATGGTTTCCATGGCAACACTTGACATAGTTTGTAGGTCTTGACTCTGCTGTTTCATAATATACCAAGTTTGGGGTGGTAAAGCTAAAAACAAAAATTTTTTGATTGTTATGAAAATTCATTGTACCATAGTGTACAGTTCATTTTGTGAAGAAATTGTACTCAGCCTGTGGCAAGATGGTCCCAGTCAGCCACTGTTAAAGCATGATTTATAGATGTATATCAAAACTTTTAGTATCTATGTATACAAAAATAGTATATTTAGTAGAAAATAATCAAATATTGACAATTGTTGTTACCATAGCAACCATTTTCTTGCAAACCATATTACTGCTGTTGACTGTGTTTTCCACTTCGGGTACTATACGGAACAGTTTATCGAGCTCCGAAGCGACAAAATTTTGTCGTTGCCATGGCAACTGCTTATCAAAACATCATTTTGGACTTTTTCAATCATTTAAATTCCTTTGACTGATAGTCAATAACATGAACATATGAAATTTTAAGACTTTTGTATTTCACGACTTCTTTCATTTTTGCCGCAATACGTAATATGGCTATACGCATGGTATATAGTTCTTTCGGCAGAGTAGTGCGACAAAACTAAAATGCGCAACACAAAATGGAGAGTTGCGTTTAACTCGAAAAACCTCACATTCTAGTATATTCGCCAAAAAAAATCTTCGAAGGGGGAGGAATGACATGTTTATGGTCTCGCGGAACACCTCTAGACTTTTCCATGTAGCGACTTTTCAAAAAAGTGACCACTGTCAAAATTCTTATTTTAAGTAAACTTAAAGTTGCTTTAAATCTTTAATAGGAAATGTTGACTTTTGAAGTTTAAATTAATTTGGGAGGATTTTCTGCTGAAAATAGGCATCTTAGACAGATCCGAAACTGTGTAGAAACTCCCATGCAGCCGGCTTACTTTCGGTTTGCTGTTTTGGCCATGTACTGAAAATAGCTAAGAAATATGGAGGGAAAATAGCAGTCTTGTTCATAGATGATAAATTTGTGAGAAAATGAATCACGGAAGAGGTATGTAATTTGGTACCATTTGAAAGTTTCAGATTTTATTTAGAGATACATAGTAACCATATTTTGTGGGAAATTTTTTTTCCCTGAGCTATGGCGACCTGAAAATGGGTAGGTTTTGCTAAAATTTGCATAATTTTAGTGTCATTTTGGGTATGTTTCCATTCAATGTTCTGGCACATGGAAGCTAGAAGAAAGTAATGTCTATATGTGTTCTAGTACTTTGAGGGGGTATTGTGAATATTAAGATATAAAATGTTGAATAAGTTGGTTGCCATGGCAACAGATTGGGAAAAAAAGAAAAACACCCCTTCCCTTAAAGCGACATTACCAGAGAGGTGTTCCGCGAGACCATAAGCGCATTGTCGCTATAGGTCCAAATTTTCAAAAATGGTTTCCATGGCAACACTTGACATAGTTTGTAGGTCTTGACTCTGCTGTTTCATAATATACCAAGTTTGGGGTGGTAAAGCTAAAAACAAAAATTTTTTGATTGTTATGAAAATTCATTGTACCATAGTGTACAGTTCATTTTGTGAAGAAATTGTACTCAGCCTGTGGCAAGATGGTCCCAGTCAGCCACTGTTAAAGCATGATTTATAGATGTATATCAAAACTTTTAGTATCTATGTATACAAAAATAGTATATTTAGTAGAAAATAATCAAATATTGACAATTGTTGTTACCATAGCAACCATTTTCTTGCAAACCATATTACTGCTGTTGACTGTGTTTTCCACTTCGGGTACTATACGGAACAGTTTATCGAGCTCCGAAGCGACAAAATTTTGTCGTTGCCATGGCAACTGCTTATCAAAACATCATTTTGGACTTTTTCAATCATTTAAATTCCTTTGACTGATAGTCAATAACATGAACATATGAAATTTTAAGACTTTTGTATTTCACGACTTCTTTCATTTTTGCCGCAATACGTAATATGGCTATACGCATGGTATATAGTTCTTTCGGCAGAGTAGTGCGACAAAACTAAAATGCGCAACACAAAATGGAGAGTTGCGTTTAACTCGAAAAACCTCACATTCTAGTATATTCGCCAAAAAAAATCTTCGAAGGGGGAGGAATGACATGTTTATGGTCTCGCGGAACACCTCTAGACTTTTCCATGTAGCGACTTTTCAAAAAAGTGACCACTGTCAAAATTCTTATTTTAAGTAAACTTAAAGTTGCTTTAAATCTTTAATAGGAAATGTTGACTTTTGAAGTTTAAATTAATTTGGGAGGATTTTCTGCTGAAAATAGGCATCTTAGACAGATCCGAAACTGTGTAGAAACTCCCATGCAGCCGGCTTACTTTCGGTTTGCTGTTTTGGCCATGTACTGAAAATAGCTAAGAAATATGGAGGGAAAATAGCAGTCTTGTTCATAGATGATAAATTTGTGAGAAAATGAATCACGGAAGAGGTATGTAATTTGGTACCATTTGAAAGTTTCAGATTTTATTTAGAGATACATAGTAACCATATTTTGTGGGAAATTTTTTTTCCCTGAGCTATGGCGACCTGAAAATGGGTAGGTTTTGCTAAAATTTGCATAATTTTAGTGTCATTTTGGGTATGTTTCCATTCAATGTTCTGGCACATGGAAGCTAGAAGAAAGTAATGTCTATATGTGTTCTAGTACTTTGAGGGGGTATTGTGAATATTAAGATATAAAATGTTGAATAAGTTGGTTGCCATGGCAACAGATTGGGAAAAAAAGAAAAACACCCCTTCCCTTAAAGCGACATTACCAGAGAGGTGTTCCGCGAGACCATAAGCGCATTGTCGCTATAGGTCCAAATTTTCAAAAATGGTTTCCATGGCAACACTTGACATAGTTTGTAGGTCTTGACTCTGCTGTTTCATAATATACCAAGTTTGGGGTGGTAAAGCTAAAAACAAAAATTTTTTGATTGTTATGAAAATTCATTGTACCATAGTGTACAGTTCATTTTGTGAAGAAATTGTACTCAGCCTGTGGCAAGATGGTCCCAGTCAGCCACTGTTAAAGCATGATTTATAGATGTATATCAAAACTTTTAGTATCTATGTATACAAAAATAGTATATTTAGTAGAAAATAATCAAATATTGACAATTGTTGTTACCATAGCAACCATTTTCTTGCAAACCATATTACTGCTGTTGACTGTGTTTTCCACTTCGGGTACTATACGGAACAGTTTATCGAGCTCCGAAGCGACAAAATTTTGTCGTTGCCATGGCAACTGCTTATCAAAACATCATTTTGGACTTTTTCAATCATTTAAATTCCTTTGACTGATAGTCAATAACATGAACATATGAAATTTTAAGACTTTTGTATTTCACGACTTCTTTCATTTTTGCCGCAATACGTAATATGGCTATACGCATGGTATATAGTTCTTTCGGCAGAGTAGTGCGACAAAACTAAAATGCGCAACACAAAATGGAGAGTTGCGTTTAACTCGAAAAACCTCACATTCTAGTATATTCGCCAAAAAAAATCTTCGAAGGGGGAGGAATGACATGTTTATGGTCTCGCGGAACACCTCTAGACTTTTCCATGTAGCGACTTTTCAAAAAAGTGACCACTGTCAAAATTCTTATTTTAAGTAAACTTAAAGTTGCTTTAAATCTTTAATAGGAAATGTTGACTTTTGAAGTTTAAATTAATTTGGGAGGATTTTCTGCTGAAAATAGGCATCTTAGACAGATCCGAAACTGTGTAGAAACTCCCATGCAGCCGGCTTACTTTCGGTTTGCTGTTTTGGCCATGTACTGAAAATAGCTAAGAAATATGGAGGGAAAATAGCAGTCTTGTTCATAGATGATAAATTTGTGAGAAAATGAATCACGGAAGAGGTATGTAATTTGGTACCATTTGAAAGTTTCAGATTTTATTTAGAGATACATAGTAACCATATTTTGTGGGAAATTTTTTTTCCCTGAGCTATGGCGACCTGAAAATGGGTAGGTTTTGCTAAAATTTGCATAATTTTAGTGTCATTTTGGGTATGTTTCCATTCAATGTTCTGGCACATGGAAGCTAGAAGAAAGTAATGTCTATATGTGTTCTAGTACTTTGAGGGGGTATTGTGAATATTAAGATATAAAATGTTGAATAAGTTGGTTGCCATGGCAACAGATTGGGAAAAAAAGAAAAACACCCCTTCCCTTAAAGCGACATTACCAGAGAGGTGTTCCGCGAGACCATAAGCGCATTGTCGCTATAGGTCCAAATTTTCAAAAATGGTTTCCATGGCAACACTTGACATAGTTTGTAGGTCTTGACTCTGCTGTTTCATAATATACCAAGTTTGGGGTGGTAAAGCTAAAAACAAAAATTTTTTGATTGTTATGAAAATTCATTGTACCATAGTGTACAGTTCATTTTGTGAAGAAATTGTACTCAGCCTGTGGCAAGATGGTCCCAGTCAGCCACTGTTAAAGCATGATTTATAGATGTATATCAAAACTTTTAGTATCTATGTATACAAAAATAGTATATTTAGTAGAAAATAATCAAATATTGACAATTGTTGTTACCATAGCAACCATTTTCTTGCAAACCATATTACTGCTGTTGACTGTGTTTTCCACTTCGGGTACTATACGGAACAGTTTATCGAGCTCCGAAGCGACAAAATTTTGTCGTTGCCATGGCAACTGCTTATCAAAACATCATTTTGGACTTTTTCAATCATTTAAATTCCTTTGACTGATAGTCAATAACATGAACATATGAAATTTTAAGACTTTTGTATTTCACGACTTCTTTCATTTTTGCCGCAATACGTAATATGGCTATACGCATGGTATATAGTTCTTTCGGCAGAGTAGTGCGACAAAACTAAAATGCGCAACACAAAATGGAGAGTTGCGTTTAACTCGAAAAACCTCACATTCTAGTATATTCGCCAAAAAAAATCTTCGAAGGGGGAGGAATGACATGTTTATGGTCTCGCGGAACACCTCTAGACTTTTCCATGTAGCGACTTTTCAAAAAAGTGACCACTGTCAAAATTCTTATTTTAAGTAAACTTAAAGTTGCTTTAAATCTTTAATAGGAAATGTTGACTTTTGAAGTTTAAATTAATTTGGGAGGATTTTCTGCTGAAAATAGGCATCTTAGACAGATCCGAAACTGTGTAGAAACTCCCATGCAGCCGGCTTACTTTCGGTTTGCTGTTTTGGCCATGTACTGAAAATAGCTAAGAAATATGGAGGGAAAATAGCAGTCTTGTTCATAGATGATAAATTTGTGAGAAAATGAATCACGGAAGAGGTATGTAATTTGGTACCATTTGAAAGTTTCAGATTTTATTTAGAGATACATAGTAACCATATTTTGTGGGAAATTTTTTTTCCCTGAGCTATGGCGACCTGAAAATGGGTAGGTTTTGCTAAAATTTGCATAATTTTAGTGTCATTTTGGGTATGTTTCCATTCAATGTTCTGGCACATGGAAGCTAGAAGAAAGTAATGTCTATATGTGTTCTAGTACTTTGAGGGGGTATTGTGAATATTAAGATATAAAATGTTGAATAAGTTGGTTGCCATGGCAACAGATTGGGAAAAAAAGAAAAACACCCCTTCCCTTAAAGCGACATTACCAGAGAGGTGTTCCGCGAGACCATAAGCGCATTGTCGCTATAGGTCCAAATTTTCAAAAATGGTTTCCATGGCAACACTTGACATAGTTTGTAGGTCTTGACTCTGCTGTTTCATAATATACCAAGTTTGGGGTGGTAAAGCTAAAAACAAAAATTTTTTGATTGTTATGAAAATTCATTGTACCATAGTGTACAGTTCATTTTGTGAAGAAATTGTACTCAGCCTGTGGCAAGATGGTCCCAGTCAGCCACTGTTAAAGCATGATTTATAGATGTATATCAAAACTTTTAGTATCTATGTATACAAAAATAGTATATTTAGTAGAAAATAATCAAATATTGACAATTGTTGTTACCATAGCAACCATTTTCTTGCAAACCATATTACTGCTGTTGACTGTGTTTTCCACTTCGGGTACTATACGGAACAGTTTATCGAGCTCCGAAGCGACAAAATTTTGTCGTTGCCATGGCAACTGCTTATCAAAACATCATTTTGGACTTTTTCAATCATTTAAATTCCTTTGACTGATAGTCAATAACATGAACATATGAAATTTTAAGACTTTTGTATTTCACGACTTCTTTCATTTTTGCCGCAATACGTAATATGGCTATACGCATGGTATATAGTTCTTTCGGCAGAGTAGTGCGACAAAACTAAAATGCGCAACACAAAATGGAGAGTTGCGTTTAACTCGAAAAACCTCACATTCTAGTATATTCGCCAAAAAAAATCTTCGAAGGGGGAGGAATGACATGTTTATGGTCTCGCGGAACACCTCTAGACTTTTCCATGTAGCGACTTTTCAAAAAAGTGACCACTGTCAAAATTCTTATTTTAAGTAAACTTAAAGTTGCTTTAAATCTTTAATAGGAAATGTTGACTTTTGAAGTTTAAATTAATTTGGGAGGATTTTCTGCTGAAAATAGGCATCTTAGACAGATCCGAAACTGTGTAGAAACTCCCATGCAGCCGGCTTACTTTCGGTTTGCTGTTTTGGCCATGTACTGAAAATAGCTAAGAAATATGGAGGGAAAATAGCAGTCTTGTTCATAGATGATAAATTTGTGAGAAAATGAATCACGGAAGAGGTATGTAATTTGGTACCATTTGAAAGTTTCAGATTTTATTTAGAGATACATAGTAACCATATTTTGTGGGAAATTTTTTTTCCCTGAGCTATGGCGACCTGAAAATGGGTAGGTTTTGCTAAAATTTGCATAATTTTAGTGTCATTTTGGGTATGTTTCCATTCAATGTTCTGGCACATGGAAGCTAGAAGAAAGTAATGTCTATATGTGTTCTAGTACTTTGAGGGGGTATTGTGAATATTAAGATATAAAATGTTGAATAAGTTGGTTGCCATGGCAACAGATTGGGAAAAAAAGAAAAACACCCCTTCCCTTAAAGCGACATTACCAGAGAGGTGTTCCGCGAGACCATAAGCGCATTGTCGCTATAGGTCCAAATTTTCAAAAATGGTTTCCATGGCAACACTTGACATAGTTTGTAGGTCTTGACTCTGCTGTTTCATAATATACCAAGTTTGGGGTGGTAAAGCTAAAAACAAAAATTTTTTGATTGTTATGAAAATTCATTGTACCATAGTGTACAGTTCATTTTGTGAAGAAATTGTACTCAGCCTGTGGCAAGATGGTCCCAGTCAGCCACTGTTAAAGCATGATTTATAGATGTATATCAAAACTTTTAGTATCTATGTATACAAAAATAGTATATTTAGTAGAAAATAATCAAATATTGACAATTGTTGTTACCATAGCAACCATTTTCTTGCAAACCATATTACTGCTGTTGACTGTGTTTTCCACTTCGGGTACTATACGGAACAGTTTATAGTTATCGAGCTCCGAAGCGACAAAATTTTGTCGTTGCCATGGCAACTGCTTATCAAAACATCATTTTGGACTTTTTCAATCATTTAAATTCCTTTGACTGATAGTCAATAACATGAACATATGAAATTTTAAGACTTTTGTATTTCACGACTTCTTTCATTTTTGCCGCAATACGTAATATGGCTATACGCATGGTATATAGTTCTTTCGGCAGAGTAGTGCGACAAAACTAAAATGCGCAACACAAAATGGAGAGTTGCGTTTAACTCGAAAAACCTCACATTCTAGTATATTCGCCAAAAAAAATCTTCGAAGGGGGAGGAATGACATGTTTATGGTCTCGCGGAACACCTCTAGACTTTTCCATGTAGCGACTTTTCAAAAAAGTGACCACTGTCAAAATTCTTATTTTAAGTAAACTTAAAGTTGCTTTAAATCTTTAATAGGAAATGTTGACTTTTGAAGTTTAAATTAATTTGGGAGGATTTTCTGCTGAAAATAGGCATCTTAGACAGATCCGAAACTGTGTAGAAACTCCCATGCAGCCGGCTTACTTTCGGTTTGCTGTTTTGGCCATGTACTGAAAATAGCTAAGAAATATGGAGGGAAAATAGCAGTCTTGTTCATAGATGATAAATTTGTGAGAAAATGAATCACGGAAGAGGTATGTAATTTGGTACCATTTGAAAGTTTCAGATTTTATTTAGAGATACATAGTAACCATATTTTGTGGGAAATTTTTTTTCCCTGAGCTATGGCGACCTGAAAATGGGTAGGTTTTGCTAAAATTTGCATAATTTTAGTGTCATTTTGGGTATGTTTCCATTCAATGTTCTGGCACATGGAAGCTAGAAGAAAGTAATGTCTATATGTGTTCTAGTACTTTGAGGGGGTATTGTGAATATTAAGATATAAAATGTTGAATAAGTTGGTTGCCATGGCAACAGATTGGGAAAAAAAGAAAAACACCCCTTCCCTTAAAGCGACATTACCAGAGAGGTGTTCCGCGAGACCATAAGCGCATTGTCGCTATAGGTCCAAATTTTCAAAAATGGTTTCCATGGCAACACTTGACATAGTTTGTAGGTCTTGACTCTGCTGTTTCATAATATACCAAGTTTGGGGTGGTAAAGCTAAAAACAAAAATTTTTTGATTGTTATGAAAATTCATTGTACCATAGTGTACAGTTCATTTTGTGAAGAAATTGTACTCAGCCTGTGGCAAGATGGTCCCAGTCAGCCACTGTTAAAGCATGATTTATAGATGTATATCAAAACTTTTAGTATCTATGTATACAAAAATAGTATATTTAGTAGAAAATAATCAAATATTGACAATTGTTGTTACCATAGCAACCATTTTCTTGCAAACCATATTACTGCTGTTGACTGTGTTTTCCACTTCGGGTACTATACGGAACAGTTTATCGAGCTCCGAAGCGACAAAATTTTGTCGTTGCCATGGCAACTGCTTATCAAAACATCATTTTGGACTTTTTCAATCATTTAAATTCCTTTGACTGATAGTCAATAACATGAACATATGAAATTTTAAGACTTTTGTATTTCACGACTTCTTTCATTTTTGCCGCAATACGTAATATGGCTATACGCATGGTATATAGTTCTTTCGGCAGAGTAGTGCGACAAAACTAAAATGCGCAACACAAAATGGAGAGTTGCGTTTAACTCGAAAAACCTCACATTCTAGTATATTCGCCAAAAAAAATCTTCGAAGGGGGAGGAATGACATGTTTATGGTCTCGCGGAACACCTCTAGACTTTTCCATGTAGCGACTTTTCAAAAAAGTGACCACTGTCAAAATTCTTATTTTAAGTAAACTTAAAGTTGCTTTAAATCTTTAATAGGAAATGTTGACTTTTGAAGTTTAAATTAATTTGGGAGGATTTTCTGCTGAAAATAGGCATCTTAGACAGATCCGAAACTGTGTAGAAACTCCCATGCAGCCGGCTTACTTTCGGTTTGCTGTTTTGGCCATGTACTGAAAATAGCTAAGAAATATGGAGGGAAAATAGCAGTCTTGTTCATAGATGATAAATTTGTGAGAAAATGAATCACGGAAGAGGTATGTAATTTGGTACCATTTGAAAGTTTCAGATTTTATTTAGAGATACATAGTAACCATATTTTGTGGGAATTTTTTTTTCCCTGAGCTATGGCGACCTGAAAATGGGTAGGTTTTGCTAAAATTTGCATAATTTTAGTGTCATTTTGGGTATGTTTCCATTCAATGTTCTGGCACATGGAAGCTAGAAGAAAGTAATGTCTATATGTGTTCTAGTACTTTGAGGGGGTATTGTGAATATTAAGATATAAAATGTTGAATAAGTTGGTTGCCATGGCAACAGATTGGGAAAAAAAGAAAAACACCCCTTCCCTTAAAGCGACATTACCAGAGAGGTGTTCCGCGAGACCATAAGCGCATTGTCGCTATAGGTCCAAATTTTCAAAAATGGTTTCCATGGCAACACTTGACATAGTTTGTAGGTCTTGACTCTGCTGTTTCATAATATACCAAGTTTGGGGTGGTAAAGCTAAAAACAAAAATTTTTGATTGTTATGAAAATTCATTGTACCATAGTGTACAGTTCATTTTGTGAAGAAATTGTACTCAGCCTGTGGCAAGATGGTCCCAGTCAGCCACTGTTAAAGCATGATTTATAGATGTATATCAAAACTTTTAGTATCTATGTATACAAAAATAGTATATTTAGTAGAAAATAATCAAATATTGACAATTGTTGTTACCATAGCAACCATTTTCTTGCAAACCATATTACTGCTGTTGACTGTGTTTTCCACTTCGGGTACTATACGGAACAGTTTATCGAGCTCCGAAGCGACAAAATTTTGTCGTTGCCATGGCAACTGCTTATCAAAACATCATTTTGGACTTTTTCAATCATTTAAATTCCTTTGACTGATAGTCAATAACATGAACATATGAAATTTTAAGACTTTTGTATTTCACGACTTCTTTCATTTTTGCCGCAATACGTAATATGGCTATACGCATGGTATATAGTTCTTTCGGCAGAGTAGTGCGACAAAACTAAAATGCGCAACACAAAATGGAGAGTTGCGTTTAACTCGAAAAACCTCACATTCTAGTATATTCGCCAAAAAAAATCTTCGAAGGGGGAGGAATGACATGTTTATGGTCTCGCGGAACACCTCTAGACTTTTCCATGTAGCGACTTTTCAAAAAAGTGACCACTGTCAAAATTCTTATTTTAAGTAAACTTAAAGTTGCTTTAAATCTTTAATAGGAAATGTTGACTTTTGAAGTTTAAATTAATTTGGGAGGATTTTCTGCTGAAAATAGGCATCTTAGACAGATCCGAAACTGTGTAGAAACTCCCATGCAGCCGGCTTACTTTCGGTTTGCTGTTTTGGCCATGTACTGAAAATAGCTAAGAAATATGGAGGGAAAATAGCAGTCTTGTTCATAGATGATAAATTTGTGAGAAAATGAATCACGGAAGAGGTATGTAATTTGGTACCATTTGAAAGTTTCAGATTTTATTTAGAGATACATAGTAACCATATTTTGTGGGAAATTTTTTTTCCCTGAGCTATGGCGACCTGAAAATGGGTAGGTTTTGCTAAAATTTGCATAATTTTAGTGTCATTTTGGGTATGTTTCCATTCAATGTTCTGGCACATGGAAGCTAGAAGAAAGTAATGTCTATATGTGTTCTAGTACTTTGAGGGGGTATTGTGAATATTAAGATATAAAATGTTGAATAAGTTGGTTGCCATGGCAACAGATTGGGAAAAAAAGAAAAACACCCCTTCCCTTAAAGCGACATTACCAGAGAGGTGTTCCGCGAGACCATAAGCGCATTGTCGCTATAGGTCCAAATTTTCAAAAATGGTTTCCATGGCAACACTTGACATAGTTTGTAGGTCTTGACTCTGCTGTTTCATAATATACCAAGTTTGGGGTGGTAAAGCTAAAAACAAAAATTTTTTGATTGTTATGAAAATTCATTGTACCATAGTGTACAGTTCATTTTGTGAAGAAATTGTACTCAGCCTGTGGCAAGATGGTCCCAGTCAGCCACTGTTAAAGCATGATTTATAGATGTATATCAAAACTTTTAGTATCTATGTATACAAAAATAGTATATTTAGTAGAAAATAATCAAATATTGACAATTGTTGTTACCATAGCAACCATTTTCTTGCAAACCATATTACTGCTGTTGACTGTGTTTTCCACTTCGGGTACTATACGGAACAGTTTATCGAGCTCCGAAGCGACAAAATTTTGTCGTTGCCATGGCAACTGCTTATCAAAACATCATTTTGGACTTTTTCAATCATTTAAATTCCTTTGACTGATAGTCAATAACATGAACATATGAAATTTTAAGACTTTTGTATTTCACGACTTCTTTCATTTTTGCCGCAATACGTAATATGGCTATACGCATGGTATATAGTTCTTTCGGCAGAGTAGTGCGACAAAACTAAAATGCGCAACACAAAATGGAGAGTTGCGTTTAACTCGAAAAACCTCACATTCTAGTATATTCGCCAAAAAAAATCTTCGAAGGGGGAGGAATGACATGTTTATGGTCTCGCGGAACACCTCTAGACTTTTCCATGTAGCGACTTTTCAAAAAAGTGACCACTGTCAAAATTCTTATTTTAAGTAAACTTAAAGTTGCTTTAAATCTTTAATAGGAAATGTTGACTTTTGAAGTTTAAATTAATTTGGGAGGATTTTCTGCTGAAAATAGGCATCTTAGACAGATCCGAAACTGTGTAGAAACTCCCATGCAGCCGGCTTACTTTCGGTTTGCTGTTTTGGCCATGTACTGAAAATAGCTAAGAAATATGGAGGGAAAATAGCAGTCTTGTTCATAGATGATAAATTTGTGAGAAAATGAATCACGGAAGAGGTATGTAATTTGGTACCATTTGAAAGTTTCAGATTTTATTTAGAGATACATAGTAACCATATTTTGTGGGAAATTTTTTTTCCCTGAGCTATGGCGACCTGAAAATGGGTAGGTTTTGCTAAAATTTGCATAATTTTAGTGTCATTTTGGGTATGTTTCCATTCAATGTTCTGGCACATGGAAGCTAGAAGAAAGTAATGTCTATATGTGTTCTAGTACTTTGAGGGGGTATTGTGAATATTAAGATATAAAATGTTGAATAAGTTGGTTGCCATGGCAACAGATTGGGAAAAAAAGAAAAACACCCCTTCCCTTAAAGCGACATTACCAGAGAGGTGTTCCGCGAGACCATAAGCGCATTGTCGCTATAGGTCCAAATTTTCAAAAATGGTTTCCATGGCAACACTTGACATAGTTTGTAGGTCTTGACTCTGCTGTTTCATAATATACCAAGTTTGGGGTGGTAAAGCTAAAAACAAAAATTTTTTGATTGTTATGAAAATTCATTGTACCATAGTGTACAGTTCATTTTGTGAAGAAATTGTACTCAGCCTGTGGCAAGATGGTCCCAGTCAGCCACTGTTAAAGCATGATTTATAGATGTATATCAAAACTTTTAGTATCTATGTATACAAAAATAGTATATTTAGTAGAAAATAATCAAATATTGACAATTGTTGTTACCATAGCAACCATTTTCTTGCAAACCATATTACTGCTGTTGACTGTGTTTTCCACTTCGGGTACTATACGGAACAGTTTATCGAGCTCCGAAGCGACAAAATTTTGTCGTTGCCATGGCAACTGCTTATCAAAACATCATTTTGGACTTTTTCAATCATTTAAATTCCTTTGACTGATAGTCAATAACATGAACATATGAAATTTTAAGACTTTTGTATTTCACGACTTCTTTCATTTTTGCCGCAATACGTAATATGGCTATACGCATGGTATATAGTTCTTTCGGCAGAGTAGTGCGACAAAACTAAAATGCGCAACACAAAATGGAGAGTTGCGTTTAACTCGAAAAACCTCACATTCTAGTATATTCGCCAAAAAAAATCTTCGAAGGGGGAGGAATGACATGTTTATGGTCTCGCGGAACACCTCTAGACTTTTCCATGTAGCGACTTTTCAAAAAAGTGACCACTGTCAAAATTCTTATTTTAAGTAAACTTAAAGTTGCTTTAAATCTTTAATAGGAAATGTTGACTTTTGAAGTTTAAATTAATTTGGGAGGATTTTCTGCTGAAAATAGGCATCTTAGACAGATCCGAAACTGTGTAGAAACTCCCATGCAGCCGGCTTACTTTCGGTTTGCTGTTTTGGCCATGTACTGAAAATAGCTAAGAAATATGGAGGGAAAATAGCAGTCTTGTTCATAGATGATAAATTTGTGAGAAAATGAATCACGGAAGAGGTATGTAATTTGGTACCATTTGAAAGTTTCAGATTTTATTTAGAGATACATAGTAACCATATTTTGTGGGAAATTTTTTTTCCCTGAGCTATGGCGACCTGAAAATGGGTAGGTTTTGCTAAAATTTGCATAATTTTAGTGTCATTTTGGGTATGTTTCCATTCAATGTTCTGGCACATGGAAGCTAGAAGAAAGTAATGTCTATATGTGTTCTAGTACTTTGAGGGGGTATTGTGAATATTAAGATATAAAATGTTGAATAAGTTGGTTGCCATGGCAACAGATTGGGAAAAAAAGAAAAACACCCCTTCCCTTAAAGCGACATTACCAGAGAGGTGTTCCGCGAGACCATAAGCGCATTGTCGCTATAGGTCCAAATTTTCAAAAATGGTTTCCATGGCAACACTTGACATAGTTTGTAGGTCTTGACTCTGCTGTTTCATAATATACCAAGTTTGGGGTGGTAAAGCTAAAAACAAAAATTTTTTGATTGTTATGAAAATTCATTGTACCATAGTGTACAGTTCATTTTGTGAAGAAATTGTACTCAGCCTGTGGCAAGATGGTCCCAGTCAGCCACTGTTAAAGCATGATTTATAGATGTATATCAAAACTTTTAGTATCTATGTATACAAAAATAGTATATTTAGTAGAAAATAATCAAATATTGACAATTGTTGTTACCATAGCAACCATTTTCTTGCAAACCATATTACTGCTGTTGACTGTGTTTTCCACTTCGGGTACTATACGGAACAGTTTATCGAGCTCCGAAGCGACAAAATTTTGTCGTTGCCATGGCAACTGCTTATCAAAACATCATTTTGGACTTTTTCAATCATTTAAATTCCTTTGACTGATAGTCAATAACATGAACATATGAAATTTTAAGACTTTTGTATTTCACGACTTCTTTCATTTTTGCCGCAATACGTAATATGGCTATACGCATGGTATATAGTTCTTTCGGCAGAGTAGTGCGACAAAACTAAAATGCGCAACACAAAATGGAGAGTTGCGTTTAACTCGAAAAACCTCACATTCTAGTATATTCGCCAAAAAAAATCTTCGAAGGGGGAGGAATGACATGTTTATGGTCTCGCGGAACACCTCTAGACTTTTCCATGTAGCGACTTTTCAAAAAAGTGACCACTGTCAAAATTCTTATTTTAAGTAAACTTAAAGTTGCTTTAAATCTTTAATAGGAAATGTTGACTTTTGAAGTTTAAATTAATTTGGGAGGATTTTCTGCTGAAAATAGGCATCTTAGACAGATCCGAAACTGTGTAGAAACTCCCATGCAGCCGGCTTACTTTCGGTTTGCTGTTTTGGCCATGTACTGAAAATAGCTAAGAAATATGGAGGGAAAATAGCAGTCTTGTTCATAGATGATAAATTTGTGAGAAAATGAATCACGGAAGAGGTATGTAATTTGGTACCATTTGAAAGTTTCAGATTTTATTTAGAGATACATAGTAACCATATTTTGTGGGAAATTTTTTTTCCCTGAGCTATGGCGACCTGAAAATGGGTAGGTTTTGCTAAAATTTGCATAATTTTAGTGTCATTTTGGGTATGTTTCCATTCAATGTTCTGGCACATGGAAGCTAGAAGAAAGTAATGTCTATATGTGTTCTAGTACTTTGAGGGGGTATTGTGAATATTAAGATATAAAATGTTGAATAAGTTGGTTGCCATGGCAACAGATTGGGAAAAAAAGAAAAACACCCCTTCCCTTAAAGCGACATTACCAGAGAGGTGTTCCGCGAGACCATAAGCGCATTGTCGCTATAGGTCCAAATTTTCAAAAATGGTTTCCATGGCAACACTTGACATAGTTTGTAGGTCTTGACTCTGCTGTTTCATAATATACCAAGTTTGGGGTGGTAAAGCTAAAAACAAAAATTTTTTGATTGTTATGAAAATTCATTGTACCATAGTGTACAGTTCATTTTGTGAAGAAATTGTACTCAGCCTGTGGCAAGATGGTCCCAGTCAGCCACTGTTAAAGCATGATTTATAGATGTATATCAAAACTTTTAGTATCTATGTATACAAAAATAGTATATTTAGTAGAAAATAATCAAATATTGACAATTGTTGTTACCATAGCAACCATTTTCTTGCAAACCATATTACTGCTGTTGACTGTGTTTTCCACTTCGGGTACTATACGGAACAGTTTATCGAGCTCCGAAGCGACAAAATTTTGTCGTTGCCATGGCAACTGCTTATCAAAACATCATTTTGGACTTTTTCAATCATTTAAATTCCTTTGACTGATAGTCAATAACATGAACATATGAAATTTTAAGACTTTTGTATTTCACGACTTCTTTCATTTTTGCCGCAATACGTAATATGGCTATACGCATGGTATATAGTTCTTTCGGCAGAGTAGTGCGACAAAACTAAAATGCGCAACACAAAATGGAGAGTTGCGTTTAACTCGAAAAACCTCACATTCTAGTATATTCGCCAAAAAAAATCTTCGAAGGGGGAGGAATGACATGTTTATGGTCTCGCGGAACACCTCTAGACTTTTCCATGTAGCGACTTTTCAAAAAAGTGACCACTGTCAAAATTCTTATTTTAAGTAAACTTAAAGTTGCTTTAAATCTTTAATAGGAAATGTTGACTTTTGAAGTTTAAATTAATTTGGGAGGATTTTCTGCTGAAAATAGGCATCTTAGACAGATCCGAAACTGTGTAGAAACTCCCATGCAGCCGGCTTACTTTCGGTTTGCTGTTTTGGCCATGTACTGATAATAGCTAAGAAATATGGAGGGAAAATAGCAGTCTTGTTCATAGATGATAAATTTGTGAGAAAATGAATCACGGAAGAGGTATGTAATTTGGTACCATTTGAAAGTTTCAGATTTTATTTAGAGATACATAGTAACCATATTTTGTGGGAAATTTTTTTCCCTGAGCTATGGCGACCTGAAAATGGGTAGGTTTTGCTAAAATTTGCATAATTTTAGTGTCATTTTGGGTATGTTTCCATTCAATGTTCTGGCACATGGAAGCTAGAAGAAAGTAATGTCTATATGTGTTCTAGTACTTTGAGGGGGTATTGTGAATATTAAGATATAAAATGTTGAATAAGTTGGTTGCCATGGCAACAGATTGGGAAAAAAAGAAAAACACCCCTTCCCTTAAAGCGACATTACCAGAGAGGTGTTCCGCGAGACCATAAGCGCATTGTCGCTATAGGTCCAAATTTTCAAAAATGGTTTCCATGGCAACACTTGACATAGTTTGTAGGTCTTGACTCTGCTGTTTCATAATATACCAAGTTTGGGGTGGTAAAGCTAAAAACAAAAATTTTTTGATTGTTATGAAAATTCATTGTACCATAGTGTACAGTTCATTTTGTGAAGAAATTGTACTCAGCCTGTGGCAAGATGGTCCCAGTCAGCCACTGTTAAAGCATGATTTATAGATGTATATCAAAACTTTTAGTATCTATGTATACAAAAATAGTATATTTAGTAGAAAATAATCAAATATTGACAATTGTTGTTACCATAGCAACCATTTTCTTGCAAACCATATTACTGCTGTTGACTGTGTTTTCCACTTCGGGTACTATACGGAACAGTTTATCGAGCTCCGAAGCGACAAAATTTTGTCGTTGCCATGGCAACTGCTTATCAAAACATCATTTTGGACTTTTTCAATCATTTAAATTCCTTTGACTGATAGTCAATAACATGAACATATGAAATTTTAAGACTTTTGTATTTCACGACTTCTTTCATTTTTGCCGCAATACGTAATATGGCTATACGCATGGTATATAGTTCTTTCGGCAGAGTAGTGCGACAAAACTAAAATGCGCAACACAAAATGGAGAGTTGCGTTTAACTCGAAAAACCTCACATTCTAGTATATTCGCCAAAAAAAATCTTCGAAGGGGGAGGAATGACATGTTTATGGTCTCGCGGAACACCTCTAGACTTTTCCATGTAGCGACTTTTCAAAAAAGTGACCACTGTCAAAATTCTTATTTTAAGTAAACTTAAAGTTGCTTTAAATCTTTAATAGGAAATGTTGACTTTTGAAGTTTAAATTAATTTGGGAGGATTTTCTGCTGAAAATAGGCATCTTAGACAGATCCGAAACTGTGTAGAAACTCCCATGCAGCCGGCTTACTTTCGGTTTGCTGTTTTGGCCATGTACTGAAAATAGCTAAGAAATATGGAGGGAAAATAGCAGTCTTGTTCATAGATGATAAATTTGTGAGAAAATGAATCACGGAAGAGGTATGTAATTTGGTATCATTTGAAAGTTTCAGATTTTATTTAGAGATACATAGTAACCATATTTTGTGGGAAATTTTTTTTCCCTGAGCTATGGCGACCTGAAAATGGGTAGGTTTTGCTAAAATTTGCATAATTTTAGTGTCATTTTGGGTATGTTTCCATTCAATGTTCTGGCACATGGAAGCTAGAAGAAAGTAATGTCTATATGTGTTCTAGTACTTTGAGGGGGTATTGTGAATATTAAGATATAAAATGTTGAATAAGTTGGTTGCCATGGCAACAGATTGGGAAAAAAAGAAAAACACCCCTTCCCTTAAAGCGACATTACCAGAGAGGTGTTCCGCGAGACCATAAGCGCATTGTCGCTATAGGTCCAAATTTTCAAAAATGGTTTCCATGGCAACACTTGACATAGTTTGTAGGTCTTGACTCTGCTGTTTCATAATATACCAAGTTTGGGGTGGTAAAGCTAAAAACAAAAATTTTTTGATTGTTATGAAAATTCATTGTACCATAGTGTACAGTTCATTTTGTGAAGAAATTGTACTCAGCCTGTGGCAAGATGGTCCCAGTCAGCCACTGTTAAAGCATGATTTATAGATGTATATCAAAACTTTTAGTATCTATGTATACAAAAATAGTATATTTAGTAGAAAATAATCAAATATTGACAATTGTTGTTACCATAGCAACCATTTTCTTGCAAACCATATTACTGCTGTTGACTGTGTTTTCCACTTCGGGTACTATACGGAACAGTTTATCGAGCTCCGAAGCGACAAAATTTTGTCGTTGCCATGGCAACTGCTTATCAAAACATCATTTTGGACTTTTTCAATCATTTAAATTCCTTTGACTGATAGTCAATAACATGAACATATGAAATTTTAAGACTTTTGTATTTCACGACTTCTTTCATTTTTGCCGCAATACGTAATATGGCTATACGCATGGTATATAGTTCTTTCGGCAGAGTAGTGCGACAAAACTAAAATGCGCAACACAAAATGGAGAGTTGCGTTTAACTCGAAAAACCTCACATTCTAGTATATTCGCCAAAAAAAATCTTCGAAGGGGGAGGAATGACATGTTTATGGTCTCGCGGAACACCTCTAGACTTTTCCATGTAGCGACTTTTCAAAAAAGTGACCACTGTCAAAATTCTTATTTTAAGTAAACTTAAAGTTGCTTTAAATCTTTAATAGGAAATGTTGACTTTTGAAGTTTAAATTAATTTGGGAGGATTTTCTGCTGAAAATAGGCATCTTAGACAGATCCGAAACTGTGTAGAAACTCCCATGCAGCCGGCTTACTTTCGGTTTGCTGTTTTGGCCATGTACTGAAAATAGCTAAGAAATATGGAGGGAAAATAGCAGTCTTGTTCATAGATGATAAATTTGTGAGAAAATGAATCACGGAAGAGGTATGTAATTTGGTACCATTTGAAAGTTTCAGATTTTATTTAGAGATACATAGTAACCATATTTTGTGGGAAATTTTTTTTCCCTGAGCTATGGCGACCTGAAAATGGGTAGGTTTTGCTAAAATTTGCATAATTTTAGTGTCATTTTGGGTATGTTTCCATTCAATGTTCTGGCACATGGAAGCTAGAAGAAAGTAATGTCTATATGTGTTCTAGTACTTTGAGGGGGTATTGTGAATATTAAGATATAAAATGTTGAATAAGTTGGTTGCCATGGCAACAGATTGGGAAAAAAAGAAAAACACCCCTTCCCTTAAAGCGACATTACCAGAGAGGTGTTCCGCGAGACCATAAGCGCATTGTCGCTATAGGTCCAAATTTTCAAAAATGGTTTCCATGGCAACACTTGACATAGTTTGTAGGTCTTGACTCTGCTGTTTCATAATATACCAAGTTTGGGGTGGTAAAGCTAAAAACAAAAATTTTTTGATTGTTATGAAAATTCATTGTACCATAGTGTACAGTTCATTTTGTGAAGAAATTGTACTCAGCCTGTGGCAAGATGGTCCCAGTCAGCCACTGTTAAAGCATGATTTATAGATGTATATCAAAACTTTTAGTATCTATGTATACAAAAATAGTATATTTAGTAGAAAATAATCAAATATTGACAATTGTTGTTACCATAGCAACCATTTTCTTGCAAACCATATTACTGCTGTTGACTGTGTTTTCCACTTCGGGTACTATACGGAACAGTTTATCGAGCTCCGAAGCGACAAAATTTTGTCGTTGCCATGGCAACTGCTTATCAAAACATCATTTTGGACTTTTTCAATCATTTAAATTCCTTTGACTGATAGTCAATAACATGAACATATGAAATTTTAAGACTTTTGTATTTCACGACTTCTTTCATTTTTGCCGCAATACGTAATATGGCTATACGCATGGTATATAGTTCTTTCGGCAGAGTAGTGCGACAAAACTAAAATGCGCAACACAAAATGGAGAGTTGCGTTTAACTCGAAAAACCTCACATTCTAGTATATTCGCCAAAAAAAATCTTCGAAGGGGGAGGAATGACATGTTTATGGTCTCGCGGAACACCTCTAGACTTTTCCATGTAGCGACTTTTCAAAAAAGTGACCACTGTCAAAATTCTTATTTTAAGTAAACTTAAAGTTGCTTTAAATCTTTAATAGGAAATGTTGACTTTTGAAGTTTAAATTAATTTGGGAGGATTTTCTGCTGAAAATAGGCATCTTAGACAGATCCGAAACTGTGTAGAAACTCCCATGCAGCCGGCTTACTTTCGGTTTGCTGTTTTGGCCATGTACTGAAAATAGCTAAGAAATATGGAGGGAAAATAGCAGTCTTGTTCATAGATGATAAATTTGTGAGAAAATGAATCACGGAAGAGGTATGTAATTTGGTACCATTTGAAAGTTTCAGATTTTATTTAGAGATACATAGTAACCATATTTTGTGGGAAATTTTTTTTCCCTGAGCTATGGCGACCTGAAAATGGGTAGGTTTTGCTAAAATTTGCATAATTTTAGTGTCATTTTGGGTATGTTTCCATTCAATGTTCTGGCACATGGAAGCTAGAAGAAAGTAATGTCTATATGTGTTCTAGTACTTTGAGGGGGTATTGTGAATATTAAGATATAAAATGTTGAATAAGTTGGTTGCCATGGCAACAGATTGGGAAAAAAAGAAAAACACCCCTTCCCTTAAAGCGACATTACCAGAGAGGTGTTCCGCGAGACCATAAGCGCATTGTCGCTATAGGTCCAAATTTTCAAAAATGGTTTCCATGGCAACACTTGACATAGTTTGTAGGTCTTGACTCTGCTGTTTCATAATATACCAAGTTTGGGGTGGTAAAGCTAAAAACAAAAATTTTTTGATTGTTATGAAAATTCATTGTACCATAGTGTACAGTTCATTTTGTGAAGAAATTGTACTCAGCCTGTGGCAAGATGGTCCCAGTCAGCCACTGTTAAAGCATGATTTATAGATGTATATCAAAACTTTTAGTATCTATGTATACAAAAATAGTATATTTAGTAGAAAATAATCAAATATTGACAATTGTTGTTACCATAGCAACCATTTTCTTGCAAACCATATTACTGCTGTTGACTGTGTTTTCCACTTCGGGTACTATACGGAACAGTTTATCGAGCTCCGAAGCGACAAAATTTTGTCGTTGCCATGGTAACTGCTTATCAAAACATCATTTTGGACTTTTTCAATCATTTAAATTCCTTTGACTGATAGTCAATAACATGAACATATGAAATTTTAAGACTTTTGTATTTCACGACTTCTTTCATTTTTGCCGCAATACGTAATATGGCTATACGCATGGTATATAGTTCTTTCGGCAGAGTAGTGCGACAAAACTAAAATGCGCAACACAAAATGGAGAGTTGCGTTTAACTCGAAAAACCTCACATTCTAGTATATTCGCCAAAAAAAATCTTCGAAGGGGGAGGAATGACATGTTTATGGTCTCGCGGAACACCTCTAGACTTTTCCATGTAGCGACTTTTCAAAAAAGTGACCACTGTCAAAATTCTTATTTTAAGTAAACTTAAAGTTGCTTTAAATCTTTAATAGGAAATGTTGACTTTTGAAGTTTAAATTAATTTGGGAGGATTTTCTGCTGAAAATAGGCATCTTAGACAGATCCGAAACTGTGTAGAAACTCCCATGCAGCCGGCTTACTTTCGGTTTGCTGTTTTGGCCATGTACTGAAAATAGCTAAGAAATATGGAGGGAAAATAGCAGTCTTGTTCATAGATGATAAATTTGTGAGAAAATGAATCACGGAAGAGGTATGTAATTTGGTACCATTTGAAAGTTTCAGATTTTATTTAGAGATACATAGTAACCATATTTTGTGGGAAATTTTTTTTCCCTGAGCTATGGCGACCTGAAAATGGGTAGGTTTTGCTAAAATTTGCATAATTTTAGTGTCATTTTGGGTATGTTTCCATTCAATGTTCTGGCACATGGAAGCTAGAAGAAAGTAATGTCTATATGTGTTCTAGTACTTTGAGGGGGTATTGTGAATATTAAGATATAAAATGTTGAATAAGTTGGTTGCCATGGCAACAGATTGGGAAAAAAAGAAAAACACCCCTTCCCTTAAAGCGACATTACCAGAGAGGTGTTCCGCGAGACCATAAGCGCATTGTCGCTATAGGTCCAAATTTTCAAAAATGGTTTCCATGGCAACACTTGACATAGTTTGTAGGTCTTGACTCTGCTGTTTCATAATATACCAAGTTTGGGGTGGTAAAGCTAAAAACAAAAATTTTTTGATTGTTATGAAAATTCATTGTACCATAGTGTACAGTTCATTTTGTGAAGAAATTGTACTCAGCCTGTGGCAAGATGGTCCCAGTCAGCCACTGTTAAAGCATGATTTATAGATGTATATCAAAACTTTTAGTATCTATGTATACAAAAATAGTATATTTAGTAGAAAATAATCAAATATTGACAATTGTTGTTACCATAGCAACCATTTTCTTGCAAACCATATTACTGCTGTTGACTGTGTTTTCCACTTCGGGTACTATACGGAACAGTTTATCGAGCTCCGAAGCGACAAAATTTTGTCGTTGCCATGGCAACTGCTTATCAAAACATCATTTTGGACTTTTTCAATCATTTAAATTCCTTTGACTGATAGTCAATAACATGAACATATGAAATTTTAAGACTTTTGTATTTCACGACTTCTTTCATTTTTGCCGCAATACGTAATATGGCTATACGCATGGTATATAGTTCTTTCGGCAGAGTAGTGCGACAAAACTAAAATGCGCAACACAAAATGGAGAGTTGCGTTTAACTCGAAAAACCTCACATTCTAGTATATTCGCCAAAAAAAATCTTCGAAGGGGGAGGAATGACATGTTTATGGTCTCGCGGAACACCTCTAGACTTTTCCATGTAGCGACTTTTCAAAAAAGTGACCACTGTCAAAATTCTTATTTTAAGTAAACTTAAAGTTGCTTTAAATCTTTAATAGGAAATGTTGACTTTTGAAGTTTAAATTAATTTGGGAGGATTTTCTGCTGAAAATAGGCATCTTAGACAGATCCGAAACTGTGTAGAAACTCCCATGCAGCCGGCTTACTTTCGGTTTGCTGTTTTGGCCATGTACTGAAAATAGCTAAGAAATATGGAGGGAAAATAGCAGTCTTGTTCATAGATGATAAATTTGTGAGAAAATGAATCACGGAAGAGGTATGTAATTTGGTACCATTTGAAAGTTTCAGATTTTATTTAGAGATACATAGTAACCATATTTTGTGGGAAATTTTTTTTCCCTGAGCTATGGCGACCTGAAAATGGGTAGGTTTTGCTAAAATTTGCATAATTTTAGTGTCATTTTGGGTATGTTTCCATTCAATGTTCTGGCACATGGAAGCTAGAAGAAAGTAATGTCTATATGTGTTCTAGTACTTTGAGGGGGTATTGTGAATATTAAGATATAAAATGTTGAATAAGTTGGTTGCCATGGCAACAGATTGGGAAAAAAAGAAAAACACCCCTTCCCTTAAAGCGACATTACCAGAGAGGTGTTCCGCGAGACCATAAGCGCATTGTCGCTATAGGTCCAAATTTTCAAAAATGGTTTCCATGGCAACACTTGACATAGTTTGTAGGTCTTGACTCTGCTGTTTCATAATATACCAAGTTTGGGGTGGTAAAGCTAAAAACAAAAATTTTTTGATTGTTATGAAAATTCATTGTACCATAGTGTACAGTTCATTTTGTGAAGAAATTGTACTCAGCCTGTGGCAAGATGGTCCCAGTCAGCCACTGTTAAAGCATGATTTATAGATGTATATCAAAACTTTTAGTATCTATGTATACAAAAATAGTATATTTAGTAGAAAATAATCAAATATTGACAATTGTTGTTACCATAGCAACCATTTTCTTGCAAACCATATTACTGCTGTTGACTGTGTTTTCCACTTCGGGTACTATACGGAACAGTTTATCGAGCTCCGAAGCGACAAAATTTTGTCGTTGCCATGGCAACTGCTTATCAAAACATCATTTTGGACTTTTTCAATCATTTAAATTCCTTTGACTGATAGTCAATAACATGAACATATGAAATTTTAAGACTTTTGTATTTCACGACTTCTTTCATTTTTGCCGCAATACGTAATATGGCTATACGCATGGTATATAGTTCTTTCGGCAGAGTAGTGCGACAAAACTAAAATGCGCAACACAAAATGGAGAGTTGCGTTTAACTCGAAAAACCTCACATTCTAGTATATTCGCCAAAAAAAATCTTCGAAGGGGGAGGAATGACATGTTTATGGTCTCGCGGAACACCTCTAGACTTTTCCATGTAGCGACTTTTCAAAAAAGTGACCACTGTCAAAATTCTTATTTTAAGTAAACTTAAAGTTGCTTTAAATCTTTAATAGGAAATGTTGACTTTTGAAGTTTAAATTAATTTGGGAGGATTTTCTGCTGAAAATAGGCATCTTAGACAGATCCGAAACTGTGTAGAAACTCCCATGCAGCCGGCTTACTTTCGGTTTGCTGTTTTGGCCATGTACTGAAAATAGCTAAGAAATATGGAGGGAAAATAGCAGTCTTGTTCATAGATGATAAATTTGTGAGAAAATGAATCACGGAAGAGGTATGTAATTTGGTACCATTTGAAAGTTTCAGATTTTATTTAGAGATACATAGTAACCATATTTTGTGGGAAATTTTTTTTCCCTGAGCTATGGCGACCTGAAAATGGGTAGGTTTTGCTAAAATTTGCATAATTTTAGTGTCATTTTGGGTATGTTTCCATTCAATGTTCTGGCACATGGAAGCTAGAAGAAAGTAATGTCTATATGTGTTCTAGTACTTTGAGGGGGTATTGTGAATATTAAGATATAAAATGTTGAATAAGTTGGTTGCCATGGCAACAGATTGGGAAAAAAAGAAAAACACCCCTTCCCTTAAAGCGACATTACCAGAGAGGTGTTCCGCGAGACCATAAGCGCATTGTCGCTATAGGTCCAAATTTTCAAAAATGGTTTCCATGGCAACACTTGACATAGTTTGTAGGTCTTGACTCTGCTGTTTCATAATATACCAAGTTTGGGGTGGTAAAGCTAAAAACAAAAATTTTTTGATTGTTATGAAAATTCATTGTACCATAGTGTACAGTTCATTTTGTGAAGAAATTGTACTCAGCCTGTGGCAAGATGGTCCCAGTCAGCCACTGTTAAAGCATGATTTATAGATGTATATCAAAACTTTTAGTATCTATGTATACAAAAATAGTATATTTAGTAGAAAATAATCAAATATTGACAATTGTTGTTACCATAGCAACCATTTTCTTGCAAACCATATTACTGCTGTTGACTGTGTTTTCCACTTCGGGTACTATACGGAACAGTTTATCGAGCTCCGAAGCGACAAAATTTTGTCGTTGCCATGGCAACTGCTTATCAAAACATCATTTTGGACTTTTTCAATCATTTAAATTCCTTTGACTGATAGTCAATAACATGAACATATGAAATTTTAAGACTTTTGTATTTCACGACTTCTTTCATTTTTGCCGCAATACGTAATATGGCTATACGCATGGTATATAGTTCTTTCGGCAGAGTAGTGCGACAAAACTAAAATGCGCAACACAAAATGGAGAGTTGCGTTTAACTCGAAAAACCTCACATTCTAGTATATTCGCCAAAAAAAATCTTCGAAGGGGGAGGAATGACATGTTTATGGTCTCGCGGAACACCTCTAGACTTTTCCATGTAGCGACTTTTCAAAAAAGTGACCACTGTCAAAATTCTTATTTTAAGTAAACTTAAAGTTGCTTTAAATCTTTAATAGGAAATGTTGACTTTTGAAGTTTAAATTAATTTGGGAGGATTTTCTGCTGAAAATAGGCATCTTAGACAGATCCGAAACTGTGTAGAAACTCCCATGCAGCCGGCTTACTTTCGGTTTGCTGTTTTGGCCATGTACTGAAAATAGCTAAGAAATATGGAGGGAAAATAGCAGTCTTGTTCATAGATGATAAATTTGTGAGAAAATGAATCACGGAAGAGGTATGTAATTTGGTACCATTTGAAAGTTTCAGATTTTATTTAGAGATACATAGTAACCATATTTTGTGGGAAATTTTTTTTCCCTGAGCTATGGCGACCTGAAAATGGGTAGGTTTTGCTAAAATTTGCATAATTTTAGTGTCATTTTGGGTATGTTTCCATTCAATGTTCTGGCACATGGAAGCTAGAAGAAAGTAATGTCTATATGTGTTCTAGTACTTTGAGGGGGTATTGTGAATATTAAGATATAAAATGTTGAATAAGTTGGTTGCCATGGCAACAGATTGGGAAAAAAAGAAAAACACCCCTTCCCTTAAAGCGACATTACCAGAGAGGTGTTCCGCGAGACCATAAGCGCATTGTCGCTATAGGTCCAAATTTTCAAAAATGGTTTCCATGGCAACACTTGACATAGTTTGTAGGTCTTGACTCTGCTGTTTCATAATATACCAAGTTTGGGGTGGTAAAGCTAAAAACAAAAATTTTTTGATTGTTATGAAAATTCATTGTACCATAGTGTACAGTTCATTTTGTGAAGAAATTGTACTCAGCCTGTGGCAAGATGGTCCCAGTCAGCCACTGTTAAAGCATGATTTATAGATGTATGTCAAAACTTTTAGTATCTATGTATACAAAAATAGTATATTTAGTAGAAAATAATCAAATATTGACAATTGTTGTTACCATAGCAACCATTTTCTTGCAAACCATATTACTGCTGTTGACTGTGTTTTCCACTTCGGGTACTATACGGAACAGTTTATCGAGCTCCGAAGCGACAAAATTTTGTCGTTGCCATGGCAACTGCTTATCAAAACATCATTTTGGACTTTTTCAATCATTTAAATTCCTTTGACTGATAGTCAATAACATGAACATATGAAATTTTAAGACTTTTGTATTTCACGACTTCTTTCATTTTTGCCGCAATACGTAATATGGCTATACGCATGGTATATAGTTCTTTCGGCAGAGTAGTGCGACAAAACTAAAATGCGCAACACAAAATGGAGAGTTGCGTTTAACTCGAAAAACCTCACATTCTAGTATATTCGCCAAAAAAAATCTTCGAAGAGGGAGGAATGACATGTTTATGGTCTCGCGGAACACCTCTAGACTTTTCCATGTAGCGACTTTTCAAAAAAGTGACCACTGTCAAAATTCTTATTTTAAGTAAACTTAAAGTTGCTTTAAATCTTTAATAGGAAATGTTGACTTTTGAAGTTTAAATTAATTTGGGAGGATTTTCTGCTGAAAATAGGCATCTTAGACAGATCCGAAACTGTGTAGAAACTCCCATGCAGCCGGCTTACTTTCGGTTTGCTGTTTTGGCCATGTACTGAAAATAGCTAAGAAATATGGAGGGAAAATAGCAGTCTTGTTCATAGATGATAAATTTGTGAGAAAATGAATCACGGAAGAGGTATGTAATTTGGTACCATTTGAAAGTTTCAGATTTTATTTAGAGATACATAGTAACCATATTTTGTGGGAAATTTTTTTTCCCTGAGCTATGGCGACCTGAAAATGGGTAGGTTTTGCTAAAATTTGCATAATTTTAGTGTCATTTTGGGTATGTTTCCATTCAATGTTCTGGCACATGGAAGCTAGAAGAAAGTAATGTCTATATGTGTTCTAGTACTTTGAGGGGGTATTGTGAATATTAAGATATAAAATGTTGAATAAGTTGGTTGCCATGGCAACAGATTGGGAAAAAAAGAAAAACACCCCTTCCCTTAAAGCGACATTACCAGAGAGGTGTTCCGCGAGACCATAAGCGCATTGTCGCTATAGGTCCAAATTTTCAAAAATGGTTTCCATGGCAACACTTGACATAGTTTGTAGGTCTTGACTCTGCTGTTTCATAATATACCAAGTTTGGGGTGGTAAAGCTAAAAACAAAAATTTTTTGATTGTTATGAAAATTCATTGTACCATAGTGTACAGTTCATTTTGTGAAGAAATTGTACTCAGCCTGTGGCAAGATGGTCCCAGTCAGCCACTGTTAAAGCATGATTTATAGATGTATATCAAAACTTTTAGTATCTATGTATACAAAAATAGTATATTTAGTAGAAAATAATCAAATAATGACAATTGTTGTTACCATAGCAACCATTTTCTTGCAAACCATATTACTGCTGTTGACTGTGTTTTCCACTTCGGGTACTATACGGAACAGTTTATCGAGCTCCGAAGCGACAAAATTTTGTCGTTGCCATGGCAACTGCTTATCAAAACATCATTTTGGACTTTTTCAATCATTTAAATTCCTTTGACTGATAGTCAATAACATGAACATATGAAATTTTAAGACTTTTGTATTTCACGACTTCTTTCATTTTTGCCGCAATACGTAATATGGCTATACGCATGGTATATAGTTCTTTCGGCAGAGTAGTGCGACAAAACTAAAATGCGCAACACAAAATGGAGAGTTGCGTTTAACTCGAAAAACCTCACATTCTAGTATATTCGCCAAAAAAAATCTTCGAAGGGGGAGGAATGACATGTTTATGGTCTCGCGGAACACCTCTAGACTTTTCCATGTAGCGACTTTTCAAAAAAGTGACCACTGTCAAAATTCTTATTTTAAGTAAACTTAAAGTTGCTTTAAATCTTTAATAGGAAATGTTGACTTTTGAAGTTTAAATTAATTTGGGAGGATTTTCTGCTGAAAATAGGCATCTTAGACAGATCCGAAACTGTGTAGAAACTCCCATGCAGCCGGCTTACTTTCGGTTTGCTGTTTTGGCCATGTACTGAAAATAGCTAAGAAATATGGAGGGAAAATAGCAGTCTTGTTCATAGATGATAAATTTGTGAGAAAATGAATCACGGAAGAGGTATGTAATTTGGTACCATTTGAAAGTTTCAGATTTTATTTAGAGATACATAGTAACCATATTTTGTGGGAAATTTTTTTTCCCTGAGCTATGGCGACCTGAAAATGGGTAGGTTTTGCTAAAATTTGCATAATTTTAGTGTCATTTTGGGTATGTTTCCATTCAATGTTCTGGCACATGGAAGCTAGAAGAAAGTAATGTCTATATATGTTCTAGTACATTGAGGGGGTATTGTGAATATTAAGATATAAAATGTTGAATAAGTTGGTTGCCATGGCAACAGATTGGGAAAAAAAGAAAAACACCCCTTCCCTTAAAGCGACATTACCAGAGAGGTGTTCCGCGAGACCATAAGCGCATTGTCGCTATAGGTCCAAATTTTCAAAAATGGTTTCCATGGCAACACTTGACATAGTTTGTAGGTCTTGACTCTGCTGTTTCATAATATACCAAGTTTGGGGTGGTAAAGCTAAAAACAAAAATTTTTTGATTGTTATGAAAATTCATTGTACCATAGTGTACAGTTCATTTTGTGAAGAAATTGTACTCAGCCTGTGGCAAGATGGTCCCAGTCAGCCACTGTTAAAGCATGATTTATAGATGTATATCAAACTTTTAGTATCTATGTATACAAAAATAGTATATTTAGTAGAAAATAATCAAATATTGACAATTGTTGTTACCATAGCAACCATTTTCTTGCAAACCATATTACTGCTGTTGACTGTGTTTTCCACTTCGGGTACTATACGGAACAGTTTATCGAGCTCCGAAGCGACAAAATTTTGTCGTTGCCATGGCAACTGCTTATCAAAACATCATTTTGGACTTTTTCAATCATTTAAATTCCTTTGACTGATAGTCAATAACATGAACATATGAAATTTTAAGACTTTTGTATTTCACGACTTCTTTCATTTTTGCCGCAATACGTAATATGGCTATACGCATGGTATATAGTTCTTTCGGCAGAGTAGTGCGACAAAACTAAAATGCGCAACACAAAATGGAGAGTTGCGTTTAACTCGAAAAACCTCACATTCTAGTATATTCGCCAAAAAAAATCTTCGAAGGGGGAGGAATGACATGTTTATGGTCTCGCGGAACACCTCTAGACTTTTCCATGTAGCGACTTTTCAAAAAAGTGACCACTGTCAAAATTCTTATTTTAAGTAAACTTAAAGTTGCTTTAAATCTTTAATAGGAAATGTTGACTTTTGAAGTTTAAATTAATTTGGGAGGATTTTCTGCTGAAAATAGGCATCTTAGACAGATCCGAAACTGTGTAGAAACTCCCATGCAGCCGGCTTACTTTCGGTTTGCTGTTTTGGCCATGTACTGAAAATAGCTAAGAAATATGGAGGGAAAATAGCAGTCTTGTTCATAGATGATAAATTTGTGAGAAAATGAATCACGGAAGAGGTATGTAATTTGGTACCATTTGAAAGTTTCAGATTTTATTTAGAGATACATAGTAACCATATTTTGTGGGAAATTTTTTTTCCCTGAGCTATGGCGACCTGAAAATGGGTAGGTTTTGCTAAAATTTGCATAATTTTAGTGTCATTTTGGGTATGTTTCCATTCAATGTTCTGGCACATGGAAGCTAGAAGAAAGTAATGTCTATATGTGTTCTAGTACTTTGAGGGGGTATTGTGAATATTAAGATATAAAATGTTGAATAAGTTGGTTGCCATGGCAACAGATTGGGAAAAAAAGAAAAACACCCCTTCCCTTAAAGCGACATTACCAGAGAGGTGTTCCGCGAGACCATAAGCGCATTGTCGCTATAGGTCCAAATTTTCAAAAATGGTTTCCATGGCAACACTTGACATAGTTTGTAGGTCTTGACTCTGCTGTTTCATAATATACCAAGTTTGGGGTGGTAAAGCTAAAAACAAAAATTTTTTGATTGTTATGAAAATTCATTGTACCATAGTGTACAGTTCATTTTGTGAAGAAATTGTACTCAGCCTGTGGCAAGATGGTCCCAGTCAGCCACTGTTAAAGCATGATTTATAGATGTATATCAAACTTTTAGTATCTATGTATACAAAAATAGTATATTTAGTAGAAAATAATCAAATATTGACAATTGTTGTTACCATAGCAACCATTTTCTTGCAAACCATATTACTGCTGTTGACTGTGTTTTCCACTTCGGGTACTATACGGAACAGTTTATCGAGCTCCGAAGCGACAAAATTTTGTCGTTGCCATGGCAACTGCTTATCAAAACATCATTTTGGACTTTTTCAATCATTTAAATTCCTTTGACTGATAGTCAATAACATGAACATATGAAATTTTAAGACTTTTGTATTTCACGACTTCTTTCATTTTTGCCGCAATACGTAATATGGCTATACGCATGGTATATAGTTCTTTCGGCAGAGTAGTGCGACAAAACTAAAATGCGCAACACAAAATGGAGAGTTGCGTTTAACTCGAAAAACCTCACATTCTAGTATATTCGCCAAAAAAAATCTTCGAAGGGGGAGGAATGACATGTTTATGGTCTCGCGGAACACCTCTAGACTTTTCCATGTAGCGACTTTTCAAAAAAGTGACCACTGTCAAAATTCTTATTTTAAGTAAACTTAAAGTTGCTTTAAATCTTTAATAGGAAATGTTGACTTTTGAAGTTTAAATTAATTTGGGAGGATTTTCTGCTGAAAATAGGCATCTTAGACAGATCCGAAACTGTGTAGAAACTCCCATGCAGCCGGCTTACTTTCGGTTTGCTGTTTTGGCCATGTACTGAAAATAGCTAAGAAATATGGAGGGAAAATAGCAGTCTTGTTCATAGATGATAAATTTGTGAGAAAATGAATCACGGAAGAGGTATGTAATTTGGTACCATTTGAAAGTTTCAGATTTTATTTAGAGATACATAGTAACCATATTTTGTGGGAAATTTTTTTTCCCTGAGCTATGGCGACCTGAAAATGGGTAGGTTTTGCTAAAATTTGCATAATTTTAGTGTCATTTTGGGTATGTTTCCATTCAATGTTCTGGCACATGGAAGCTAGAAGAAAGTAATGTCTATATGTGTTCTAGTACTTTGAGGGGGTATTGTGAATATTAAGATATAAAATGTTGAATAAGTTGGTTGCCATGGCAACAGATTGGGAAAAAAAGAAAAACACCCCTTCCCTTAAAGCGACATTACCAGAGAGGTGTTCCGCGAGACCATAAGCGCATTGTCGCTATAGGTCCAAATTTTCAAAAATGGTTTCCATGGCAACACTTGACATAGTTTGTAGGTCTTGACTCTGCTGTTTCATAATATACCAAGTTTGGGGTGGTAAAGCTAAAAACAAAAATTTTTTGATTGTTATGAAAATTCATTGTACCATAGTGTACAGTTCATTTTGTGAAGAAATTGTACTCAGCCTGTGGCAAGATGGTCCCAGTCAGCCACTGTTAAAGCATGATTTATAGATGTATATCAAAACTTTTAGTATCTATGTATACAAAAATAGTATATTTAGTAGAAAATAATCAAATATTGACAATTGTTGTTACCATAGCAACCATTTTCTTGCAAACCATATTACTGCTGTTGACTGTGTTTTCCACTTCGGGTACTATACGGAACAGTTTATCGAGCTCCGAAGCGACAAAATTTTGTCGTTGCCATGGCAACTGCTTATCAAAACATCATTTTGGACTTTTTCAATCATTTAAATTCCTTTGACTGATAGTCAATAACATGAACATATGAAATTTTAAGACTTTTGTATTTCACGACTTCTTTCATTTTTGCCGCAATACGTAATATGGCTATACGCATGGTATATAGTTCTTTCGGCAGAGTAGTGCGACAAAACTAAAATGCGCAACACAAAATGGAGAGTTGCGTTTAACTCGAAAAACCTCACATTCTAGTATATTCGCCAAAAAAAATCTTCGAAGGGGGAGGAATGACATGTTTATGGTCTCGCGGAACACCTCTAGACTTTTCCATGTAGCGACTTTTCAAAAAAGTGACCACTGTCAAAATTCTTATTTTAAGTAAACTTAAAGTTGCTTTAAATCTTTAATAGGAAATGTTGACTTTTGAAGTTTAAATTAATTTGGGAGGATTTTCTGCTGAAAATAGGCATCTTAGACAGATCCGAAACTGTGTAGAAACTCCCATGCAGCCGGCTTACTTTCGGTTTGCTGTTTTGGCCATGTACTGAAAATAGCTAAGAAATATGGAGGGAAAATAGCAGTCTTGTTCATAGATGATAAATTTGTGAGAAAATGAATCACGGAAGAGGTATGTAATTTGGTACCATTTGAAAGTTTCAGATTTTATTTAGAGATACATAGTAACCATATTTTGTGGGAAATTTTTTTTCCCTGAGCTATGGCGACCTGAAAATGGGTAGGTTTTGCTAAAATTTGCATAATTTTAGTGTCATTTTGGGTATGTTTCCATTCAATGTTCTGGCACATGGAAGCTAGAAGAAAGTAATGTCTATATGTGTTCTAGTACTTTGAGGGGGTATTGTGAATATTAAGATATAAAATGTTGAATAAGTTGGTTGCCATGGCAACAGATTGGGAAAAAAAGAAAAACACCCCTTCCCTTAAAGCGACATTACCAGAGAGGTGTTCCGCGAGACCATAAGCGCATTGTCGCTATAGGTCCAAATTTTCAAAAATGGTTTCCATGGCAACACTTGACATAGTTTGTAGGTCTTGACTCTGCTGTTTCATAATATACCAAGTTTGGGGTGGTAAAGCTAAAAACAAAAATTTTTTGATTGTTATGAAAATTCATTGTACCATAGTGTACAGTTCATTTTGTGAAGAAATTGTACTCAGCCTGTGGCAAGATGGTCCCAGTCAGCCACTGTTAAAGCATGATTTATAGATGTATATCAAAACTTTTAGTATCTATGTATACAAAAATAGTATATTTAGTAGAAAATAATCAAATATTGACAATTGTTGTTACCATAGCAACCATTTTCTTGCAAACCATATTACTGCTGTTGACTGTGTTTTCCACTTCGGGTACTATACGGAACAGTTTATCGAGCTCCGAAGCGACAAAATTTTGTCGTTGCCATGGCAACTGCTTATCAAAACATCATTTTGGACTTTTTCAATCATTTAAATTCCTTTGACTGATAGTCAATAACATGAACATATGAAATTTTAAGACTTTTGTATTTCACGACTTCTTTCATTTTTGCCGCAATACGTAATATGGCTATACGCATGGTATATAGTTCTTTCGGCAGAGTAGTGCGACAAAACTAAAATGCGCAACACAAAATGGAGAGTTGCGTTTAACTCGAAAAACCTCACATTCTAGTATATTCGCCAAAAAAAATCTTCGAAGGGGGAGGAATGACATGTTTATGGTCTCGCGGAACACCTCTAGACTTTTCCATGTAGCGACTTTTCAAAAAAGTGACCACTGTCAAAATTCTTATTTTAAGTAAACTTAAAGTTGCTTTAAATCTTTAATAGGAAATGTTGACTTTTGAAGTTTAAATTAATTTGGGAGGATTTTCTGCTGAAAATAGGCATCTTAGACAGATCCGAAACTGTGTAGAAACTCCCATGCAGCCGGCTTACTTTCGGTTTGCTGTTTTGGCCATGTACTGAAAATAGCTAAGAAATATGGAGGGAAAATAGCAGTCTTGTTCATAGATGATAAATTTGTGAGAAAATGAATCACGGAAGAGGTATGTAATTTGGTACCATTTGAAAGTTTCAGATTTTATTTAGAGATACATAGTAACCATATTTTGTGGGAAATTTTTTTTCCCTGAGCTATGGCGACCTGAAAATGGGTAGGTTTTGCTAAAATTTGCATAATTTTAGTGTCATTTTGGGTATGTTTCCATTCAATGTTCTGGCACATGGAAGCTAGAAGAAAGTAATGTCTATATGTGTTCTAGTACTTTGAGGGGGTATTGTGAATATTAAGATATAAAATGTTGAATAAGTTGGTTGCCATGGCAACAGATTGGGAAAAAAAGAAAAACACCCCTTCCCTTAAAGCGACATTACCAGAGAGGTGTTCCGCGAGACCATAAGCGCATTGTCGCTATAGGTCCAAATTTTCAAAAATGGTTTCCATGGCAACACTTGACATAGTTTGTAGGTCTTGACTCTGCTGTTTCATAATATACCAAGTTTGGGGTGGTAAAGCTAAAAACAAAAATTTTTTGATTGTTATGAAAATTCATTGTACCATAGTGTACAGTTCATTTTGTGAAGAAATTGTACTCAGCCTGTGGCAAGATGGTCCCAGTCAGCCACTGTTAAAGCATGATTTATAGATGTATATCAAAACTTTTAGTATCTATGTATACAAAAATAGTATATTTAGTAGAAAATAATCAAATATTGACAATTGTTGTTACCATAGCAACCATTTTCTTGCAAACCATATTACTGCTGTTGACTGTGTTTTCCACTTCGGGTACTATACGGAACAGTTTATCGAGCTCCGAAGCGACAAAATTTTGTCGTTGCCATGGCAACTGCTTATCAAAACATCATTTTGGACTTTTTCAATCATTTAAATTCCTTTGACTGATAGTCAATAACATGAACATATGAAATTTTAAGACTTTTGTATTTCACGACTTCTTTCATTTTTGCCGCAATACGTAATATGGCTATACGCATGGTATATAGTTCTTTCGGCAGAGTAGTGCGACAAAACTAAAATGCGCAACACAAAATGGAGAGTTGCGTTTAACTCGAAAAACCTCACATTCTAGTATATTCGCCAAAAAAAATCTTCGAAGGGGGAGGAATGACATGTTTATAAGCGCATTGTCGCTATAGGTCCAAATTTTCAAAAATGGTTTCCATGGCAACACTTGACATAGTTTGTAGGTCTTGACTCTGCTGTTTCATAATATACCAAGTTTGGGGTGGTAAAGCTAAAAACAAAAATTTTTTGATTGTTATGAAAATTCATTGTACCATAGTGTACAGTTCATTTTGTGAAGAAATTGTACTCAGCCTGTGGCAAGATGGTCCCAGTCAGCCACTGTTAAAGCATGATTTATAGATGTATATCAAAACTTTTAGTATCTATGTATACAAAAATAGTATATTTAGTAGAAAATAATCAAATATTGACAATTGTTGTTACCATAGCAACCATTTTCTTGCAAACCATATTACTGCTGTTGACTGTGTTTTCCACTTCGGGTACTATACGGAACAGTTTATCGAGCTCCGAAGCAACAAAATTTTGTCGTTGCCATGGCAACTGCTTATCAAAACATCATTTTGGACTTTTTCAATCATTTAAATTCCTTTGACTGATAGTCAATAACATGAACATATGAAATTTTAAGACTTTTGTATTTCACGACTTCTTTCATTTTTGCCGCAATACGTAATATGGCTATACGCATGGTATATAGTTCTTTCGGCAGAGTAGTGCGACAAAACTAAAATGCGCAACACAAAATGGAGAGTTGCGTTTAACTCGAAAAACCTCACATTCTAGTATATTCGCCAAAAAAAATCTTCGAAGGGGGAGGAATGACATGTTTATGGTCTCGCGGAACACCTCTAGACTTTTCCATGTAGCGACTTTTCAAAAAAGTGACCACTGTCAAAATTCTTATTTTAAGTAAACTTAAAGTTGCTTTAAATCTTTAATAGGAAATGTTGACTTTTGAAGTTTAAATTAATTTGGGAGGATTTTCTGCTGAAAATAGGCATCTTAGACAGATCCGAAACTGTGTAGAAACTCCCATGCAGCCGGCTTACTTTCGGTTTGCTGTTTTGGCCATGTACTGAAAATAGCTAAGAAATATGGAGGGAAAATAGCAGTCTTGTTCATAGATGATAAATTTGTGAGAAAATGAATCACGGAAGAGGTATGTAATTTGGTACCATTTGAAAGTTTCAGATTTTATTTAGAGATACATAGTAACCATATTTTGTGGGAAATTTTTTTTCCCTGAGCTATGGCGACCTGAAAATGGGTAGGTTTTGCTAAAATTTGCATAATTTTAGTGTCATTTTGGGTATGTTTCCATTCAATGTTCTGGCACATGGAAGCTAGAAGAAAGTAATGTCTATATGTGTTCTAGTACTTTGAGGGGGTATTGTGAATATTAAGATATAAAATGTTGAATAAGTTGGTTGCCATGGCAACAGATTGGGAAAAAAAGAAAAACACCCCTTCCCTTAAAGCGACATTACCAGAGAGGTGTTCCGCGAGACCATAAGCGCATTGTCGCTATAGGTCCAAATTTTCAAAAATGGTTTCCATGGCAACACTTGACATAGTTTGTAGGTCTTGACTCTGCTGTTTCATAATATACCAAGTTTGGGGTGGTAAAGCTAAAAACAAAAATTTTTTGATTGTTATGAAAATTCATTGTACCATAGTGTACAGTTCATTTTGTGAAGAAATTGTACTCAGCCTGTGGCAAGATGGTCCCAGTCAGCCACTGTTAAAGCATGATTTATAGATGTATATCAAAACTTTTAGTATCTATGTATACAAAAATAGTATATTTAGTAGAAAATAATCAAATATTGACAATTGTTGTTACCATAGCAACCATTTTCTTGCAAACCATATTACTGCTGTTGACTGTGTTTTCCACTTCGGGTACTATACGGAACAGTTTATCGAGCTCCGAAGCGACAAAATTTTGTCGTTGCCATGGCAACTGCTTATCAAAACATCATTTTGGACTTTTTCAATCATTTAAATTCCTTTGACTGATAGTCAATAACATGAACATATGAAATTTTAAGACTTTTGTATTTCACGACTTCTTTCATTTTTGCCGCAATACGTAATATGGCTATACGCATGGTATATAGTTCTTTCGGCAGAGTAGTGCGACAAAACTAAAATGCGCAACACAAAATGGAGAGTTGCGTTTAACTCGAAAAACCTCACATTCTAGTATATTCGCCAAAAAAAATCTTCGAAGGGGGAGGAATGACATGTTTATAAGCGCATTGTCGCTATAGGTCCAAATTTTCAAAAATGGTTTCCATGGCAACACTTGACATAGTTTGTAGGTCTTGACTCTGCTGTTTCATAATATACCAAGTTTGGGGTGGTAAAGCTAAAAACAAAAATTTTTTGATTGTTATGAAAATTCATTGTACCATAGTGTACAGTTCATTTTGTGAAGAAATTGTACTCAGCCTGTGGCAAGATGGTCCCAGTCAGCCACTGTTAAAGCATGATTTATAGATGTATATCAAAACTTTTAGTATCTATGTATACAAAAATAGTATATTTAGTAGAAAATAATCAAATATTGACAATTGTTGTTACCATAGCAACCATTTTCTTGCAAACCATATTACTGCTGTTGACTGTGTTTTCCACTTCGGGTACTATACGGAACAGTTTATCGAGCTCCGAAGCAACAAAATTTTGTCGTTGCCATGGCAACTGCTTATCAAAACATCATTTTGGACTTTTTCAATCATTTAAATTCCTTTGACTGATAGTCAATAACATGAACATATGAAATTTTAAGACTTTTGTATTTCACGACTTCTTTCATTTTTGCCGCAATACGTAATATGGCTATACGCATGGTATATACTTCTTTCGGCAGAGTAGTGCGACAAAACTAAAATGCGCAACACAAAATGGAGAGTTGCGTTTAACTCGAAAAACCTCACATTCTAGTATATTCGCCAAAAAAAATCTTCGAAGGGGGAGGAATGACATGTTTATGGTCTCGCGGAACACCTCTAGACTTTTCCATGTAGCGACTTTTCAAAAAAGTGACCACTGTCAAAATTCTTATTTTAAGTAAACTTAAAGTTGCTTTAAATCTTTAATAGGAAATGTTGACTTTTGAAGTTTAAATTAATTTGGGAGGATTTTCTGCTGAAAATAGGCATCTTAGACAGATCCGAAACTGTGTAGAAACTCCCATGCAGCCGGCTTACTTTCGGTTTGCTGTTTTGGCCATGTACTGAAAATAGCTAAGAAATATGGAGGGAAAATAGCAGTCTTGTTCATAGATGATAAATTTGTGAGAAAATGAATCACGGAAGAGGTATGTAATTTGGTACCATTTGAAAGTTTCAGATTTTATTTAGAGATACATAGTAACCATATTTTGTGGGAAATTTTTTTTCCCTGAGCTATGGCGACCTGAAAATGGGTAGGTTTTGCTAAAATTTGCATAATTTTAGTGTCATTTTGGGTATGTTTCCATTCAATGTTCTGGCACATGGAAGCTAGAAGAAAGTAATGTCTATATGTGTTCTAGTACTTTGAGGGGGTATTGTGAATATTAAGATATAAAATGTTGAATAAGTTGGTTGCCATGGCAACAGATTGGGAAAAAAAGAAAAACACCCCTTCCCTTAAAGCGACATTACCAGAGAGGTGTTCCGCGAGACCATAAGCGCATTGTCACTATAGGTCCAAATTTTCAAAAATGGTTTCCATGGCAACACTTGACATAGTTTGTAGGTCTTGACTCTGCTGTTTCATAATATACCAAGTTTGGGGTGGTAAAGCTAAAAACAAAAATTTTTTGATTGTTATGAAAATTCATTGTACCATAGTGTACAGTTCATTTTGTGAAGAAATTGTACTCAGCCTGTGGCAAGATGGTCCCAGTCAGCCACTGTTAAAGCATGATTTATAGATGTATATCAAAACTTTTAGTATCTATGTATACAAAAATAGTATATTTAGTAGAAAATAATCAAATATTGACAATTGTTGTTACCATAGCAACCATTTTCTTGCAAACCATATTACTGCTGTTGACTGTGTTTTCCACTTCGGGTACTATACGGAACAGTTTATCGAGCTCCGAAGCGACAAAATTTTGTCGTTGCCATGGCAACTGCTTATCAAAACATCATTTTGGACTTTTTCAATCATTTAAATTCCTTTGACTGATAGTCAATAACATGAACATATGAAATTTTAAGACTTTTGTATTTCACGACTTCTTTCATTTTTGCCGCAATACGTAATATGGCTATACGCATGGTATATAGTTCTTTCGGCAGAGTAGTGCGACAAAACTAAAATGCGCAACACAAAATGGAGAGTTGCGTTTAACTCGAAAAACCTCACATTCTAGTATATTCGCCAAAAAAAATCTTCGAAGGGGGAGGAATGACATGTTTATGGTCTCGCGGAACACCTCTAGACTTTTCCATGTAGCGACTTTTCAAAAAAGTGACCACTGTCAAAATTCTTATTTTAAGTAAACTTAAAGTTGCTTTAAATCTTTAATAGGAAATGTTGACTTTTGAAGTTTAAATTAATTTGGGAGGATTTTCTGCTGAAAATAGGCATCTTAGACAGATCCGAAACTGTGTAGAAACTCCCATGCAGCCGGCTTACTTTCGGTTTGCTGTTTTGGCCATGTACTGAAAATAGCTAAGAAATATGGAGGGAAAATAGCAGTCTTGTTCATAGATGATAAATTTGTGAGAAAATGAATCACGGAAGAGGTATGTAATTTGGTACCATTTGAAAGTTTCAGATTTTATTTAGAGATACATAGTAACCATATTTTGTGGGAAATTTTTTTTCCCTGAGCTATGGCGACCTGAAAATGGGTAGGTTTTGCTAAAATTTGCATAATTTTAGTGTCATTTTGGGTATGTTTCCATTCAATGTTCTGGCACATGGAAGCTAGAAGAAAGTAATGTCTATATGTGTTCTAGTACTTTGAGGGGGTATTGTGAATATTAAGATATAAAATGTTGAATAAGTTGGTTGCCATGGCAACAGATTGGGAAAAAAAGAAAAACACCCCTTCCCTTAAAGCGACATTACCAGAGAGGTGTTCCGCGAGACCATAAGCGCATTGTCGCTATAGGTCCAAATTTTCAAAAATGGTTTCCATGGCAACACTTGACATAGTTTGTAGGTCTTGACTCTGCTGTTTCATAATATACCAAGTTTGGGGTGGTAAAGCTAAAAACAAAAATTTTTTGATTGTTATGAAAATTCATTGTACCATAGTGTACAGTTCATTTTGTGAAGAAATTGTACTCAGCCTGTGGCAAGATGGTCCCAGTCAGCCACTGTTAAAGCATGATTTATAGATGTATATCAAAACTTTTAGTATCTATGTATACAAAAATAGTATATTTAGTAGAAAATAATCAAATATTGACAATTGTTGTTACCATAGCAACCATTTTCTTGCAAACCATATTACTGCTGTTGACTGTGTTTTCCACTTCGGGTACTATACGGAACAGTTTATCGAGCTCCGAAGCGACAAAATTTTGTCGTTGCCATGGCAACTGCTTATCAAAACATCATTTTGGACTTTTTCAATCATTTAAATTCCTTTGACTGATAGTCAATAACATGAACATATGAAATTTTAAGACTTTTGTATTTCACGACTTCTTTCATTTTTGCCGCAATACGTAATATGGCTATACGCATGGTATATAGTTCTTTCGGCAGAGTAGTGCGACAAAACTAAAATGCGCAACACAAAATGGAGAGTTGCGTTTAACTCGAAAAACCTCACATTCTAGTATATTCGCCAAAAAAAATCTTCGAAGGGGGAGGAATGACATGTTTATGGTCTCGCGGAACACCTCTAGACTTTTCCATGTAGCGACTTTTCAAAAAAGTGACCACTGTCAAAATTCTTATTTTAAGTAAACTTAAAGTTGCTTTAAATCTTTAATAGGAAATGTTGACTTTTGAAGTTTAAATTAATTTGGGAGGATTTTCTGCTGAAAATAGGCATCTTAGACAGATCCGAAACTGTGTAGAAACTCCCATGCAGCCGGCTTACTTTCGGTTTGCTGTTTTGGCCATGTACTGAAAATAGCTAAGAAATATGGAGGGAAAATAGCAGTCTTGTTCATAGATGATAAATTTGTGAGAAAATGAATCACGGAAGAGGTATGTAATTTGGTACCATTTGAAAGTTTCAGATTTTATTTAGAGATACATAGTAACCATATTTTGTGGGAAATTTTTTTTCCCTGAGCTATGGCGACCTGAAAATGGGTAGGTTTTGCTAAAATTTGCATAATTTTAGTGTCATTTTGGGTATGTTTCCATTCAATGTTCTGGCACATGGAAGCTAGAAGAAAGTAATGTCTATATGTGTTCTAGTACTTTGAGGGGGTATTGTGAATATTAAGATATAAAATGTTGAATAAGTTGGTTGCCATGGCAACAGATTGGGAAAAAAAGAAAAACACCCCTTCCCTTAAAGCGACATTACCAGAGAGGTGTTCCGCGAGACCATAAGCGCATTGTCGCTATAGGTCCAAATTTTCAAAAATGGTTTCCATGGCAACACTTGACATAGTTTGTAGGTCTTGACTCTGCTGTTTCATAATATACCAAGTTTGGGGTGGTAAAGCTAAAAACAAAAATTTTTTGATTGTTATGAAAATTCATTGTACCATAGTGTACAGTTCATTTTGTGAAGAAATTGTACTCAGCCTGTGGCAAGATGGTCCCAGTCAGCCACTGTTAAAGCATGATTTATAGATGTATATCAAAACTTTTAGTATCTATGTATACAAAAATAGTATATTTAGTAGAAAATAATCAAATATTGACAATTGTTGTTACCATAGCAACCATTTTCTTGCAAACCATATTACTGCTGTTGACTGTGTTTTCCACTTCGGGTACTATACGGAACAGTTTATCGAGCTCCGAAGCGACAAAATTTTGTCGTTGCCATGGCAACTGCTTATCAAAACATCATTTTGGACTTTTTCAATCATTTAAATTCCTTTGACTGATAGTCAATAACATGAACATATGAAATTTTAAGACTTTTGTATTTCACGACTTCTTTCATTTTTGCCGCAATACGTAATATGGCTATACGCATGGTATATAGTTCTTTCGGCAGAGTAGTGCGACAAAACTAAAATGCGCAACACAAAATGGAGAGTTGCGTTTAACTCGAAAAACCTCACATTCTAGTATATTCGCCAAAAAAAATCTTCGAAGGGGGAGGAATGACATGTTTATGGTCTCGCGGAACACCTCTAGACTTTTCCATGTAGCGACTTTTCAAAAAAGTGACCACTGTCAAAATTCTTATTTTAAGTAAACTTAAAGTTGCTTTAAATCTTTAATAGGAAATGTTGACTTTTGAAGTTTAAATTAATTTGGGAGGATTTTCTGCTGAAAATAGGCATCTTAGACAGATCCGAAACTGTGTAGAAACTCCCATGCAGCCGGCTTACTTTCGGTTTGCTGTTTTGGCCATGTACTGAAAATAGCTAAGAAATATGGAGGGAAAATAGCAGTCTTGTTCATAGATGATAAATTTGTGAGAAAATGAATCACGGAAGAGGTATGTAATTTGGTACCATTTGAAAGTTTCAGATTTTATTTAGAGATACATAGTAACCATATTTTGTGGGAAATTTTTTTTCCCTGAGCTATGGCGACCTGAAAATGGGTAGGTTTTGCTAAAATTTGCATAATTTTAGTGTCATTTTGGGTATGTTTCCATTCAATGTTCTGGCACATGGAAGCTAGAAGAAAGTAATGTCTATATGTGTTCTAGTACTTTGAGGGGGTATTGTGAATATTAAGATATAAAATGTTGAATAAGTTGGTTGCCATGGCAACAGATTGGGAAAAAAAGAAAAACACCCCTTCCCTTAAAGCGACATTACCAGAGAGGTGTTCCGCGAGACCATAAGCGCATTGTCGCTATAGGTCCAAATTTTCAAAAATGGTTTCCATGGCAACACTTGACATAGTTTGTAGGTCTTGACTCTGCTGTTTCATAATATACCAAGTTTGGGGTGGTAAAGCTAAAAACAAAAATTTTTTGATTGTTATGAAAATTCATTGTACCATAGTGTACAGTTCATTTTGTGAAGAAATTGTACTCAGCCTGTGGCAAGATGGTCCCAGTCAGCCACTGTTAAAGCATGATTTATAGATGTATATCAAAACTTTTAGTATCTATGTATACAAAAATAGTATATTTAGTAGAAAATAATCAAATATTGACAATTGTTGTTACCATAGCAACCATTTTCTTGCAAACCATATTACTGCTGTTGACTGTGTTTTCCACTTCGGGTACTATACGGAACAGTTTATCGAGCTCCGAAGCGACAAAATTTTGTCGTTGCCATGGCAACTGCTTATCAAAACATCATTTTGGACTTTTTCAATCATTTAAATTCCTTTGACTGATAGTCAATAACATGAACATATGAAATTTTAAGACTTTTGTATTTCACGACTTCTTTCATTTTTGCCGCAATACGTAATATGGCTATACGCATGGTATATAGTTCTTTCGGCAGAGTAGTGCGACAAAACTAAAATGCGCAACACAAAATGGAGAGTTGCGTTTAACTCGAAAAACCTCACATTCTAGTATATTCGCCAAAAAAAATCTTCGAAGGGGGAGGAATGACATGTTTATGGTCTCGCGGAACACCTCTAGACTTTTCCATGTAGCGACTTTTCAAAAAAGTGACCACTGTCAAAATTCTTATTTTAAGTAAACTTAAAGTTGCTTTAAATCTTTAATAGGAAATGTTGACTTTTGAAGTTTAAATTAATTTGGGAGGATTTTCTGCTGAAAATAGGCATCTTAGACAGATCCGAAACTGTGTAGAAACTCCCATGCAGCCGGCTTACTTTCGGTTTGCTGTTTTGGCCATGTACTGAAAATAGCTAAGAAATATGGAGGGAAAATAGCAGTCTTGTTCATAGATGATAAATTTGTGAGAAAATGAATCACGGAAGAGGTATGTAATTTGGTACCATTTGAAAGTTTCAGATTTTATTTAGAGATACATAGTAACCATATTTTGTGGGAAATTTTTTTTCCCTGAGCTATGGCGACCTGAAAATGGGTAGGTTTTGCTAAAATTTGCATAATTTTAGTGTCATTTTGGGTATGTTTCCATTCAATGTTCTGGCACATGGAAGCTAGAAGAAAGTAATGTCTATATGTGTTCTAGTACTTTGAGGGGGTATTGTGAATATTAAGATATAAAATGTTGAATAAGTTGGTTGCCATGGCAACAGATTGGGAAAAAAAGAAAAACACCCCTTCCCTTAAAGCGACATTACCAGAGAGGTGTTCCGCGAGACCATAAGCGCATTGTCGCTATAGGTCCAAATTTTCAAAAATGGTTTCCATGGCAACACTTGACATAGTTTGTAGGTCTTGACTCTGCTGTTTCATAATATACCAAGTTTGGGGTGGTAAAGCTAAAAACAAAAATTTTTTGATTGTTATGAAAATTCATTGTACCATAGTGTACAGTTCATTTTGTGAAGAAATTGTACTCAGCCTGTGGCAAGATGGTCCCAGTCAGCCACTGTTAAAGCATGATTTATAGATGTATATCAAAACTTTTAGTATCTATGTATACAAAAATAGTATATTTAGTAGAAAATAATCAAATATTGACAATTGTTGTTACCATAGCAACCATTTTCTTGCAAACCATATTACTGCTGTTGACTGTGTTTTCCACTTCGGGTACTATACGGAACAGTTTATCGAGCTCCGAAGCGACAAAATTTTGTCGTTGCCATGGCAACTGCTTATCAAAACATCATTTTGGACTTTTTCAATCATTTAAATTCCTTTGACTGATAGTCAATAACATGAACATATGAAATTTTAAGACTTTTGTATTTCACGACTTCTTTCATTTTTGCCGCAATACGTAATATGGCTATACGCATGGTATATAGTTCTTTCGGCAGAGTAGTGCGACAAAACTAAAATGCGCAACACAAAATGGAGAGTTGCGTTTAACTCGAAAAACCTCACATTCTAGTATATTCGCCAAAAAAAATCTTCGAAGGGGGAGGAATGACATGTTTATGGTCTCGCGGAACACCTCTAGACTTTTCCATGTAGCGACTTTTCAAAAAAGTGACCACTGTCAAAATTCTTATTTTAAGTAAACTTAAAGTTGCTTTAAATCTTTAATAGGAAATGTTGACTTTTGAAGTTTAAATTAATTTGGGAGGATTTTCTGCTGAAAATAGGCATCTTAGACAGATCCGAAACTGTGTAGAAACTCCCATGCAGCCGGCTTACTTTCGGTTTGCTGTTTTGGCCATGTACTGAAAATAGCTAAGAAATATGGAGGGAAAATAGCAGTCTTGTTCATAGATGATAAATTTGTGAGAAAATGAATCACGGAAGAGGTATGTAATTTGGTACCATTTGAAAGTTTCAGATTTTATTTAGAGATACATAGTAACCATATTTTGTGGGAAATTTTTTTTCCCTGAGCTATGGCGACCTGAAAATGGGTAGGTTTTGCTAAAATTTGCATAATTTTAGTGTCATTTTGGGTATGTTTCCATTCAATGTTCTGGCACATGGAAGCTAGAAGAAAGTAATGTCTATATGTGTTCTAGTACTTTGAGGGGGTATTGTGAATATTAAGATATAAAATGTTGAATAAGTTGGTTGCCATGGCAACAGATTGGGAAAAAAAGAAAAACACCCCTTCCCTTAAAGCGACATTACCAGAGAGGTGTTCCGCGAGACCATAAGCGCATTGTCGCTATAGGTCCAAATTTTCAAAAATGGTTTCCATGGCAACACTTGACATAGTTTGTAGGTCTTGACTCTGCTGTTTCATAATATACCAAGTTTGGGGTGGTAAAGCTAAAAACAAAAATTTTTTGATTGTTATGAAAATTCATTGTACCATAGTGTACAGTTCATTTTGTGAAGAAATTGTACTCAGCCTGTGGCAAGATGGTCCCAGTCAGCCACTGTTAAAGCATGATTTATAGATGTATATCAAAACTTTTAGTATCTATGTATACAAAAATAGTATATTTAGTAGAAAATAATCAAATATTGACAATTGTTGTTACCATAGCAACCATTTTCTTGCAAACCATATTACTGCTGTTGACTGTGTTTTCCACTTCGGGTACTATACGGAACAGTTTATCGAGCTCCGAAGCGACAAAATTTTGTCGTTGCCATGGCAACTGCTTATCAAAACATCATTTTGGACTTTTTCAATCATTTAAATTCCTTTGACTGATAGTCAATAACATGAACATATGAAATTTTAAGACTTTTGTATTTCACGACTTCTTTCATTTTTGCCGCAATACGTAATATGGCTATACGCATGGTATATAGTTCTTTCGGCAGAGTAGTGCGACAAAACTAAAATGCGCAACACAAAATGGAGAGTTGCGTTTAACTCGAAAAACCTCACATTCTAGTATATTCGCCAAAAAAATCTTCGAAGGGGGAGGAATGACATGTTTATGGTCTCGCGGAACACCTCTAGACTTTTCCATGTAGCGACTTTTCAAAAAAGTGACCACTGTCAAAATTCTTATTTTAAGTAAACTTAAAGTTGCTTTAAATCTTTAATAGGAAATGTTGACTTTTGAAGTTTAAATTAATTTGGGAGGATTTTCTGCTGAAAATAGGCATCTTAGACAGATCCGAAACTGTGTAGAAACTCCCATGCAGCCGGCTTACTTTCGGTTTGCTGTTTTGGCCATGTACTGAAAATAGCTAAGAAATATGGAGGGAAAATAGCAGTCTTGTTCATAGATGATAAATTTGTGAGAAAATGAATCACGGAAGAGGTATGTAATTTGGTACCATTTGAAAGTTTCAGATTTTATTTAGAGATACATAGTAACCATATTTTGTGGGAAATTTTTTTTCCCTGAGCTATGGCGACCTGAAAATGGGTAGGTTTTGCTAAAATTTGCATAATTTTAGTGTCATTTTGGGTATGTTTCCATTCAATGTTCTGGCACATGGAAGCTAGAAGAAAGTAATGTCTATATGTGTTCTAGTACTTTGAGGGGGTATTGTGAATATTAAGATATAAAATGTTGAATAAGTTGGTTGCCATGGCAACAGATTGGGAAAAAAAGAAAAACACCCCTTCCCTTAAAGCGACATTACCAGAGAGGTGTTCCGCGAGACCATAAGCGCATTGTCGCTATAGGTCCAAATTTTCAAAAATGGTTTCCATGGCAACACTTGACATAGTTTGTAGGTCTTGACTCTGCTGTTTCATAATATACCAAGTTTGGGGTGGTAAAGCTAAAAACAAAAATTTTTTGATTGTTATGAAAATTCATTGTACCATAGTGTACAGTTCATTTTGTGAAGAAATTGTACTCAGCCTGTGGCAAGATGGTCCCAGTCAGCCACTGTTAAAGCATGATTTATAGATGTATATCAAAACTTTTAGTATCTATGTATACAAAAATAGTATATTTAGTAGAAAATAATCAAATATTGACAATTGTTGTTACCATAGCAACCATTTTCTTGCAAACCATATTACTGCTGTTGACTGTGTTTTCCACTTCGGGTACTATACGGAACAGTTTATCGAGCTCCGAAGCGACAAAATTTTGTCGTTGCCATGGCAACTGCTTATCAAAACATCATTTTGGACTTTTTCAATCATTTAAATTCCTTTGACTGATAGTCAATAACATGAACATATGAAATTTTAAGACTTTTGTATTTCACGACTTCTTTCATTTTTGCCGCAATACGTAATATGGCTATACGCATGGTATATAGTTCTTTCGGCAGAGTAGTGCGACAAAACTAAAATGCGCAACACAAAATGGAGAGTTGCGTTTAACTCGAAAAACCTCACATTCTAGTATATTCGCCAAAAAAAATCTTCGAAGGGGGAGGAATGACATGTTTATGGTCTCGCGGAACACCTCTAGACTTTTCCATGTAGCGACTTTTCAAAAAAGTGACCACTGTCAAAATTCTTATTTTAAGTAAACTTAAAGTTGCTTTAAATCTTTAATAGGAAATGTTGACTTTTGAAGTTTAAATTAATTTGGGAGGATTTTCTGCTGAAAATAGGCATCTTAGACAGATCCGAAACTGTGTAGAAACTCCCATGCAGCCGGCTTACTTTCGGTTTGCTGTTTTGGCCATGTACTGAAAATAGCTAAGAAATATGGAGGGAAAATAGCAGTCTTGTTCATAGATGATAAATTTGTGAGAAAATGAATCACGGAAGAGGTATGTAATTTGGTACCATTTGAAAGTTTCAGATTTTATTTAGAGATACATAGTAACCATATTTTGTGGGAAATTTTTTTTCCCTGAGCTATGGCGACCTGAAAATGGGTAGGTTTTGCTAAAATTTGCATAATTTTAGTGTCATTTTGGGTATGTTTCCATTCAATGTTCTGGCACATGGAAGCTAGAAGAAAGTAATGTCTATATGTGTTCTAGTACTTTGAGGGGGTATTGTGAATATTAAGATATAAAATGTTGAATAAGTTGGTTGCCATGGCAACAGATTGGGAAAAAAAGAAAAACACCCCTTCCCTTAAAGCGACATTACCAGAGAGGTGTTCCGCGAGACCATAAGTGCATTGTCGCTATAGGTCCAAATTTTCAAAAATGGTTTCCATGGCAACACTTGACATAGTTTGTAGGTCTTGACTCTGCTGTTTCATAATATACCAAGTTTGGGGTGGTAAAGCTAAAAACAAAAATTTTTTGATTGTTATGAAAATTCATTGTACCATAGTGTACAGTTCATTTTGTGAAGAAATTGTACTCAGCCTGTGGCAAGATGGTCCCAGTCAGCCACTGTTAAAGCATGATTTATAGATGTATATCAAAACTTTTAGTATCTATGTATACAAAAATAGTATATCTAGTAGAAAATAATCAAATATTGACAATTGTTGTTACCATAGCAACCATTTTCTTGCAAACCATATTACTGCTGTTGACTGTGTTTTCCACTTCGGGTACTATACGGAACAGTTTATCGAGCTCCGAAGCGACAAAATTTTGTCGTTGCCATGGCAACTGCTTATCAAAACATCATTTTGGACTTTTTCAATCATTTAAATTCCTTTGACTGATAGTCAATAACATGAACATATGAAATTTTAAGACTTTTGTATTTCACGACTTCTTTCATTTTTGCCGCAATACGTAATATGGCTATACGCATGGTATATAGTTCTTTCGGCAGAGTAGTGCGACAAAACTAAAATGCGCAACACAAAATGGAGAGTTGCGTTTAACTCGAAAAACCTCACATTCTAGTATATTCGCCAAAAAAAATCTTCGAAGGGGGAGGAATGACATGTTTATGGTCTCGCGGAACACCTCTAGACTTTTCCATGTAGCGACTTTTCAAAAAAGTGACCACTGTCAAAATTCTTATTTTAAGTAAACTTAAAGTTGCTTTAAATCTTTAATAGGAAATGTTGACTTTTGAAGTTTAAATTAATTTGGGAGGATTTTCTGCTGAAAATAGGCATCTTAGACAGATCCGAAACTGTGTAGAAACTCCCATGCAGCCGGCTTACTTTCGGTTTGCTGTTTTGGCCATGTACTGAAAATAGCTAAGAAATATGGAGGGAAAATAGCAGTCTTGTTCATAGATGATAAATTTGTGAGAAAATGAATCACGGAAGAGGTATGTAATTTGGTACCATTTGAAAGTTTCAGATTTTATTTAGAGATACATAGTAACCATATTTTGTGGGAAATTTTTTTTCCCTGAGCTATGGCGACCTGAAAATGGGTAGGTTTTGCTAAAATTTGCATAATTTTAGTGTCATTTTGGGTATGTTTCCATTCAATGTTCTGGCACATGGAAGCTAGAAGAAAGTAATGTCTATATGTGTTCTAGTACTTTGAGGGGGTATTGTGAATATTAAGATATAAAATGTTGAATAAGTTGGTTGCCATGGCAACAGATTGGGAAAAAAAGAAAAACACCACTTCCCTTAAAGCGACATTACCAGAGAGGTGTTCCGCGAGACCATAAGCGCATTGTCGCTATAGGTCCAAATTTTCAAAAATGGTTTCCATGGCAACACTTGACATAGTTTGTAGGTCTTGACTCTGCTGTTTCATAATATACCAAGTTTGGGGTGGTAAAGCTAAAAACAAAAATTTTTTGATTGTTATGAAAATTCATTGTACCATAGTGTACAGTTCATTTTGTGAAGAAATTGTACTCAGCCTGTGGCAAGATGGTCCCAGTCAGCCACTGTTAAAGCATGATTTATAGATGTATATCAAAACTTTTAGTATCTATGTATACAAAAATAGTATATTTAGTAGAAAATAATCAAATATTGACAATTGTTGTTACCATAGCAACCATTTTCTTGCAAACCATATTACTGCTGTTGACTGTGTTTTCCACTTCGGGTACTATACGGAACAGTTTATCGAGCTCCGAAGCGACAAAATTTTGTCGTTGCCATGGCAACTGCTTATCAAAACATCATTTTGGACTTTTTCAATCATTTAAATTCCTTTGACTGATAGTCAATAACATGAACATATGAAATTTTAAGACTTTTGTATTTCACGACTTCTTTCATTTTTGCCGCAATACGTAATATGGCTATACGCATGGTATATAGTTCTTTCGGCAGAGTAGTGCGACAAAACTAAAATGCGCAACACAAAATGGAGAGTTGCGTTTAACTCGAAAAACCTCACATTCTAGTATATTCGCCAAAAAAAATCTTCGAAGGGGGAGGAATGACATGTTTATGGTCTCGCGGAACACCTCTAGACTTTTCCATGTAGCGACTTTTCAAAAAAGTGACCACTGTCAAAATTCTTATTTTAAGTAAACTTAAAGTTGCTTTAAATCTTTAATAGGAAATGTTGACTTTTGAAGTTTAAATTAATTTGGGAGGATTTTCTGCTGAAAATAGGCATCTTAGACAGATCCGAAACTGTGTAGAAACTCCCATGCAGCCGGCTTACTTTCGGTTTGCTGTTTTGGCCATGTACTGAAAATAGCTAAGAAATATGGAGGGAAAATAGCAGTCTTGTTCATAGATGATAAATTTGTGAGAAAATGAATCACGGAAGAGGTATGTAATTTGGTACCATTTGAAAGTTTCAGATTTTATTTAGAGATACATAGTAACCATATTTTGTGGGAAATTTTTTTTCCCTGAGCTATGGCGACCTGAAAATGGGTAGGTTTTGCTAAAATTTGCATAATTTTAGTGTCATTTTGGGTATGTTTCCATTCAATGTTCTGGCACATGGAAGCTAGAAGAAAGTAATGTCTATATGTGTTCTAGTACTTTGAGGGGGTATTGTGAATATTAAGATATAAAATGTTGAATAAGTTGGTTGCCATGGCAACAGATTGGGAAAAAAAGAAAAACACCCCTTCCCTTAAAGCGACATTACCAGAGAGGTGTTCCGCGAGACCATAAGCGCATTGTCGCTATAGGTCCAAATTTTCAAAAATGGTTTCCATGGCAACACTTGACATAGTTTGTAGGTCTTGACTCTGCTGTTTCATAATATACCAAGTTTGGGGTGGTAAAGCTAAAAACAAAAATTTTTTGATTGTTATGAAAATTCATTGTACCATAGTGTACAGTTCATTTTGTGAAGAAATTGTACTCAGCCTGTGGCAAGATGGTCCCAGTCAGCCACTGTTAAAGCATGATTTATAGATGTATATCAAAACTTTTAGTATCTATGTATACAAAAATAGTATATTTAGTAGAAAATAATCAAATATTGACAATTGTTGTTACCATAGCAACCATTTTCTTGCAAACCATATTACTGCTGTTGACTGTGTTTTCCACTTCGGGTACTATACGGAACAGTTTATCGAGCTCCGAAGCGACAAAATTTTGTCGTTGCCATGGCAACTGCTTATCAAAACATCATTTTGGACTTTTTCAATCATTTAAATTCCTTTGACTGATAGTCAATAACATGAACATATGAAATTTTAAGACTTTTGTATTTCACGACTTCTTTCATTTTTGCCGCAATACGTAATATGGCTATACGCATGGTATATAGTTCTTTCGGCAGAGTAGTGCGACAAAACTAAAATGCGCAACACAAAATGGAGAGTTGCGTTTAACTCGAAAAACCTCACATTCTAGTATATTCGCCAAAAAAAATCTTCGAAGGGGGAGGAATGACATGTTTATGGTCTCGCGGAACACCTCTAGACTTTTCCATGTAGCGACTTTTCAAAAAAGTGACCACTGTCAAAATTCTTATTTTAAGTAAACTTAAAGTTGCTTTAAATCTTTAATAGGAAATGTTGACTTTTGAAGTTTAAATTAATTTGGGAGGATTTTCTGCTGAAAATAGGCATCTTAGACAGATCCGAAACTGTGTAGAAACTCCCATGCAGCCGGCTTACTTTCGGTTTGCTGTTTTGGCCATGTACTGAAAATAGCTAAGAAATATGGAGGGAAAATAGCAGTCTTGTTCATAGATGATAAATTTGTGAGAAAATGAATCACGGAAGAGGTATGTAATTTGGTACCATTTGAAAGTTTCAGATTTTATTTAGAGATACATAGTAACCATATTTTGTGGGAAATTTTTTTTCCCTGAGCTATGGCGACCTGAAAATGGGTAGGTTTTGCTAAAATTTGCATAATTTTAGTGTCATTTTGGGTATGTTTCCATTCAATGTTCTGGCACATGGAAGCTAGAAGAAAGTAATGTCTATATGTGTTCTAGTACTTTGAGGGGGTATTGTGAATATTAAGATATAAAATGTTGAATAAGTTGGTTGCCATGGCAACAGATTGGGAAAAAAAGAAAAACACCCCTTCCCTTAAAGCGACATTACCAGAGAGGTGTTCCGCGAGACCATAAGCGCATTGTCGCTATAGGTCCAAATTTTCAAAAATGGTTTCCATGGCAACACTTGACATAGTTTGTAGGTCTTGACTCTGCTGTTTCATAATATACCAAGTTTGGGGTGGTAAAGCTAAAAACAAAAATTTTTTGATTGTTATGAAAATTCATTGTACCATAGTGTACAGTTCATTTTGTGAAGAAATTGTACTCAGCCTGTGGCAAGATGGTCCCAGTCAGCCACTGTTAAAGCATGATTTATAGATGTATATCAAAACTTTTAGTATCTATGTATACAAAAATAGTATATTTAGTAGAAAATAATCAAATATTGACAATTGTTGTTACCATAGCAACCATTTTCTTGCAAACCATATTACTGCTGTTGACTGTGTTTTCCACTTCGGGTACTATACGGAACAGTTTATCGAGCTCCGAAGCGACAAAATTTTGTCGTTGCCATGGCAACTGCTTATCAAAACATCATTTTGGACTTTTTCAATCATTTAAATTCCTTTGACTGATAGTCAATAACATGAACATATGAAATTTTAAGACTTTTGTATTTCACGACTTCTTTCATTTTTGCCGCAATACGTAATATGGCTATACGCATGGTATATAGTTCTTTCGGCAGAGTAGTGCAACAAAACTAAAATGCGCAACACAAAATGGAGAGTTGCGTTTAACTCGAAAAACCTCACATTCTAGTATATTCGCCAAAAAAAATCTTCGAAGGGGGAGGAATGACATGTTTATGGTCTCGCGGAACACCTCTAGACTTTTCCATGTAGCGACTTTTCAAAAAAGTGACCACTGTCAAAATTCTTATTTTAAGTAAACTTAAAGTTGCTTTAAATCTTTAATAGGAAATGTTGACTTTTGAAGTTTAAATTAATTTGGGAGGATTTTCTGCTGAAAATAGGCATCTTAGACAGATCCGAAACTGTGTAGAAACTCCCATGCAGCCGGCTTACTTTCGGTTTGCTGTTTTGGCCATGTACTGAAAATAGCTAAGAAATATGGAGGGAAAATAGCAGTCTTGTTCATAGATGATAAATTTGTGAGAAAATGAATCACGGAAGAGGTATGTAATTTGGTACCATTTGAAAGTTTCAGATTTTATTTAGAGATACATAGTAACCATATTTTGTGGGAAATTTTTTTTCCCTGAGCTATGGCGACCTGAAAATGGGTAGGTTTTGCTAAAATTTGCATAATTTTAGTGTCATTTTGGGTATGTTTCCATTCAATGTTCTGGCACATGGAAGCTAGAAGAAAGTAATGTCTATATGTGTTCTAGTACTTTGAGGGGGTATTGTGAATATTAAGATATAAAATGTTGAATAAGTTGGTTGCCATGGCAACAGATTGGGAAAAAAAGAAAAACACCCCTTCCCTTAAAGCGACATTACCAGAGAGGTGTTCCGCGAGACCATAAGCGCATTGTCGCTATAGGTCCAAATTTTCAAAAATGGTTTCCATGGCAACACTTGACATAGTTTGTAGGTCTTGACTCTGCTGTTTCATAATATACCAAGTTTGGGGTGGTAAAGCTAAAAACAAAAATTTTTTGATTGTTATGAAAATTCATTGTACCATAGTGTACAGTTCATTTTGTGAAGAAATTGTACTCAGCCTGTGGCAAGATGGTCCCAGTCAGCCACTGTTAAAGCATGATTTATAGATGTATATCAAAACTTTTAGTATCTATGTATACAAAAATAGTATATTTAGTAGAAAATAATCAAATATTGACAATTGTTGTTACCATAGCAACCATTTTCTTGCAAACCATATTACTGCTGTTGACTGTGTTTTCCACTTCGGGTACTATACGGAACAGTTTATCGAGCTCCGAAGCGACAAAATTTTGTCGTTGCCATGGCAACTGCTTATCAAAACATCATTTTGGACTTTTTCAATCATTTAAATTCCTTTGACTGATAGTCAATAACATGAACATATGAAATTTTAAGACTTTTGTATTTCACGACTTCTTTCATTTTTGCCGCAATACGTAATATGGCTATACGCATGGTATATAGTTCTTTCGGCAGAGTAGTGCGACAAAACTAAAATGCGCAACACAAAATGGAGAGTTGCGTTTAACTCGAAAAACCTCACATTCTAGTATATTCGCCAAAAAAAATCTTCGAAGGGGGAGGAATGACATGTTTATGGTCTCGCGGAACACCTCTAGACTTTTCCATGTAGCGACTTTTCAAAAAAGTGACCACTGTCAAAATTCTTATTTTAAGTAAACTTAAAGTTGCTTTAAATCTTTAATAGGAAATGTTGACTTTTGAAGTTTAAATTAATTTGGGAGGATTTTCTGCTGAAAATAGGCATCTTAGACAGATCCGAAACTGTGTAGAAACTCCCATGCAGCCGGCTTACTTTCGGTTTGCTGTTTTGGCCATGTACTGAAAATAGCTAAGAAATATGGAGGGAAAATAGCAGTCTTGTTCATAGATGATAAATTTGTGAGAAAATGAATCACGGAAGAGGTATGTAATTTGGTACCATTTGAAAGTTTCAGATTTTATTTAGAGATACATAGTAACCATATTTTGTGGGAAATTTTTTTTCCCTGAGCTATGGCGACCTGAAAATGGGTAGGTTTTGCTAAAATTTGCATAATTTTAGTGTCATTTTGGGTATGTTTCCATTCAATGTTCTGGCACATGGAAGCTAGAAGAAAGTAATGTCTATATGTGTTCTAGTACTTTGAGGGGGTATTGTGAATATTAAGATATAAAATGTTGAATAAGTTGGTTGCCATGGCAACAGATTGGGAAAAAAAGAAAAACACCCCTTCCCTTAAAGCGACATTACCAGAGAGGTGTTCCGCGAGACCATAAGCGCATTGTCGCTATAGGTCCAAATTTTCAAAAATGGTTTCCATGGCAACACTTGACATAGTTTGTAGGTCTTGACTCTGCTGTTTCATAATATACCAAGTTTGGGGTGGTAAAGCTAAAAACAAAAATTTTTTGATTGTTATGAAAATTCATTGTACCATAGTGTACAGTTCATTTTGTGAAGAAATTGTACTCAGCCTGTGGCAAGATGGTCCCAGTCAGCCACTGTTAAAGCATGATTTATAGATGTATATCAAAACTTTTAGTATCTATGTATACAAAAATAGTATATTTAGTAGAAAATAATCAAATATTGACAATTGTTGTTACCATAGCAACCATTTTCTTGCAAACCATATTACTGCTGTTGACTGTGTTTTCCACTTCGGGTACTATACGGAACAGTTTATCGAGCTCCGAAGCGACAAAATTTTGTCGTTGCCATGGCAACTGCTTATCAAAACATCATTTTGGACTTTTTCAATCATTTAAATTCCTTTGACTGATAGTCAATAACATGAACATATGAAATTTTAAGACTTTTGTATTTCACGACTTCTTTCATTTTTGCCGCAATACGTAATATGGCTATACGCATGGTATATAGTTCTTTCGGCAGAGTAGTGCGACAAAACTAAAATGCGCAACACAAAATGGAGAGTTGCGTTTAACTCGAAAAACCTCACATTCTAGTATATTCGCCAAAAAAAATCTTCGAAGGGGGAGGAATGACATGTTTATGGTCTCGCGGAACACCTCTAGACTTTTCCATGTAGCGACTTTTCAAAAAAGTGACCACTGTCAAAATTCTTATTTTAAGTAAACTTAAAGTTGCTTTAAATCTTTAATAGGAAATGTTGACTTTTGAAGTTTAAATTAATTTGGGAGGATTTTCTGCTGAAAATAGGCATCTTAGACAGATCCGAAACTGTGTAGAAACTCCCATGCAGCCGGCTTACTTTCGGTTTGCTGTTTTGGCCATGTACTGAAAATAGCTAAGAAATATGGAGGGAAAATAGCAGTCTTGTTCATAGATGATAAATTTGTGAGAAAATGAATCACGGAAGAGGTATGTAATTTGGTACCATTTGAAAGTTTCAGATTTTATTTAGAGATACATAGTAACCATATTTTGTGGGAAATTTTTTTTCCCTGAGCTATGGCGACCTGAAAATGGGTAGGTTTTGCTAAAATTTGCATAATTTTAGTGTCATTTTGGGTATGTTTCCATTCAATGTTCTGGCACATGGAAGCTAGAAGAAAGTAATGTCTATATGTGTTCTAGTACTTTGAGGGGGTATTGTGAATATTAAGATATAAAATGTTGAATAAGTTGGTTGCCATGGCAACAGATTGGGAAAAAAAGAAAAACACCCCTTCCCTTAAAGCGACATTACCAGAGAGGTGTTCCGCGAGACCATAAGCGCATTGTCGCTATAGGTCCAAATTTTCAAAAATGGTTTCCATGGCAACACTTGACATAGTTTGTAGGTCTTGACTCTGCTGTTTCATAATATACCAAGTTTGGGGTGGTAAAGCTAAAAACAAAAATTTTTTGATTGTTATGAAAATTCATTGTACCATAGTGTACAGTTCATTTTGTGAAGAAATTGTACTCAGCCTGTGGCAAGATGGTCCCAGTCAGCCACTGTTAAAGCATGATTTATAGATGTATATCAAAACTTTTAGTATCTATGTATACAAAAATAGTATATTTAGTAGAAAATAATCAAATATTGACAATTGTTGTTACCATAGCAACCATTTTCTTGCAAACCATATTACTGCTGTTGACTGTGTTTTCCACTTCGGGTACTATACGGAACAGTTTATCGAGCTCCGAAGCGACAAAATTTTGTCGTTGCCATGGCAACTGCTTATCAAAACATCATTTTGGACTTTTTCAATCATTTAAATTCCTTTGACTGATAGTCAATAACATGAACATATGAAATTTTAAGACTTTTGTATTTCACGACTTCTTTCATTTTTGCCGCAATACGTAATATGGCTATACGCATGGTATATAGTTCTTTCGGCAGAGTAGTGCGACAAAACTAAAATGCGCAACACAAAATGGAGAGTTGCGTTTAACTCGAAAAACCTCACATTCTAGTATATTCGCCAAAAAAAATCTTCGAAGGGGGAGGAATGACATGTTTATGGTCTCGCGGAACACCTCTAGACTTTTCCATGTAGCGACTTTTCAAAAAAGTGACCACTGTCAAAATTCTTATTTTAAGTAAACTTAAAGTTGCTTTAAATCTTTAATAGGAAATGTTGACTTTTGAAGTTTAAATTAATTTGGGAGGATTTTCTGCTGAAAATAGGCATCTTAGACAGATCCGAAACTGTGTAGAAACTCCCATGCAGCCGGCTTACTTTCGGTTTGCTGTTTTGGCCATGTACTGAAAATAGCTAAGAAATATGGAGGGAAAATAGCAGTCTTGTTCATAGATGATAAATTTGTGAGAAAATGAATCACGGAAGAGGTATGTAATTTGGTACCATTTGAAAGTTTCAGATTTTATTTAGAGATACATAGTAACCATATTTTGTGGGAAATTTTTTTTCCCTGAGCTATGGCGACCTGAAAATGGGTAGGTTTTGCTAAAATTTGCATAATTTTAGTGTCATTTTGGGTATGTTTCCATTCAATGTTCTGGCACATGGAAGCTAGAAGAAAGTAATGTCTATATGTGTTCTAGTACTTTGAGGGGGTATTGTGAATATTAAGATATAAAATGTTGAATAAGTTGGTTGCCATGGCAACAGATTGGGAAAAAAAGAAAAACACCCCTTCCCTTAAAGCGACATTACCAGAGAGGTGTTCCGCGAGACCATAAGCGCATTGTCGCTATAGGTCCAAATTTTCAAAAATGGTTTCCATGGCAACACTTGACATAGTTTGTAGGTCTTGACTCTGCTGTTTCATAATATACCAAGTTTGGGGTGGTAAAGCTAAAAACAAAAATTTTTTGATTGTTATGAAAATTCATTGTACCATAGTGTACAGTTCATTTTGTGAAGAAATTGTACTCAGCCTGTGGCAAGATGGTCCCAGTCAGCCACTGTTAAAGCATGATTTATAGATGTATATCAAAACTTTTAGTATCTATGTATACAAAAATAGTATATTTAGTAGAAAATAATCAAATATTGACAATTGTTGTTACCATAGCAACCATTTTCTTGCAAACCATATTACTGCTGTTGACTGTGTTTTCCACTTCGGGTACTATACGGAACAGTTTATCGAGCTCCGAAGCGACAAAATTTTGTCGTTGCCATGGCAACTGCTTATCAAAACATCATTTTGGACTTTTTCAATCATTTAAATTCCTTTGACTGATAGTCAATAACATGAACATATGAAATTTTAAGACTTTTGTATTTCACGACTTCTTTCATTTTTGCCGCAATACGTAATATGGCTATACGCATGGTATATAGTTCTTTCGGCAGAGTAGTGCGACAAAACTAAAATGCGCAACACAAAATGGAGAGTTGCGTTTAACTCGAAAAACCTCACATTCTAGTATATTCGCCAAAAAAAATCTTCGAAGGGGGAGGAATGACATGTTTATGGTCTCGCGGAACACCTCTAGACTTTTCCATGTAGCGACTTTTCAAAAAAGTGACCACTGTCAAAATTCTTATTTTAAGTAAACTTAAAGTTGCTTTAAATCTTTAATAGGAAATGTTGACTTTTGAAGTTTAAATTAATTTGGGAGGATTTTCTGCTGAAAATAGGCATCTTAGACAGATCCGAAACTGTGTAGAAACTCCCATGCAGCCGGCTTACTTTCGGTTTGCTGTTTTGGCCATGTACTGAAAATAGCTAAGAAATATGGAGGGAAAATAGCAGTCTTGTTCATAGATGATAAATTTGTGAGAAAATGAATCACGGAAGAGGTATGTAATTTGGTACCATTTGAAAGTTTCAGATTTTATTTAGAGATACATAGTAACCATATTTTGTGGGAAATTTTTTTTCCCTGAGCTATGGCGACCTGAAAATGGGTAGGTTTTGCTAAAATTTGCATAATTTTAGTGTCATTTTGGGTATGTTTCCATTCAATGTTCTGGCACATGGAAGCTAGAAGAAAGTAATGTCTATATGTGTTCTAGTACTTTGAGGGGGTATTGTGAATATTAAGATATAAAATGTTGAATAAGTTGGTTGCCATGGCAACAGATTGGGAAAAAAAGAAAAACACCCCTTCCCTTAAAGCGACATTACCAGAGAGGTGTTCCGCGAGACCATAAGCGCATTGTCGCTATAGGTCCAAATTTTCAAAAATGGTTTCCATGGCAACACTTGACATAGTTTGTAGGTCTTGACTCTGCTGTTTCATAATATACCAAGTTTGGGGTGGTAAAGCTAAAAACAAAAATTTTTTGATTGTTATGAAAATTCATTGTACCATAGTGTACAGTTCATTTTGTGAAGAAATTGTACTCAGCCTGTGGCAAGATGGTCCCAGTCAGCCACTGTTAAAGCATGATTTATAGATGTATATCAAAACTTTTAGTATCTATGTATACAAAAATAGTATATTTAGTAGAAAATAATCAAATATTGACAATTGTTGTTACCATAGCAACCATTTTCTTGCAAACCATATTACTGCTGTTGACTGTGTTTTCCACTTCGGGTACTATACGGAACAGTTTATCGAGCTCCGAAGCGACAAAATTTTGTCGTTGCCATGGCAACTGCTTATCAAAACATCATTTTGGACTTTTTCAATCATTTAAATTCCTTTGACTGATAGTCAATAACATGAACATATGAAATTTTAAGACTTTTGTATTTCACGACTTCTTTCATTTTTGCCGCAATACGTAATATGGCTATACGCATGGTATATAGTTCTTTCGGCAGAGTAGTGCGACAAAACTAAAATGCGCAACACAAAATGGAGAGTTGCGTTTAACTCGAAAAACCTCACATTCTAGTATATTCGCCAAAAAAAATCTTCGAAGGGGGAGGAATGACATGTTTATGGTCTCGCGGAACACCTCTAGACTTTTCCATGTAGCGACTTTTCAAAAAAGTGACCACTGTCAAAATTCTTATTTTAAGTAAACTTAAAGTTGCTTTAAATCTTTAATAGGAAATGTTGACTTTTGAAGTTTAAATTAATTTGGGAGGATTTTCTGCTGAAAATAGGCATCTTAGACAGATCCGAAACTGTGTAGAAACTCCCATGCAGCCGGCTTACTTTCGGTTTGCTGTTTTGGCCATGTACTGAAAATAGCTAAGAAATATGGAGGGAAAATAGCAGTCTTGTTCATAGATGATAAATTTGTGAGAAAATGAATCACGGAAGAGGTATGTAATTTGGTACCATTTGAAAGTTTCAGATTTTATTTAGAGATACATAGTAACCATATTTTGTGGGAAATTTTTTTTCCCTGAGCTATGGCGACCTGAAAATGGGTAGGTTTTGCTAAAATTTGCATAATTTTAGTGTCATTTTGGGTATGTTTCCATTCAATGTTCTGGCACATGGAAGCTAGAAGAAAGTAATGTCTATATGTGTTCTAGTACTTTGAGGGGGTATTGTGAATATTAAGATATAAAATGTTGAATAAGTTGGTTGCCATGGCAACAGATTGGGAAAAAAAGAAAAACACCCCTTCCCTTAAAGCGACATTACCAGAGAGGTGTTCCGCGAGACCATAAGCGCATTGTCGCTATAGGTCCAAATTTTCAAAAATGGTTTCCATGGCAACACTTGACATAGTTTGTAGGTCTTGACTCTGCTGTTTCATAATATACCAAGTTTGGGGTGGTAAAGCTAAAAACAAAAATTTTTTGATTGTTATGAAAATTCATTGTACCATAGTGTACAGTTCATTTTGTGAAGAAATTGTACTCAGCCTGTGGCAAGATGGTCCCAGTCAGCCACTGTTAAAGCATGATTTATAGATGTATATCAAAACTTTTAGTATCTATGTATACAAAAATAGTATATTTAGTAGAAAATAATCAAATATTGACAATTGTTGTTACCATAGCAACCATTTTCTTGCAAACCATATTACTGCTGTTGACTGTGTTTTCCACTTCGGGTACTATACGGAACAGTTTATCGAGCTCCGAAGCGACAAAATTTTGTCGTTGCCATGGCAACTGCTTATCAAAACATCATTTTGGACTTTTTCAATCATTTAAATTCCTTTGACTGATAGTCAATAACATGAACATATGAAATTTTAAGACTTTTGTATTTCACGACTTCTTTCATTTTTGCCGCAATACGTAATATGGCTATACGCATGGTATATAGTTCTTTCGGCAGAGTAGTGCGACAAAACTAAAATGCGCAACACAAAATGGAGAGTTGCGTTTAACTCGAAAAACCTCACATTCTAGTATATTCGCCAAAAAAAAATCTTCGAAGGGGGAGGAATGACATGTTTATGGTCTCGCGGAACACCTCTAGACTTTTCCATGTAGCGACTTTTCAAAAAAGTGACCACTGTCAAAATTCTTATTTTAAGTAAACTTAAAGTTGCTTTAAATCTTTAATAGGAAATGTTGACTTTTGAAGTTTAAATTAATTTGGGAGGATTTTCTGCTGAAAATAGGCATCTTAGACAGATCCGAAACTGTGTAGAAACTCCCATGCAGCCGGCTTACTTTCGGTTTGCTGTTTTGGCCATGTACTGAAAATAGCTAAGAAATATGGAGGGAAAATAGCAGTCTTGTTCATAGATGATAAATTTGTGAGAAAATGAATCACGGAAGAGGTATGTAATTTGGTACCATTTGAAAGTTTCAGATTTTATTTAGAGATACATAGTAACCATATTTTGTGGGAAATTTTTTTTCCCTGAGCTATGGCGACCTGAAAATGGGTAGGTTTTGCTAAAATTTGCATAATTTTAGTGTCATTTTGGGTATGTTTCCATTCAATGTTCTGGCACATGGAAGCTAGAAGAAAGTAATGTCTATATGTGTTCTAGTACTTTGAGGGGGTATTGTGAATATTAAGATATAAAATGTTGAATAAGTTGGTTGCCATGGCAACAGATTGGGAAAAAAAGAAAAACACCCCTTCCCTTAAAGCGACATTACCAGAGAGGTGTTCCGCGAGACCTCAAGTGACGGAAAATTCCGAAAATCTGCGAATGTTATAGAACGTATCGATACAAAGACTTTTCGATACATATTTTGAAAGAAAATACACTGATGCGATATGACTTTGATTTATCAGGTCATCTAGACTCTTAAGCCGACGTAATGAGAGAATCTCATTCATGGATTCTGAATAACCTTGACGAATATTTGCATTTTATGCAATTGTCAACCAATCACATTGCCAAGAGGTATTCTATCCGTGCAAGTAGGTTACGAATGATTACAGTATACCGTCAGTCATCAGTCATGACTGACGGTAATTATTGAATGGGAATGAGGGCAATATATGATTTGTTGGACCCGAAGATAAAATATTGCCCGAGGCCGAAGGCTGAGGGCTATATTTTGTCTGAAGGTCCAACAAATCATATATTGCTCGAATTCCCAGTCAATAATTGTTTTGTTATATCTTACATCAAAACTGCAACAACGAACCGATTAACCCGGCATGTTTACGTTCATTTTCGTATTTTCTATATATTTTTTTAACTATTGCCCTAGGGCCAATATTGATGTAAATATTGACTGCTTGGTCAAATATTCGAATTTATAGGCAATTTTCCTATGGAGATTTTATATAGCGATACTGATAAAACTATCTACCATATGATGTCTTGTGGGATGAGAAAAGCCCATCCGAGGGGTCTGGTTTCTGGTCAGGGAACGAGGCTTGCCGAGTTCCCTCACCAGAAACCGGACCCCGAGGATGGGCTTATCTCATCCCACATGACAAACGTATGTTTGATCGTTTTTCTGCCCTTTTTAGTGGCCTTTCTTGAAGTTCCATGAAATCATCAAATTGTCAACTTTATCGAATTCGAAAAATAAAGGAATATTCGTTTTCAACGCTCTCAAAAATGGTTTATTCTATAAGGATAAACCATATATAGTCCTTAGCCTTAATCGGTTTAATAAGAATTTGAATGTAGAAAAAAAAGAGTTTTAAGGTGCGTCACTGATCATGATTTTGGACTATTCTTGCGCATCAGATCCTGTTTTAGCACTCATTGAGCTTGACTTTTATAGAAATTTCAATTCATTATGGCCAATTTATCATTTCTTACTCATTTTAAGACTTTAATTCATTTGACACATTAAAGCGGCCAAGTTTGAAAATTTGATCTAAAATGAATAAAGTATGCGTAAGAAAATGCTTGGCGGTAATTTCTGTAAAAATTGACGTGGAGGTACTTTTTAACTGTTCGGATTTCTTTTACGTTAGTAATTACCCATGAATTTTGTGGGGTTTTTTTTTTTATTCTTTATTGCTTGAATCGTCATAGATTGTACTTTTCTTATCACGATTTACTTACATTCTTCTCTTTGTTACTTTATATATTTTTTTTAATTTATTATGCTTATATTCTCCTGTTTGATGCTTTATTGATTTCATTTTAGCTTATCTTATGTAAGAGATAAAATATTTACTTTATTAAAGTCCACACAAGTCAGGGAGAGATCATTGAATTTTTCGTTCGGTAAAAATTGTTGAGCTGCTGCCTTGGACACCATTTTGGTTTGTAGTTGATCTGGTGATACGTAGCCATATTGTTTATCTGTTGGCATGGTGATCGAAGTCCAGCTTCCCGTATCCAGGGTACTGCCCAGAAATCCAATGGAAGGATTATTAACATAGAGTTTCTTTTTATCTATCACTAAATTGTCCACCTGTAACCCAATGACAAATCATAATTCTAACCGTAAGGTTCCAACTTAGACTAACCCTTAATAAAATAACCCTAACTGTAGAATTCTAACTTAGGGTAAGATAGACTTAGGTCCTAACCCTTGGGTTCCAACTTAGGTTCAGCTAACCGTACGTCCTAAGATTTAAACAAAATATTCGTTACTGGGAGTTACCACGACAGACTATATAAAAGCATCGTCAGAATTTCACTCAGCCTATTGGATAGAATTTTCATATCTGTACATGGAGCATGACGGGACATATGCTCGGATCTGACGGTGTTTTTGTCAATGTTTGGGAGTATATTTGACGAACATCCAAGCTCAAGTATTTTCGGAAATTAGCTTTGTAACGATTTGTGTCAAAGCAGGAAAGTTATATTCTTTCCTGGCATCTGCTGTCATACTGCATGAGAATTAAACTCCTGTTGTGTCTTAATATTTTGGGTTGATTTTGACAACTTCTCCTGTCGAGAAGACTTTCAGAATAATTACATTAATTGTTCAAGTAATGTTAAGGAGTATCAGTTGACACTAGGCGACATGAACTGGACAGGATTGGGGAAAAAATTGTGTAAAAAATCTTACCAAATGTCGTACAGACTGGATGCCCACCAATGCAATTTGTACTTGTATTGACCAGTCAGATACGGATTGTTCGTCACGGTCCATAGTCTTGGCATCAACAAAAGGCTGTGAAGATCAGATAAGGAATCATATGATACGTATCTGCTCTCAAAGCATATCCTTTCTGTAAAATCGAGGCTTTAAGCTCATGGGCCCTTTTAGACCTTGTCTCAGCATTCATGTCTAGTACCTTGTTAGTGAAATACAGAATGTGATACTTCATAAATCTTTTACTAGTATCATCTACTGTATATTACCATCATTAAATTAGAATGATTTTGAAGACAATCTTGGATTACTCAGAATCACTTTCTCTTGGTTATGGAGGACATTTATAAGAATATTATCATAATTGTCAGCTATTGTCTACTAGTCATGATGTCTTTATCTGTTCGTTATGTTATAAGAAAAAAAAAATTACCGCTGTACAAAATGCCTCCTTTGGTATCCATATTAAAGTAAGGATTCTAAAAATTCGTAATGTAATTAACTTTACATATCATATTAAGGCAAGGATACTTTCAGGAACGACTCTGAATCAGAAAGGTACCGCTTCATTGCTTTATTGGCTTCTGCGAGTAATGGTTCTGGTTGATAAATCATAGTTGTCATGGCATCGCTACAGACATGCGCAATCCGAGTTCTAGCTTCTGAGTCGTTTAAAGTTGAAGGGAAGTCGTTTTGTTTTATGAATTCTGGCATCTCTCCGGAGGCGAATTGGGCGTGGTTAACTCCTGGTATTACTATATATGGAGTTCTGTACTCACTGGCTTGGAGAGGATTCCTGGAAATCGAATAGTTGGAAGTAAAAGGCTGTAATACTAATGATATGGTTGTCTCAGTCAATACACAAAATCCCTGACAAGTAAAAATTCTTTTGAAAACAACAAAACACACAAGATCAAGATTGCAACAAATAAACATTTCGCAAAATAAGCAGTCACACCCATAAATTATCATAAAAATTGTTTTTGAGTTATACATCTTGTACCGTCCCTCTTACAGTTTTAAGTCACATGTTTAAGAAATGAAAGGAGGAGGCGTAACTTATTTTCCTACTTTGGAAGATTCACAGATTAGGATTCGTTCTACGGAACAAAACTTTCTAAAACCAGGGGGCCACCTGATGACATAGCTCTGTCCATAGTAAAGATTTAAAGTATTCTCGTATGCAGACATTCGACAGTCTACACCTACGGAATGTGTGGGCGGTATACGAATACAGAAATCCGATTTACACTTTTAGCAAATTTTGTGAGAACATGGACTTATTTCACCTCCCGATCGCGAAATCATGTTTCGCGCTTTCGATCGCCTTTGTCGTCAAAAAGTTCGAAACTACTACGAAAGACGACATACCATACGAGTACCGGAGATCTACCGGAAAATAACGGATGTGTAACGGATCCAGCGTACGTGTGACAGAGAAACAATGGATAAAATGGAAATGCAACATACTAAGAACCCAACAAAACGGAACATTAACGAAATTTTTTTATATACGTTACTCGTCCGTTCGCCGTATCCGGCTAGTTATGACAATGGGTACTTCTGTAATGTTTATTTAAAGACCTACTCCATAGAGTACACGTGGTCATGTACTTTGGACATGAGTAGAAATGCACATATTTTGTTCTAAAACATTTATACAATGTACAGATCATACTAGTATTGTGGTCCTTTTTTTAGAAATTGGCTCAATCGATTAACATGTACTAGACGGTATCACATATTGCACGGTTCATCTGTGAAACTTTAACAATTTGTCACTCTGCTGTAGATATATGTCTTCGGTCAGGTCGGGACTCCATGACCAGAAATGAAGTTGGTCAGACAAGTTGGGTTATTGAGCAATGCCTGTATATGCTATTCGTGTGTCCAACGCTTTTTATTCCCATCTACTGAGTTTTCTGCAAAAGAGGGTCCTACATTAAACCGGTGTGGCAAACTGCAACGAGAACGCTTGCGTCTTTGGAAACATAGAACTATATATCCGGATGAGGAGGGTTGTGCGCTCGTGCAATTCATATAACAAAGGTAATTATTGTTTTGCATACAGCAGGTGGCCATACTAAACGACTCTCTTGGTCGCCCATTATGGCCTTTCTTGTTTGACTTTGACATACTCGTTCTTGTGTATCGAGAGTTTTTTAAGGCGATGAGATTTACGATTTTTGGGCCATATTTTTCCACTTAACTACGTCTATAAATACACCCTACACAAGATTTGGAGCCGCTCATTTTTGAAAGAGGAAATTAAAAGTCTATCTTTCAAGATATATATAAGTTATTGGAAAATTCAAAAAGACAATGCTACAAATTAATGACAAAAATCAGAAAAATCACATAATTGTCGATTTGTTTTAGTCTAAGTTAAGAAATGACCTTGAACCTGAAGTCAATGACCTTGGAAATGTTCAAGGTTATAAAATTAAATGAAAGAGTCTTATCAGTTCATATGTATGTTTTCACGGTCATAAGCAGTACTTATAAGGAGTTAAATCCATTTTAGAAGGTACTTTATTCAAGCCTTAACGCTTAAAGTTGCCATAGGAACGGTTTTTAAACGTAAAGATTCTTTCATTATATTTTTAAGGGACATCCCAGGTAACACAAAACATTTTCGAAACATTGTGTATGGTTTCAAACAGATTCTGTTGAAACATTTCTAACAAAACGTTCCAAGAACATTTTTAAAACACCGTGTAATTGTATAGAATGTTTTAAAACGTTTTAACAACATTTAAGAGCGCTGAACATAATGAAATGTTTCCAAAAATGTTTTATTGATATTTCTGGAACCATACAAAATCACGTTTCTATAACATTTACTGAATTATTGTGACATGTTTTTAAAACATGCATGTGCTAATTGGGATGACTTTTCATAATAACCAATCAGATGTCTCACAGAGGTCTGCATTTAGTTATGATTGACACTGAAAACCCTAAGTTTACCTTCATTTTTTACTTGAATTTTACTTATTTTGGCTTGGCACAGTAAGCGTCCTGTAATATCTATCATAAAACTGAGTGCATTTGTAAGAAAAGAGGTAAAGAAGTGCAAAAGGTATGGAAATGAAACATCTGCTACAATGGTATCCATAGCAACAAAGCATCTAAAAGTATGTTACTTCACATGCAGTCTTTAAGGTGGTCCAAAAAGACTTATCTCGTTCCCATGGCAACCGGAACTAGCACTGACCGAAAACCTTAATCTTTACAATCAGGACATAATATATACCTAATAATGCTAATATGCAGAAAATCATGAAAATCCATGACATGCCGTGGCGCCAGAATTCTGGTGGTAACAGAGAATTGGTCTTAAAACACTTCACTGTCAAACCCCTTTTTACGAGCTCCACACGACAAAGGACATAGGTGTGACACAAATGAGATAAAGAAGATCATGGCGACAATCTCAACAGCACTCACAATAGAGCACCAAATTAATCATCGACGAACCCCTAGCAAGCTAGGGGTGGGAACAGGTGCCCGGGAGGAGTAAGCATCCCCTGCTTGGCTAGCCCGATATTCATGCACCAAAATAAAAACAATTTTTACAAAACACGTTCTGTAAGAGGTTATGTCTATATAGAAAGTGCTCTATGACGACCATGTCAGGGGAAAGCATTTAAAACACTTTCTTAACGAGGCTGAGTACAATTAGAAAAAATTGATGACGGTGAAATTTCAATTTCTTTTTCTTAAAATGAAATTTGAAGTACAACAAATAAATAACATGAATTTAATTAAAATCTCTTGCGCAGAAATATGAAAAATATGAGAAAAATCATTATTTTGCAGTAAAATCCCATAAGGTCTCATTGTAAGATGCCATTATCTTTGAAATGACCCTTACATAATACTGAACGGTCAACTTCTATTTTCTTTCCCATAAAATGAATTTTATAATACTGCTATTATATGATCCGAATTTAGTCAAAATACCTTGGGTAGAGTTCATCATTTTCTAATTAGACACAGCCTCGTTAAAACCCCTCGTGGGGAACATTTTTTATTTTTTGCAAGTATGACGTCATCATCGAACTGAAAATGGGTGCCAGAAATAGCTGCTTTCAATTTGGGAAATAGATAAAAAAAAATAGGTGGAAAAGGCGGATGCTCAAACAAATTAAAGCCACAATCATGAATGGTAGCCATGGCAGTGACAGACTTCTGAACAGGAGCATTGTCCTGATGGAACAACACATCTTTAACTAGTGGGCTTTCCGGTGCGCTTAAGTTTAATAATTTCCCGTAACTGTATCAGAAGTGAAGTATAGTATGTGCCATTGATTGTTTGTCTTTTTTGGAGATCATCTACCAGCAGACTACCTTCTGCATCCCAGAAAACGAGGCTCACAACATATCAATCATCCCTCGTAACGTAGACGGTAGATGCGCATACTCACTCGTACATATGTAGTAGTGAGGTAAACCTGACTATTCCGTCCAGATCACCTGATATTGTGTACGTAGGGACCAAGTAATCCGGTATATTAGAATTGTCAGGTACCTTGGTACCAAACAGGAAGCTTCCGTTTACCGTCCGGTAATTGTCCTTAATAAATGTCGCCACTGTTACACCTACATCAGAATGACAATGACAAATCAACGGAGATGTTTACATGTTTGATAAGTGGTTATTAATAATCAAATGTATAAATCATTCTTTGACTATAAATATTTCGGATGCACAGATATCTAAAACTACAGCATAGAGATGGACGGAAAGATGTTAAAAATTGAACTGACAAGGCTATGAAGAACGGCTATAATGAAAAAAAAATTCTTTACACTTTACCTCCTTGTCCGTGTCCAGCCATGAATATGACGTTGTTTTTCATTCCTCTGGATTTGAGTTCCTTTATAATATCAGGGAAGGTATCACTGAGTTGATCCTCCGGCTTGGCTCCGCTAACAAACCCCTCGTACAGTACACACCATAACGATAGCCCACTCTGCCCCTGTATCTCCTCTACTACTCGTTCACAAATAGATATAATATATAGTGATGTGCATGTCTGGTCCACGTTGCCAGTTTATCTGTTCTTAAATGATGCTATTCAATTTCAAGACGTTTACTGTTATGAACTGTTTCACACTATTATTTACCATAAGGAAAAGAATTCAAACAAGACAACGATGTACAAACAGTAAAACATTCACGCAAATTATCTCAGCAAACTCAGACATTAGGCACGGTCCATTTGATATTCTGGGGGGGGGCTTGGGTTTTTTTCGAAAAAAATAAATTTGCTCTTAATTTTGATGAAAAAAATAAATTTGCTTATGGTGTGACAGAAAAAAATGATCTTGCTTTTACAAGTTATCTGAATTTGAAGAATTACCATAAAATTTTGCTAAAATTCTTGAAAATTTTCCGGCTCGCTTCGCTCGCCGCAGTTTTCAAAGTGTATAAAAATTTTTGGCTCGCTTCGCTCGCCATAGTTTTCTATCAAAACATTTAATTCATATATTTGAAGATATCAAAAGTTATACATGTATGTGAATGAAAAAAGGGCTTCCTTAAATGCTTAAATATTTTATCAATATTTATGTATTGCTATTAGCACATGTTGCATATAGTCTAATTTTATGTTCCTGTAAGCTTAGAAGGAGATCATTCACCAATTTACAATTCTCAGTAACATTTAAAAATCTGTCTAGGAGACCTTCCCCTCAGACCCTCCTATACATGTTATATACATGATGTACCTTATATTAAATATTGAGAATTGTATTGTAAAAATCTTTTATCTCTGTTTAAAAGTGAATTGAAAACTTGATAAAAATAAACTAATATATTAATATTTAGAGTTTTGAGTAAAAATATAAATAATTTCTATTGATAAAACACAAACATTCTTAATACATGTATGGACATCACTTTGTAAAAAAAAATTTCCTTGCTCCAACTTTGCAAGAAAAAAATAATTTTGCCCCGATCCGGGGCGAAAAAAATAATCTTGCTCCGACAAAAAACCCAAGCCCCCCCTGAATATCAAATGGACCATGCCTTATTGTATTGGCAAAACAACAACACCAAATTCATCTGGTGACAACGCGACAAAAGAGGACTAATCAGAGACTTAAAACAAGCAAAGCCTGTCTAAATGACCACAAATAGATATCGAGGGATGTTAATGTCCATCCGGAGTCGACTTTGAAAGTCAAGTACTATACTGTATGAATTAATACTGTATTGAATCGTATGGTTATTCGGATTATGTGCGAACAACCCTCCAACGAGTACGGATGCATAGAGGTCTTCAGAGAAGCACGGTATATGTAAGGCTTTGGGTGAACAAAGAGCCTTCTCACTTGCAATACAGGGGTCCAGTACAAGTGAAATTTTAACTTTACGTTAATAGAAAATTGTTAAAATCATTGATACAATTCTGAAAATTACTTAATTTTGTTTTATCAAACGCGCAGATTAGAAGTACTTAAGATATTTCCAAAGTCTTACCTAATGGGAGATAAGAACTTCCAGATATTTGATCCTCTGGAATCACAATTACTGCTGCCTCATATCCTTTTTTTATTGGAGAAATAATTGTAAAATTTGTCCTTGCTTCACAGACACACACATGGAATATAAGAAATAAAAACGATGTTATCATAACTGATGGCTATCCTGATTTTTTTCTATAATAATTTTGAGGATAACACAACTTATGACCTATGAAATAGCTTGTGTAGATAACATAGCTTTACAGTTTATCTTCTAACATAACGTAAGATGCAATTCGATTGGTTGAAGAAACCACATGATCATGTAGACTTTTATTTCAAAGAGCTCCAAGTTAAAAGTTAATTTAAGCTCAAATGCCAAGTGTGAAGGGATATATTCATATGCAATTTTTGTTGATATTAAATATAAAATATCTTGCAGTCCTATCTGAATCACTATTCACTTTATGTAATCAAGAGTAGGTACCAAGGTTGATCAATTCGTTTATGTAAAATAACTACTTACTCAGATCTTTGTTAAGTTTGGGAACGAAAAGTTACTCCCCATGCCTCCTTAGAAAATAAAGAATCTAGAGTCAAAGATTATGGCTCTTTTTATATTCTCGTGCTGAAGCTAGTTCTTATCAAATGCTGTGCACACATCGTGTCAACTCAGTCAACTACTGGTCAACTCAGTGTTTCAATTGTCGAAAAATAAGATGATCCTATGATCATTGATAATGATTGATAATGAAATGTTGAAATGGAGGTAATTGAAATGATAAGATGTCGTATTTATTTTATCTGTTTCGAAGGGAAGGTTTGCTGACAAATCGCGTGCATTCCTTTGAGCACGAAATATGTCATATCATTTCTTCTCATTTCTTAAACTGTACGTGACAAATATGGATAATGACCATATCCTAATTCATAGTACAAAATCGATAATTCAGAAAATCATAAACCCAAGGCATACAAAATCAGGATAAAACAAGAACCAAAGCAAACAAAGAAAAACCTCCACCAGACCAGGTGTCCAGGAAGAGTCATCATCTCCTGCTTGCATACAACACCCATCGCTTCTAATCGGTAGAATTGTCACAACCGGTTACTTCCATTTCGGAAGATACAAGTATAGTGGCTGGATGGTTCAAATGGTCTAAGACAAATATCATCCACCATTCTGGAGAGTAGGATATCATAGTGTATGACGAGTTCCCCATATCGACCTTAGAACCTCCTCAGTGCTTGATTAGATCTAAGGAAATGAAGAAAAAAGAAGTATCTAACTCTTGATGCTTGAGATCAGCTTTCTAGACTGCAATTACTGAATCCCGCTGACCTTACATGCCTAAAGTACCGACTGTTTGAGCAGATACACTAGGCTATGACACTCGATCTCCCTCAGTTTGTAGAGGTCCACTTTTGTTCATGACTTCAGGATGTGTGGTCCTTTTACTTCGAAAATTTGGCTTTTCAAAATATAACGCAACAACACATTGAAAAACGATCTTAAAATCGATGTTTTATTGCCAATCCGCCGCTAGCTTGTACATTTGTACAATGACGTTTACAATAGAAACAATACCGTCACGTGATATTAGATACAGCTGTCACGTGATATGTTTTACAGATGTAGCTCACATAGCTGTATCTCATGGGCCTTCTCTGTAACACTTACGCGGGTAAGAGAGAAAGTGTTGTCCTTCATGTTTCCAGTTCTCCTCCGATGCTTGTGTGTTCTGATGTGACCACTATCACGTCGTCTCTAACTTATCACTCAGATGGTTTATAAAGGATCTTAACTTGTTTTTATGTAATAGGATTTGAAGGATATGAAAAAGATATTTTATTTCCGAAGAGGAAAGACCCCTTAATTGACCCTTGACCCTCCAACTTTTAATGATTAATTAAAGTTTATTATGTGTCTTGTTAGTCAGAAAAAAAGTTATGAATTTTGCCCACTTTTTTACAAAAATGAATTATCATAATAGGGAAAGTATCAAATTATGACATCATCGTAGCCTTAATTCCTTTGCATCGTATGGAGAGAATCAATAAGATTTGCCTGGGACTTCGTTCAGAGAAAAAGTGTGCATTTTCCTGAAATGTATTGTGCCTCCTTCCTTATTTCTTTACTCGATTTTCTTCATTCTATACGAATACATGTATATTTTTGAAAAAAATTGTGAACAAGACATTCTCTTATGGTAGTTGCAGAATAATATTTGTGTTTGTATAGATATGACCTGTCAGAAAGAAGAGATAAGACATAGGTCATGGACAATCAGGTATTTTCTCTTACAGTGGCATACATTTTACTTGACGTTTTCTCTGTTTGCGAGTCGAGGGCGAATTTGACCTATATTCCTCCAATAAAAGATGGATATGAGGCAGCAGTCATATTTATACCTGAGCATGACATTAACGGTACTGCTTACAGACCTCTCGGTAAGGAAACATTACGATGGTCTTGATCTCTAATGTCCTTCTCCTAATGACAGTCATCCACTTGTTGCAACTTCGGTAGACATCGTTTCTTGAAACGTATTCGAAAATTACTGTTCCAAAATTTTCTCGAAATTTCTGAAAAGTTGGTCCTGCAGCATGATATATCCCACCTAACGTCTTTCGGTAATTTTGGAAATAACTTTCACAGTCTTTGTTCATATTACATTGTTTAGATTGAGGATCACTGACAAGGGTTAATGCTATGCTGCTAATTTATCTTTTCTTAAATAATGCTATGTATTTCAAGTGATTATGCCATCATTAGAATACTACTTAATGATAATTTCTTAATCATACTCAAATTATAATCATTATTTATTAGTAATTGTTTCGAGGTTAGAAAATCTCTCATTAATAGATTTTTAAAAGTGTTTTAAATGAGTCAACACTTGAATTCTAACTCTCTGTTTATAATTAAGATTCTTTTCATTTTATGAATCAATAGGTGTACATTCATGCTCAAAATGTATTCATTCCTGTAAGATTATAAGCAATGATCATTTTATAAAGATATGTTTCGCCAATAAAAAAATTAAATTTGTATTTATAATTAGGGGATAAACGTATGTGGTTCCGACGGGTATATGTTGGATATACTGTTGGAAACGCAGTTATACCGTCGGGGCTTGACCCCGACGGTATAACGTATGTTTCCAACAGTATATCCAACATATACCTGTCAGAACCACAAAACACAGTACGTTTATCCCTATTCTAATTTATGCGACATATTCTAACTCTTTATACCCCTCAGAGGGTCTCATTTATCGCTTTAGAGGCGACGTTGCTACGGAGGACTAACAACGTCCAACAGAAATTATTGCGCTGCAAAATATGAAATACAACTGCTTCGTATTTATTACAATGGCGAAAAATCAAAGTGTTGTCAATAATAAACTTACTTGCTCTGTTGTTTACATGCAGAGAACGCCATTTACAAGCTCAAACATTGTATTTTTACGTCACAGTATGACGTCACAGGAGCGAAGAACAAAGGGAAGCATGACCTCATACGCAAAAGGTGCGCTTAAGCTTGTAACGTTCAAATTTACGTAGGAATACAAAGTGAGTCGGTTTGCGGCATGTATATCGTCGTTATACATGCTTGTAGAAATCCTGTGAATCAGAATGCGTGAAGCAAACAGAATGAATTAGAATTCGTGATATAACACATGACTCTCTATCCTATCTATATGCTATAGCTGAGTTACTCCAGAAGCAGAGTCCCCTGTCCCTGTGGTGTGTGCTGTTTGAGGGTTTTGACGTGGGCGTGTCCCCTGATGATGAACTCAGTAGAACATTCCCTAATATAACAGTGGAGCTGAGGTCAAAGGGCATGAAGAACAACGTTATATTCATGGCCGGTCATGGTACAGGAGGTGGGACGCTTCTTCTATAGTCTGCATGCATTAAATATGTTTTTAAAATCTTTCATTTTCTTAATAATTCTAAACGTTTCAATAAGTAAAGTTCGAGGCATAAATCTAGATCAAACATGTGAAGAAATATTCTTATTTGGATTAATTTAGATTTACGTGGAACCGAAACTGATCAATCCAATTTCAAACATTTCTGATGATATTCTGTCATAGACCATTTGAACCATCCAACCAAAGATTTACTCAATGTCTTCCGAAATGGAAGTAACCGGATGTGACAGTTCTACCGAATTGAAGCGGCGGGTGTTGCATGCAAGCAGGAGATGCTTACTCTTCCTGGGCACCTGGTCTCACTCCCATATCGGGAGTTCGCTTCTTTTCATGTGGTGGAGGTTTTTGTTTATTTGCTTTGGCTCCTGTTTTATCCTGATTCTGTATGCCTTCGGTTTCTGATTTTCTGAAATATCAATTTTGTGCTGTATACAGGGATATGGTCATTATCCATATTTGTCATTCAAACGTGCAATACACTTGTGAAATTTTTAAACATAAGATTTCAATGAAATTTCTTTTTATTTGACTGAAGGAGTGATTATAGCCTCGTTCCTGCAGAACAACTACATGTCGGTGAATGGGACATTACTTCTTGGATCAAAAGTTCCAGGAGATCTTGATCAAAAAGATTACCTGGTCCCGACCTACACTATTTCTGGTGATATGGATGGCATTGTGAGGATAACTAGTATGCTACATATGTACGAGTAAGTCACCATATTACAACTACTAGGTTGGTGTACATGTTCCTGCTGGTGGACTGAACATTAGTCCTCGAGGAATAATAGATTCCAATGGCGGATCCAGCTTTTTAGTTAGGGGGTAAAGAATTGGCGAGGGGTCTGGGGACCGCCAAGGTCCCAACCGGGTCCAGAGCAGAGGCCTGGTAGGTGGACCAGGGGGTGAAAAGCTTTTGAATTTCTGCATTTTAGGACCCATTTTCGTGACTGTCATTAATTAAACAATGAAAATTGATGCATTTAACAATTATATTTATTAACAGGTAGTTAATATTCACTAATATTTACTATTTTTTGATTGAAAATGATCGTTTTACCCATTATTGGAAAATTTTAGGGGGGGCGTACGCCCCCTACGCCCCCCTTGAATCCGCCACTGGAATCTATCCCCAGATAAGATCAGGGACGAGAAAATCCAACCAGAGTGTCGAGGATTTGCTTGTACCACGACGAGGCTTGCGGGTCGTGGACAAAAGCAAATCCTGGACACGAGGGTTGGATTTCCGTGTCCCTGATCACATCTGGGGATTTATTAATTTTCTCTCACTGCCTAGAAGAGCTCAAAAATGAGTTTTTATGTATTCTGTTTCATATTTTAAACGGCAGCAATAATAAATGACGTCACAATGACGTTACAGTTAAAAGCACTTCCGGAATGCGCTTATCTCACCCTGTAGGGTTAGACAACATTTTTCCTGACACCTAATTTCGCGAACAAATCAGTCTCAAATGAGAGAATAATAAATTCTATCCCCAGATGTGATCAGAGACATGGAAATCCAACCCGAGTGTCAAGGGTTTGCTTGTACTATGACGAGGCTTGGCGAGTCGTGGACAAAAGCAAATCCTGGACACAAGGGTTGGATTTTCATGTCCCTGATCACATCGGGGGATTGATTATTTTTCTCTCACTATCTAAAAGAGCTCAAGAATGAGGTTTTTATGTATTTTCTTTCATATTATGCCCGGCTAAGCACTTCCGGAATGGGCTTATCTCACACCTTATTTCGCGGACATAATCAGTCTCAAGTGAGAGAAAGCAATTTCTCGCCACAATTGATAAATCATTCTAAAACAAACTAAAGGTAAGCAAGTTCCCAGAATGTATTCCTCTGTCCTAAACTAATTCTTTTGTATTACCATAATTTTATGTCATATAATAATTTGGCTCTTCATATATCCATTACCAAGTTTATGGATTTCCTTTCTTTCTGTCACAAGTATCTTGTTGAAATACGCGCACGGCGCTATGAAATGATTACAATACATAGGGAAACGTGCCACATACTATTCTCATGTGATCAGAGATATGATTTGCATATGATTCTCATATGAAACCTCAAATACGATTAAAATATGAGGTCTTTTTTTCGTGAATACTTATGAACACTTTATTATGATTTTCATATGTGAATCAAATGAGATTCATATGTGGCAAGTTCCCCTGTGTAGAACGAAAAATAAAATTCAGTATCAAACACGTCGGCACACCTCATATGTACGAGGAACCATTTCATTATAGTAGCATACACCTTATACGGTATTTCACAATATGCCTTTTTTGTGACATGATACACAGCATAAGGAGGATCATCGGTAGACAATATTTCCATCGAAAATGGAGAATCATCTTTCGCCTTTTAAAATCGATGATATGATCCAAACAAATCACCAGACGGACACTCTGCATGGTACTTGACCAATCATGCTTTGATCCAGCGCATTCTCAGGAATTGCACTCTGGCTGACTGTGACGACATGACTCCATGACGAGATCAATAGGTAAGCGAATAGGTTGGAGAGTTGTGCGAACGTAATCCGGATAACCACATGCACACCATTTGCTACTAACGAGGCAGATTGCCGTCCTATGTCGGCAACAATTACCCATTGGTCGCGTTGGTTTATTTGAAGTCTTTTGTTTTTGGTATTTGATGTCCTCTATTTCGTGTTCCTTTTCTCTTTTGCCTGTCTCGTTGTGTTTTTCTACTCTGTGTATTCGTTTAGAAGTCTTTCGGTGTCTAGCTGCGGATGCTGGACATTTAAAGCAAGGATAAATGTAAAACCAAACAAACAACTTAGAATTCCGTAAAGGAGCAAAAGTAAATACCAAACGATGATGAAAGTATTCAACTTCAACACCCGTCCCTGTTTTGCAACAATTCACCATTATTTAAGTGGAGAAAGCACGTAGAATTATCAACAGAATCAAATTTTGAATCAATTTATAAAAGTCTCAACTGGGAGAGCAAGCTACATGGCACAAAAACTAAATTGAATCTTTTTCTTTGTAGAAATTCCCAGCTTAGTGATGGCTATAGAACACCATTTATAGTACTGTCTGGTGTGAATCACTCTCAGTTTGCCTCCGGTGAGATGCCATATTTTATAAAGGAGAATGACTTTCCTTCTACCATGAACGACTCAGCTGCCAAGAACCTGATAGTCCACGTCTGTAACATCATCATGATAACTATACTACGGCAACCAGAATCTGAACTAGCCATGGCTAATAATGAAACCAAAACGTACTTAGAACAGTCAAAAACCATACTTCAGGTACCCCAATATTGTATCCGTCTTCATGTTTCTTTGCGCACGTTCGGGATAATTCAAGTTAGAAATACAGAGAAAGAAAAAATGCAATGATCGCTGCTGTGCGATATAAGTCCCCTACCGGCGGCATAAATTTATGACTTGCATCTCTGTTCATCAGTTAATCATCTGCAACAACAGCCAAGAAAAGTCTGGGAAACTAAATTCATGAAATTTGCTAAGTCAAAGGACCATAACTCTTGTGAAAATTAGTCAATCTAAATTAAACTCAAATCTGCATCCATACACTATAATGTATTCACATACAAAAAATCAGTTCATTATCTGCAATAACAGGCAAGAAAAAGTCATTAAATTTGCTAAGTCCAAGGGTCATAACTCTTGTAAAAATAGGCCAATGGAAACCAAACTCAAACTTGGTCTGTATAACACTGAGATGTATTCATTTACCAAATATCAGTGCATTATTTGCAATAGAACTGAAGAAAAGTCCGGAAAACTGAAATTTTCATAAAATTTGCTAAGTCCAAGGGTCATAACTCTTGTAAAAATAGGTGAATCTAAAGCAAACTCAAACTTGATCTGTATCACATTGAGATATATTCACATACCAAAAATGAGTTCAATTGATCCAACAACAGCGGAAAAAAGTCCGGAAAACTGAAATTTTCATAAAATTTGCTAAGTCCAAGGGCCATAACTCTTGTAAAATAAGGTCAATCAAAAGCAAACTCAAACTTGATCTGTATCACATTGAGATATATCCACATACCAAAAATGAGATGAATATATGCAACAACAGCGGAAAAAAGTCCGGAAAACTGAAATTTTCATAAAATTTGCTAAGTCCAAGGGCAATAACTCTTGTAAAATTAGGTCAATCGAAAGCAAACTCAAACTTGATCTGTATCACATTGAGATATATCCACATACCAAAAATGAGTTCAATATATGCAACAACAGCGGAAAAAAGTCCGGAAAACTGAAATTTTCATAAAATTTGCTAAGTCCAAGGGCCATAACTCTTGTAAAATAAGGTCAATCAAAAGCAAACTCAAACTTGATCTGTATCACATTGAGATATATCCACATACCAAAAATGAGATGAATATATGCAACAACAGCGGAAAAAAGTCCGGAAAACTGAAATTTTCATAAAATTTGCTAAGTCCAAGGGCAATAACTCTTGTAAAATTAGGTCAATCGAAAGCAAACTCAAACTTGATCTGTATCACATTGAGATATATCCACATACCAAAAATGAGTTCAATATATGCAACAACAGCGGAAAAAAGTCCAGAAAACTGAAATTTTCATAAAATTTGCTAAGTCCAAGGGCCATAACTCTTGTAAAATAAGGTCAATCAAAAGCAAACTCAAACTTGATCTGTATCACATTGAGATATATCCACATACCAAAAATGAGTTCAATATATGCAACAACAGCAGAAAAAAGTCCGGAAAACTGAAATTTTCATAAAATTTGCTAGGTCTAAGGGCCATAACTCTTGTAAAATAAGGTCAATCAAAAGCAAACTCAAACTTGATCTGTATCACATTGAGATATATCCACATACCAAAAATGAGTTCAATATATGCAAAAACAGCGGAAAGAAGTCCGGAAAACTGAAATTTTCATAAAATTTGCTAAGTCCAAGGGTCATAACTCTTGTAAAAATAGGTGAATCTAAAGCAAACTCAAACTTGATCTGTATCACATTGAGATATATTCACATACCAAAAATGAGTTCAATATATCCAACAACAGCGGAAAAAAAGTCCGGAAAACTGAAATTTTCATAAAATTTGCTAAGTCCAAGGGCCATAACTCTTGTAAAATTAGGTCAATCGAAAGCAAACTCAAACTTGATCTGTATCACATTGAGATATATCCACATACCAAAAATGAGTTCAATATATGCAACAACAGCGAAAAAAGTCCGGAAAACTGAAAATGGGACAGACGGACAGACAGACGGACAGACAGACAGACAGACAGACAGACCGAGAGGAAACTAAGAGTCCCCTTCGGCGTTGCCGGTAGGGGACTAATAAATGAATTATTAAAATTTCTGAGTTTATGTAACATAGATTTTACATACAATATATCCGAACAGTGAATTTGAAGACGTTAAACATGATACTGATTTATTCAAACTAACATCTCGCTATTAATTAAGAGCCATATTGTTTATAGCACGTGTGAAAAATGCCTCATCAAATCTGTGCGAAGGAAATTATGAGCTAATTACCATAAGCTGAAGAGAAAATATGTAATAAAATGTTCCCATCTCACAATCTCAGTTTAAGTTATTAATCCAATGTCATTTTTATAAAGTTCAGGAATTCGATAATTCATACATATTTGCCCTTTGCATGTCCTTTTCGTTATTGTCTTTGATGCTTTTTTTTAAATATTTTTTTTGATTTTCTATTCAAATCCTATTTGAATTCATTTAATTTTATTGAACTTCTTTTAACAGCCACTAATAGACATTCAAAACCTAGACCAAGATGAGAAGGCTATGTCCGAGTGGTCAACACAAGCACAAATAGCCCTGGTTGGCATCAAGTCAGCAAATATTACAGTAAGTTTTTTATAGAGATTATAACCAATATCTTGCAACACCATACAAGAATATGACCATAGCGGGTCCCGACGTCGCTGTTGGTCATTACATAATTCTTGAATAGGTGGTACATAAATGTAGATGGATAATGTGCAAGAACTTATCCTCGGTAAAACATCAAATTAATTGTCTTTTACAGTTTCGATTTAAGGTCGCTCTACCTTTGATCCTTCTAATTTTTTTCATCAATTCACCCTAAAATGAAAGCAAAGATGTTCCAAATGATACATACTATGAAGATAGAATTGTCCAAAAACTTCAAAAGGAGTGTACATTAATTCCAGAATTAAGAGGCGATAAAGTTTGCAATGAAAGAAATATGCATTTCGGTAAGAATTGAGTATCCAAAATATACTATCTATCGGGTCAAATATATACATGCCTTTCTAGCCGCCTTACTATTATAATGTACAAGAAATTCCATGAAGTGCAATAACAGTAGAAAATATATGGACCAATATTGAACAAAATCTGTCTACATGGTGGAATAAAACACATACCTGTGTTAAAGATGGTTTCAATAAATTATCTATCAACGACAGAAGGCAAAGTTAATCATTCTTTTGAAATTATAAAAATCCTTTTAAAATGTCAGGTGAATAATACACTAGTGGACAAATTCAAACTATACTTCAACGATCCATCCATCAACCTGTTGAACGGAAGTTTAAGTGCAGCCACATGGAGCAATGTTAACATGCCTAAAGTCAAGAAATACGACTATGATTACTACGGACCTGTGTCACCAGTACAGATACAAACAAAAATGGTTTCTAAGGCAACGGTGAAGCGGCTACTACCGAATGAAACATTCAATGATATTTCTATGACATGTAGGGATTTAAACAAAGTGAGTGAACAAATCAATTTTAACCTTATTTTTTGCATCTTTGAACTACATGTAGTTTGACTAAGAGTTCTGGATCTCCTGTTTTGGGAATTTCGGGTCGCACAAAACTGTTTGTTATTTTTAAATGAGAACTTAATTTCGCAACAGACCATTTTCCGATCTTGTTAGAAAAAAAATGTCCGAGTCAACATCTTTTTGGCGTTGAATTTCGGCAAGTGTCCGATTATTGATTATCTTAATATCCAGTATTGATCTTTTTTATATAAAAAATAAATAAGAGATTTTATTTTTCTACAAACGAAAAATCTTAATAAAGCTTTGATCCAGAATTGAAAAGCCGACAGGCGCGTAGCCAGAGTAGAAATGATGTGTACTCAAATCAGTGTAGGCAGGGGGTCTGGGGGCCACCTAAAGGCCCCCAGTGGGTCCAAGACGAAGCTCTGGTAGGGGTCCAGGGGGCGAAACACCCGGAAGCTCGTGAAATATGGCAATTTGAAACACCCAATTTCCACTGTAAAATGGCTTATATTCAAGTATATAAAGCAATTTAAGTTCAATTTAGTATATATATATTTGTACATGTTTTAATGTTCACACATGTTTACGGAATTCTTCTATTTCCGTATTCAATCATGGAGCAGTTCTAAATTTTGGATCTGTTTTATAAGTACATGAATGTCTGGCTAGCGGTAGCGAGCCAAGAATGTTTGGCAAAATATAGACTTATCAGAAAATACTTTCTGTTCCCCTCTTTCATTAATAAGTACATGTAATAATATTCTATATAGTTTGAGTTAAATGTCTTCTTGTACATTGATAAAGTAATATGTATATAGGATGGATCAGAATAGCTCAATTATTCAGAAAGTTTATTAAGAGCTGGCGAGTGGTAGCGAGTAATTGTAGATTTATGGTACAAAATGTTGCTGTTTTAAACAATGTTTTAAAATGCAGCATAAAATATCGTGATTGAAAAGTGGGGGAGGGGGACAAACATGGTTGTGCCCCAAGGGGGGATGTGCCCCGGCTGCCCTCCCCCTTTCTCCTACGCCCTTGATCTAAATGTCGTTAAAAAAATATACAACTACACCCAGTGATGTATCTGAGTAAAAGTTCTTAGTTTAGTTAGTATAGATGCATATCTACTACGAAACATTTTTCATTCTTTCTTTATACTTTATTTTCTTAATCCTTTATTTTTATGTTACCTATTTGTTCTCTTTTTTTGGCAAAATGATGTGTACGCAGTTGCGTACTTGCGTATGGGCAGCTACGCGCCTGGCCGATCAACAAGAGTTACTCCAAAATTGCCTACACCTCTGATTCATGATCTGTAACATGCATATCTGATGTATAATACTGAAGTGATCCAACTCTATACATGTGTGTAAAGAGGGCTGTTCTCTGATAGTAGAGTGGGACATCTCTTTTTTATTGATTCAGAAATAAAAAGTTGATGATTCCGTAACCTAAAACATGTACATGGTAATAATCACGTTTGATTTTCTCCATCAACCCCATTTAATTTCAGACAAATGACAAGTTGGATGACATATTTCATCGGTAATTTCTCACAGTGACTAACCGAAAAAATATGAATGTTCAATGTCTTCAAGTTCATTAGCATCAATTAAAAGCAGATAAATTTACAGCGTGGACCAGACATGCACATTTCGGGTATTTAACCCTCGTCAGTGATCCTCAATCTTAACAATGAAATATGGCCAAAATCTGTGACAATTTTGTCCAAAATATACAGAAAGACGTCGCAAGATGGCTCGGATATGATGCTACAGGACCCAGGATTCAGAAAGTTTAGAACATTTTGTAAACAGAAATTTTCGAATGCGTTTGAAGAAACGACCAACCGAAATTGATCGAACTTGGCTACATGTGCCCTCGGGGACTCCTGGTCCACCAGCAGTGACACTCACCAAGTTGTACAAATGTTTAACGTCTTCAAATTCATTAGCATCATTTCAAAGCAGATACATTTACAGCGTGGACCAGACATGCACGTTTCGGGTATTTAACCCTCGTCAGTGATCCTCAATATAACTATGATAAGTTTCTCTATTTCAAACGACAAACTCTAAGACTTCCTTATTATGGTTTCATATACGAGTAATATGTGACTTTTTCAACTTCAGTTAGCGTATTACCATGCTGTATCCCGAGTCCCTCTACACATCATGGCAAGATTCCATGAAAGGAGAAAGCGTATATATTTCTACGAGGACTCTGTGACCAATTTTGACCTTGACTGGATGTTAGCACAGCTCCAAACTCAGAACTTTACCAATGGCTTACATATAACATCAACTAGACTGGAAACAGACAGAATTAACGACTCTAATTCTCATATGAATATTTCAGGTATTGCATGTAATTTGCTGTCTCCTTTCAGAGTACTGGAATGGATATACCTTGATTCCATTAAATCTTAGATAAATATTCTTTGTTTCAAATGTTGTGATTCAATTCTTAAGGAGTTCCAACATGCCCAATTTTACTTGTAAGAAGTGTTGAGGGAAGATATGCTGCAAAACTTCGAAATAAATGGGGCAACCACCTCCTGGCAGCATGTTATCATGGAAGCAAAATGTGAAGCAGACAACACAGGTTAGATGCAGCATCTAATACATGTGTTGATCTCAGTATACCATGATGAGTTGCTTTAAGCAATTTTGGTTAATGTAGCGTCAGTATCTTTACTACCAAAAACAAAATCAAGCCTTAGAGGTGAAAAAGATGCAGCATTCGATACTTGTGTCAATCTCAATTTCCTGTGCAAGTTCGGCTGATGTAGCATCTATTTTTTTGTCAAATACTTTGCTACCTTAAACTTCTTAACAAGACTGGGATCGGTATGTTGACATGGAACGGGATACAGAAGGTATAGCGTATGCTCATTTAAATTCGTAGAGCTGAGCTAAAAATAATTCATACATCAACATGTCACTCTTGCCTTGCTGCTGAAACAACATGAGAAGACTAATTTTCTCCCAGTTAGCTTTACATACTAAAAATAAAAGTACTTACTATTCAGTACATACATTTATTGTAGGGACAAAGATCTAAAACATATATTTTGTACATTATCAATATTTACATCCTCTATCAGTTAAATAAACTTTCTCACTTTCTAGGATATAAATCACTACATGTCTATAAATCCCATTCATTTGAAACTGTATTTGAATTATAAACCAATCAGTAGTACAATTGTACATCCTTTGTAGCTCAAGATGTTTTATACATGTACATCAATGACATTTGTATTGTCCTCCATTTTTCATGAATACTGAATGAGAAAATGGATGTCGGGGGCAGATACATTATTTTGACATCTTTCCTTATTTGCAGGGATATTTCTAATATCCTAGAAAACACGAAACCCTGTAAATCACTCCTGTTTATTTTTAGATGTTAAGATTTTCTAATCAAGTTGCACTGCCAATGACAATATTCCTGGTACCAGTCAGATGAGATAGTTATAACAGCCCTTGGTCATGAATCTTCAGGATTTTGTTCATTGCATTCAGTTTCCTCATCACTCTCCACAGTTTTAATGTCTGAAATAAAGTTATCATCCTCAATAGTTGGCTTTATATCTTCCTCTTTTTTACTCTCAGTTTCTTCATCATTGTCATCTTCATCTTCATCATCCTCACTTTCTTCCTCTAGAAAAGAGCAATAACATATGATTTAGTTTCACTTTGAAGACCTTTACATTTCTACCACTTGGTGAGTGTCACTGCTGGTGGACCAGGAGTCCCCGAGGGCACATGTAGCCAAGTTCGATCAATTTCGGTTGATCGTTCCTTCAACGCATTCTAAAATTTCTGTTATCAAAATTTCTTGAAATTTCTAAAACGTGGGTCCTGTAGCATCATATCCCACCCATCCTGCTACGTCTTTCGGTACGCTTTTTCGACATAGTAACTTTCATACTTTTTTGGCATATTACATTGTTTAGATTTGAGGATCACTGACGAGGGTTGAGTACCCGAAACGTGCATGTCTGGTCCATGTTGCCAATTTATCTGTTCTTAAATGATGCTATTCAATTTGAAGACGTTTACATTACAATCATTATTCATTTTGGTTGAATGAGACCAATGATCAGTTAGATTACTGTTCAAAAACATTAATAAGAACAGATGATAATATGTCACCAAAAATATTCAGAGAAACAATAGGATATTGTACAATGCCATGTCATGATTTGCTCTACTTTTTTTCTTTATATAAAAATGCTATGATCGCTGAGCGATAGAAGTCCCCTAACAGCATAAATTTATGTCTTGCATCTCTGCCAAGAACTCTTCAATTAAACATGAATTTAAAATTATTGTCCCTGCAGCTCATTTCAAAAATAAGAAAATGGAGGTTTTATGTCCTTTAGCGACTTTTTGTACTATACGAGGCCAAGCTATCTAGCAAACTCTATGTGTTGCAGAAAAAGTCCAGAAAATCAAGGTCATGCATAACCCAAAGTCAAACTTACTCTGTAACTATCCAAGACCAACTTATGTATGCATCAAATTCCACCAGAATATCTTATTTGTTGCAGAAAAAAGGTCAGGAAAACTGAATAATGCAAGTCATGAATTTTGCAAGTCATCAAGGGGAGTAACTCCTCGAAAATTGGTCAAGCGTGCCAAAAGTCAAACTTGCTCTGTAACTATCAAAGACCAGGCTGTGTATCAAATTGCCGGTAGGGGAATAAAGAGATTCAGTATAATAAACAATTCATTGCATAACAGGGAGGGACATATGACGATGAATTCAGCCTGGAAAAATCATGTGATTTATGATTTTCATATCTTCAGAAATACATGTATATAAAGTGTTATTGTGATTATTGTTCAGAGAATTATAGAGAACTTTACCATAGGTATTGACTTGTACTGACCTTTAGGTATTGACTTGTACTGACCTTTTGTATCTTTTGATTTTTCTGGTTTTTGTTTCTTGGCTTTTAATTTCTGTTTTTTCTTTTGCCTGTGGAAAAACAGTGTCTTGATATAAACATGTTTATAAGAAATTTTTACATGTTTTATGATGGATACATGTAAAAGGGTAGCTAGAACATTTGGTGTATATTAGTTCTGATATGCCCCGTTTGGATGTGCTGTTGCACCAAACCACTGAGCAGGTTATATATATTGTATATGTGTATATTCCAGTATAAAGCTTTGAAACATGAGTTTGTGATTCAAGAATGCCTCTATTGACATCTTTATCAGAATAAGCTGTAGATTAAGACCCAAGGGATAGGTCATACACCCCATATGTCAAAAAGGATGAAAATGAAAAAAAGATGCAAAATTCAACCTTTACAATCATGCAGAAGTTTTATGTAAATACCGTTTTGCTCTTTTCTTTGCTGTTTTCTCCTCTGCTTCTTTCTGATTCTCCTCAAGTTTTTTGTGGTACTCATGATTTGCATTGTCCTGTTTGACAAAAAGCTTAACAATAATTATATATTCTAAAAACAAAATGTTACATGTATCTACCAGTATATGTACTTGCTTCCTCCAAGATTTTATTCAATCTTGAGCAGTACTGTGTGAAAAAAAAGTCAAAGATAGGGAATTTCTGGATAATGGAGGACAAAGCACAGCTATAATAATAAAGAATTTTATACTTTGACACATGTGGGCAGCATGGTGTTAGATATTAAGATAAATAAATGCAATCATTAACAAATAATACAAGGACATTATCGGGATGTAGTACATTATTACTTCAGTTTGTTCAAAGTCAAATTACTACCAAAGTATTTTTTTACCTTTTCAAATTTTTCAGTCAGGAATTTTTGTCTAGCGTACTCCCTCCTCCTGACCCCTCTGTATACATGGAAGTCTCCGCTCCCAGCTCCAGCGCTGGACCCTATAAATCCAACATGATGTTAACGTGAATTAAAGTAGAGAGAGAAAAAGACATGTTTCCATTGCCACATACAGTACATGTAGAAAATTAATGCTTACCCCTTCTCCCCCACCTCCCCCCCCCCCCACCCCATCCTACAAAATATACTCAAATTATAATGAAGATTTGTTTTTAAAAATACTATTTTGAAATTAATACAAAGAACAAAGCTTTGACCCCAAAACCTTCCTTTCTCCATTTCCAGTTACGTGCTGCAGAAACAAACGTATGGACAGACAGACAGACAGACAGACAAGCATGGTGAAGAAAACTGTTTTCTTTCAACTTCATAGATGGGGGAGGGGGGGGGGGGGCTGATATATTTATTGTGGATAGAGCTTAACATAATCATAAATTCTTCTTTTCAGATTCTTATACATTTCTAATTTCTATCATTACATCATATACATTACATAACATATCTGACGAAATTCTTATTATAAATATGTACATGACAAAGCATAAGACACAAACAATTACATGTCTGCAGACCGATATATGTAGATACATATGACACAGATTATACACTTTTATTAAATTTGTTAATTCATTACCCCAGACATTCCGTATGAATTCATGTGGTGGTTTGGGTTCTTTTTCCTGTGACTTCTCTGGTATAAAAGCTTCTTTTGCCTGAAAATTAATAATACATAATACATCAAACATTTCATATGTCAAACAATAAAAATAATTGTTAATTGTTAAATTCTTCTTTTCCTGTTTGACATAATTTTACTTTATTAAAAAAATCATAGGCTGGACTCAGTCCCCTCTGTCCTCTGAAAAAAATCTAGATCTGTCCATGCTGGAGACCTTAGATAATTATTATTTCAACATAATAGTACAAAATGTCATCAATTTCTCAATCATATGACTTGATACTTAGAGTTACTATCCAGACACTCAAGTCCAGTCAACAACTTGCAGTGATCAAGCAACTATTCAAGAGGGGGTGGACAGGGTGAAAGGGAGGTTGGAGGAAGGGGGCGGGAGGAGGGAGGGAGGGGATAGGAGGGGGAAGTAATTAAGGGAATGGTGAAAAGGAGGGGGAAGAAAAGGGAGGTAAGGGGGTGGGAGGGGGGAGAGAGGTACCCCCCTGTCTGCCCCCCATTCAAGGATGGGGTTGTTACATGTTCAGATAACTGTAATTATTATAACTTCTTGGAAGGCAGATGAAAGGGGGAGGGGGGTTTGTAGTAAGTATATGCATTTTAGTTCAAAAAGAATATTTAGGACTGTCTTGCATTAACTTTTATGAGCTTAAATATAACAGGCCCCCAAGTCTTAGAACGGCTAACAGTATATTTCAAACCTATGAGCCAGTTTGGCTCCAGGGAAATTCTTGCCAATTTCCATCCCTGAATACCAGGATATATTTGCAGTCTTCACACAAACTCACTGGCCGGACACCCTAGGCTTAATTTTGCCGGGATTGTAGAATTTCAACAGGTGGAGCACCACCCCTGATTTGTGAGATTGTCTCTATAATGCAGTATAATCCCTGAATTGGGTCATGATAATATCTCGCAAATGTGAGATGATTGTGACCATGATGAGAATAAATTTGAATTTTGTGGAAAGAACGCAAAAGCACATGGATTTCCTGTTTGGTTCAAATTTCCTCTGCCGAATAAACATAAAGATGTTCACCATCAACATATCGGATGTTGCAATATTAATGAAGCAGGAACTTGAAAAACGGAGATGCTTCAGGCTAAGAATCAAACCTACCCCGGACTTCAATGTTTATTTTCACCTTGAAATAAAATTTCTTTGATGGCAAAAGCCAACTGAGATGGTTGTGACATCTTTGAAAAACGTTTCTATGCACTGACCCAGATATGACATTTGCATAATACATGTAAGCCAATGAGTATCAATCTAGTTTACTGCCCTACTCCTGTCATCATGTATGGAGCGCAATATGTACGGTAACATAGCCTTGTGCATGTTGAATGTTCAGCATCATTGGATTTTTTCTTTTATTATGCTCTATCATAATATCAAATTGGTGTCATTTCAGACTACTGTACATTGAATTTTATTCATCATGTTAATTTGATTATTTTTTTCATAGAATAAACGTATTTGTGAATAAAATAAAACAAATTATCGTAATGAAATATTCAAATATTTCAATTATTTTCGTAAAAATGGCATGTTATTAGTGTTGTACATCGGAATGCTTTTAAGAATCGATTATCGGAAAATAATCGGAAAGAGTAAACCGATCGATTATCGATTTAAATCGGAAAACAAATGTCCGTGAAAAATGGAACATAAAAGATAGAAAAATTGTATTTTTCTGTATAAAATTCAGAAAACTTTGCTGAAAACAAAATACATGTGTAAAGCATTCAATTTCAAAGTGTCTGCCTGTTTACACGCAAGACAACAAGTAACGGTTTATATTACATGTGAAAAAAGGAAATTAATACCTTTACACACAATACATTTCTTTCAGCGACAATCGATTGTAAGAAAATGAAATCGATAATCGGAATCGAAAGATTTTAAGCGATCGACAATCGATTGTCGGCGACAATTGGTTCATCACTACATGTTATGAAATAATTATTTAGGCTTTTTTATTATTTTATGTCAACATCACTTATTCATTACTAAACATAATGAAATCTGGATAAAACGATCGTTCTTGTGGCAAATATTGAGGGTTTGGAAAGACATTTCTTACATGATGCATCTCTGATAAACAAAAACATTGAATATTATAACCTTAATGGGCCGCCATAGAAGATTGACCATGCACTTTCTTGTAACAATGATTTTGCCTGGATGCGCAATAGATTTGCTGAAATGGAAGCAGAGAACCTCAGCTCATCATATGTCAGTAAGTTTGTGGAAAAATACCGTAACAAAGTTTGTCAGAGAAATTACCAAATTTGTTATGAGGATATGACACGAAAATGCGGAGGAGTTGATTTCAATTTAGCATATTTTAAAATCACATCATTATATTGGATAAAACTTGATTTGTCAAGAAGGGATGTGATGTACATATTCATGTCAATGGCCAACAATGCTGCGCTTTTTAATTTTTTCTGACAAATTTTACAAAAGTAATAAAACTAGGGCTGAGCGGTTTTATCGTGGTACTGGTATATTGCGATACAAGGCTTCGCAATACGTACCATGGTACCGGTATTTGTTTTCAAAAACCGGTTTTTGACGATACTTTATTATCTTTATATTTTTATGTTGTTTCTTTAAAAACTATAAGCGAACACGAATTACTACTCAAAATACAACAAAAGGGTCATTTAAATTGCCTTTCTGACTTGCCACTTTTTAAACACGATGAAGTGTCCGTACACAGCCTAATTGAATCCAAGAAATAAATAACGCTTGTTCGACCTTTATTGTACGTCAAAACACTATACATGTCAAGGCCAAAAGTAAATAATCATTGTTACTGAAATTAACAGACAAACGTTCTCCTTAATTTCCTGTCATTTACTTGATAAGGGCACTTTAAAAGAAGTTTCCCGGTGACTTTTTGCACTTCTGTCCACGAGTGTTTGACGATGTCCCAGCAAAATCATCACATTAATACTTTAATAGATTTTGATTTCTTTCAACCGGATAGCCATGCATGTATGATTGACTTGAATATTATAGAAGGGCTGTCAAATTTGTCTGCACTTGTATATCATTATACAAAGGTATCATGATGACATTTTCAGGCTTTTAATAGAATTTTGAAAGCAAAATTGAGGTAGGAAAATGAAGGAATCTCGATGCTATAAAATATTGCAATATATCGCAATATTTTTCCAAATGTCGCAATACATTAAATTTGATCCCAGTCTTCGTGAAAACTCACTAGCCCGACCGCCCTGGCTACCAAATATTTCCTCGGGCTACCAAAATTTGATGCTGAACTAGCCCGACTGGCTATTGACTTTTAATGAAATGCAGTGTTCTGATTAAGGGCCGACGGCTGGCGATTTCTCGTCTTATTTTTATACTTGGGGTAAAATCGCTGCCTTCTTTCCATAAAAGTACACGTTGCGTCTCAACTTTCATCGCTGGTTAAGTATGAAATGTTTATGTTATTGAACATGTTTCAAATGAAATATAATGACGTTTTCCTGTAAAATCTGTTTATTAAAATATTGTCCTATGATACAAGATAAATATTCCGGTAACAACAGTGCATTGTTTTCAGCGCAGCGTGACGGGTTATTTTACGGTACTGAGTATAACATGTTCAATTAAATATCTAACAATTTCAAAAATCTCGACTGAACACTGAAATAAAGAAATTCTTACGAAAATTGTATAACTATTGGCCAAGCGCCGCAAGCAACGACCGGCCTATAAGCGAGTATGATTCAAATAAGTTCTTTTTTTCTCCATCCATTTTCTGCAGGCAAAAAGCGTATGTGAAATTATATTTATACAAACAATATCATGCATTCATTGCAAAATTGAGTCTATTGATAATGACGTAGCTGACATCTGCCAGAGAAATGATCGGTTGGCGGTTTACCTTCGTTCAATTTTTATGTATACTCTATATATGTGTGAATTTTTGCCTACTCAATGGACCTAGCTGAGGAAACCATGGGTCTATATAGCGTTTTGATTTTTCTTCAATGGCTAGTGAAAATTTTGGGTGGCTGGTAGATTTTGGCACTCAACTAGCCCGGCTGGCTAGTGGTCAAAAAAAGTTTTCATGAAGACTGTGATCCGCGATACTCAGCCCTAAAAAAACTGAACCAAAAATCTCGATTAAGAGGGATATTTTCCCCTCGCTATTGCAACATCATCCCTCATTATAGAGACGATCCCGCAAATCAGGGGTGGTACCCCACCTGACTTACAAATATGTGGTAAAAATTTGTCTTTGGGCTACTGGTAGTGGTTAAAAATAAAGTTTTCATGAAGATGTGATTCAATCCCTGAGCGGATTATACTGCAGTAGCACCCTTCACCTTTTTGGGATGAAGAAGAACAGAAGAACACTGGCCCCTATGATTTCATCTACAACAACAAAATGGCCTATGTTATTATGACTGAGAGATGGGTTTCCCTGTCATGTGTCATTTTGATCTTCCAAGAGTACACGACAGCAGCCTCTTTAAATAATGTCGATAGAAAATAAAGCTTACAGGGTTTCTCATTAATTTTTCCAACTTAAAGCGTTGGATATCGGCAGCTTTCTTGGGAACAACAACTGTTTTCTCTCCTTCGTTCTTCGTCGACATTTCGGAAACCTACAAGTAGATTCTAATTTCCGAAACTGCTCCGTTATTAGTGTATTCGGTCGATTTCTATTTCGATCTCGTTATCGTAAATGTTGAAATCTGAATTTTTGGCAAATTCCCCTGTCCCCTCGGCCCTTCCCCGTTCTAGATCCACGCTTGATGCTTGAACTAGTTCCCCGTCACCGGTGTCTGCATACATAATAAACATGTCTGAAAGTATATAGCCGTGACACTGAAGTAACCGTGAAGAAAAAAGAAACATTTAGACAGGGGATTTGCCAGACCTCAAACTTGGAGGCTCGGATTCAGTAGATTCTAGATGAAACCCCAGGAAGCTACATGTATTGGATTTTGCACGTTTTACAGGGTAGTTTTCCGAAACAGAAATTATATATACTTTTGTACACTTTTTGTCTAGAACTTTCTTTTAAAGCACCTGCGTATACCTGTATGACTAAGCGCCTCTCTTTCTTCTTTCTTTCAGTTTATACCGTCATATATGCAGGCTCCGGTGGTGGTGAACCAGTTCTAGCATCAAGCGTGGACCTAGCAGGGGGGGGGGGGGGGGGGCAGGGGAATTTGTCAAAAATTCAGATTTTACCCATTTTTATTAATATTTTTAGTAGAATAAACATTAGAAGAAAATAAATGTTTAAAAATAGATAGAAGATAAATAAATAAATAAATAAATAAATAAATAAATAAATAAATAAATAAATAAATAAATAAATAAATAAATAAATAAATAAATAAATAAATAAATAAATACGCTCCAACCTGAATGACTGAATAGACAAATTGAAATTATTTGTTCACTTGTATACATTTATATATCGGTAAACATCTTCATCAATGCGGTTTATGAATTATTTTTCAATTGAAAAAAATATTAGAATAATACAAACAGTAACAATGTAGTGAAGAAGATAGTAACGTTGGTACCGTAATAAAATCTCACTTTGGGCGCCCTGTAAAGAAACAAAGAAATAATGTATGAATTTACACCATGTTTATCGCCTAACTTGCAGTTCTGGTACCAACAACTCATGAAAATAATGTAATACAAATGTGAAATTGAGAATTTTAAAACTCTTGTACTTTTTTAAAACATCATGAACATTTCTCAAACACCATTTTGTTTAGAAGTCGAATGACTTTATATGGTTGATAATGGGAGTTTCATTGCAATATCAATTCCTGCTATCCACTGATGCATAAATATTTTTTCACAAGGCTGCACCTAAAACTTCCTACAAAAGAGGGACGTGCTATTTTTAGTAACGAATTAGTTAAATCTAGCAGCAATCGATCGGCTGGGGCATCAAGGATCATTATGCACGTCTATTTATAGTAACATGGCTAAATCAATCACAGATGGCTCGGGATGATCAGACTATCTGTAAGACCAGGGTGATATGAAGGCTGAAATCTGGTAAGTTGTTAATTCAAGGAAATCTGCATTCAAAATGTATTTAGAATTTTGCATTTTTGTAAGTTATTTTTTTTAAATGCAGTACAAACAGTATGATGATAGGTACGACCATCGTGTTTGAATTCCTCAGCTTGTACACAAGGGTATCTTTTTATTCCTCTGATAATGTACAAGATGTTCATCTGTATGTCCATCACATGTAGATTCGAGTTTAGTTCTGAGATAATGTTGTAGTCAACAGGGGCACGGTACCACAGCTTGGTCACAAACCGTTTTCTCCGCACGAACTCTTTCCATGAAACCCACGGACCCAGGATGAACACTTATACCTATATTATACTATAGTTCTATACAATCTTGATTCAACTCATGGGATCAGCCTATGGAAAAGAAGGTTAGAAAGGCCCGATTAAGTACAATGAAAGTGTCCGCCCTTGAGGTTGTTCGGGGAGGTGTCCGCCCAGTATTCCGAAGGTCCGAAAGTTCAAAGGCCCATAAAGCCGAAGGTCCGATAGTCCGAAGGCCCGATAGACCGAAAGTACTGCATTCAAATATACAAAGGGATCCATAATCCGAAGTACCTTAAAAATCGAATATCCGATATTTCGAAGGTCTATTAGACCATAGATTTAAAGGTCCGATGGTAAGAAGGCCTAATGGTTCTATGGTCTGATAGTCCGAAGGTTTGTAAGTCCGAATGCCCTGTAAATATGAACTTGATACAAGATACCTCCTGTACAATTGATATTGGCAGATTTAGAAATCTAAATGGAGGGGGATGGGGCTGAAAGAGATATTATCAAAGAAGTTGAATTGAATATATACCCAATTATCAAATCAGATTTAAAAGGTAGCATCATAAAGAAATGATATTATGTTGTTTGAAAAAACATAAGCAATCGCACGTAAGTTAAAAATAGCAACGCCAACGCTGCAAGATACACCCGTCGGGGTATTAATTTTGTGAAATTCAATGCAATTATATGTCAGTTTAATTCTTAAAATGACTTGACCTTTAAACACAATTCTCATTTAACATGATTAAGATACCAACAATATGAAAAAAACATGTCTTCAGGTGTACATTGTACAAAGTTTGAATCGAAAATAGTATTTAAATAAACAGTCAAAATAAAAATTTCCAAATAGAAAAAGAATACGTTGCCTTCAGCCACAAAATGACATTGACCTTTGACCCCTAGCTTTAAAAAAACCATTAGGTTCTTTGACTTGCTAAAGTCAACCCACATGGAAAATTTGAAGGTCCTAGGGCTAAGAGCTATTCTAAGTTCATGATCCATAACTCTGCAAAAACATGTTAATCGCGAAACTAAAATCAGATCTGTTATTCATTATTATGAAGGTGTATACCAAGTTTCAATTCAATAGCTGCATAGGCTGCAAAAAAAGTCATAAACTAAGTACAAGTAAAAATGGAACAAACTTTATGCAATTTGGAGTGACTAAATCAAATTCAAAAATCATTAGCACCATATAGCCTGTCTCCGTTGAATTGAGTATGATCGATATTTAAGTGAATATATTATAGGTATCATATACCATTGAAGAAATTAAAATGAAATGATCTGCTGACAAGAGATGAACTAATTACATTGTAAGTGTTTGATGTGTACAATGACCGAAAAGTCACGCATTCCTGCCCCCCCCCTTTCCTCCTAAAAATCAAATGGTAAGGCACCGTCCATTTGATATTCTGGGGGGGGGGGGGGGGGCTTGGGTTTTTTGTCGGAGCAAGATTATTTTTTTCGCCCCGGACAGGGGCAAAATTATTTTTTTTCTCGCAAAGTTGGAGCAAGGAAATTTTTTTAACAATGTTAAGAATGTTTGTGTTTTATCAATCGAAATTATTTATATTTTTATTCACAACTCTAAATATTGATATATCACTTAATTTTTATGCAGGTATTCAATCATCTTCTAAACACAGCAGACAAATAAAAGATTTTTACAATACGATTCTCAATAAACAAAATTTATACAAGGTACATGCATATAAGAGGGTCTGAAGGGAAGGTCTTTCAGACAATTTCTTAAATGAAGAATTGTAAATTGGTGAATAACCGAAGATTTCCCTTCCAAGCTAAATTATAAGAACATGAAATTAGACTCTATGCAGTTTGATACATACATTATACATGTATTAATACATCTTTTAAGGAAGCCCATTCTTTTATTCACATACATGTATACTTTTTATATCTGCAAAAATATGAACTTTGCAATTAGAGAATAATGTTTTGGTAGAAAAAAATTGATATAAATTGAAAACTGCGGCGAACGAAGCGAGCCGGAAAATTTTCAAGAAATTTTATGGTAATTCTTCAAATTCAGATTATTTGTAAGATCAAGATTATTTTTTTCTGTCACACCATAGGCAAATTTATTTTTTTCATCAAAATTCAGAGCAAAATTATTTTTTTCGAAAAAAACCCAAGCCCCCCCCCCCCCCCCCCCAGAATATCAAATGGACCGTGCCTAAGTCCCTTACTAGTATGGCAAATTTAGGAATTTTATTGGATATTCGGACTATTGGGCCTTCGGACTATCGGGCCTTCGGAGTTATGGGCCTTCGAACTATAGGACCTTCGGAATACTGAGTGGTTAGGGGAAAGGATTTTTTTTTGCTGAGGAAAGGGTTGATACCTCATTCCTGTATTGCACAGGTATTTGTCTATGTATATTTTTTTTCAATCACACACTCCTTTCGGTACGGATCGAGAGAGAACTCCCTTTTTCTCTCTCTCTCTCTGGCTTTAAAAGGAGATATTAATATATAGACAAATTTCTCTGACTCAAGTATACATGTGCTGTGTTGCAGACATTGACTTTCCTCGGGCGGATATACCAAGGACTTATATACCTATATACCAAGCCAAAAATCCTTGCTAAAAGTTTTAGAAATATATGGAAATTAAACAAAGTACAAGTGTAGTAAAAGGATTACATATCTTGGAAAAATAAACAAAAGGTGTCATGATTGGCCGATATGTTCTCGTATTTAGAGCGGGGGAAGGGAGGGGGCTGAATATATTTTGGGCTTGATAATACCTGCTACGTACATGGTAATATCTGCTAAGTACATGGTAATATCTGCTACGTACATGGTGATATCTGCTACGTATATGGTAATGTCTGCTATACGTACATGGTGATATCTGCTACGTACATTGTGATATCTGCTATGTACATGGTGATATCTGCTATGTACATGGTAATATCTGCTACGTACATGGTAATATCTGCTACGTACATGGTAATGTCTGCTATACGTACATGGTGATATCTGCTACGTTCATGGTAATGTCTGCTATACGTACATGGTGATATCTGCTACGTACATGGTGATATCTGCTACGACATGGTGATATCTGCTACGTACATGGTGATATCTGCTACGTACATGGTGATATCTGCTATGTACATGGTGATATTTGCTACGTACATGGTGATATCTGCTACGTAATGATAATATCTGCTACGTACATGGGAATGTCTGCTACATGTACGTACATGATGATATCTGATACATACATGGTGATATCTGCTACGACATGGTGATATCTGCTACGTACATGGTGATATCTGCTACGTACATGGTGATATCTGCTACGTACATGGTGATATCTGCTACGTACATGGTGATATCTGCTACGTACATGGTGATATCTGCTACGTACATGGTGATATCTGCTACGTATTGATAATATCCGCTACGTACATGGTGATATCTGCTACGTACATGGTGATATCTGCTACGTACATGGTGATATCTGCTACGTACATGGTGATATCTGCTACGTAATGATAATATCTGCTACGTACATGGTGATATCTGCTACGTACATGGTGATATATGCTACGACATGGTGATATCTGCTACGTACATGGTGATATCTGCTATGTACATGGTGATATCTGTTATGTACATGATGATATCTGCTACGTACATGGTGATATCTGCTATGTACATGGTGATATCTGTTATGTACATGATGATATCTGCTACGTACATGGTGATATCTGCTACGTAATGATAATATCTGCTACGTACATGGTGATATCTGCTACGTACATGGTGATATATGCTACGACATGGTGATATCTGCTACGTACATGGTGATATCTGCTATGTACATGGTGATATCTGTTATGTACATGGTGATATCTGCTACGTACATGGTGATATCTGCTACGTACATGGTAATATCTGCTACGTACATGATAATATGTGCTACGTACATGGTGATGTCTGCTACGTTCAAGTTTAGTTTGATCACATCTGTCGTCATGTGTGTGAAGAACAAGAAATTAGAAACATAAAAAATGAAAATAACATGTATATAATATTTTTCACAGAACTTTGTTTATAAGTTAATCATTTTGAGATAGCAGGCCGGGGGACATATTTCGTTCATTCGTCCCTTGAAACTCCAATACTTTCAAATCACCAATGTCGTTAAAGGAAAACTGATAAACATGTATAAGTAAATCGATTTATTAATCACCGTCACGAAAAGGTCAAATGGCTCCCACTGTCATTCCTCTCGCCCACGATACATGAAAAATTCAAAGATTTACTGCTTCTTCATGTCTTTATTGTTTGTTTTTGTAAATATACATATTCCTCACCAGCTCCTGTCGATAGAAGACTACTGAAGCCCTTCCCCTCGAAGTTTTTTATTTTCAAATTGCATAAAAATATCTAGTTTGAATTTATATAGATTATGTATCATGGTTGTGGCTTGCTGTATTGAGTTTCATGTAAAATAATTGCTTTTAGAATCGCTGGACAAAAGACGAAAATGCCAGGAAACAGTGGAACAATAAATTAAATAAGTTAATGAACCATATAAGTAATACAATAATACGGTACTTTGTATGACTTAACAGATGGGATTTCAGATTCTGACGCGTCTAAATAATTCATGTAATATTGTTGTTGAGGGATTGTATTGTCGATGATATGCTTTTTTGACATATGTACAAACAATTCCTTGTTTGCATAACAAATTATTTACACGTCTACAGTCATGATGTCGGCAATGATGTCTGATTTATCCAATTACTGGAAGCAGGCGTTAGTATTGGCAATCACTTTGATAAATTGCTTGCTTTGCGGGAAACACAGATATGTGCGGCATCTGGAAATAAAAAGGTACCCCCCCCCCCGCCAAAACAAAACAAAACAAAAAAAGTCCGTTAGCTTTTCTACTTGAATAGTCAATAGAAAAAATGCCATTTCTTTACCTTCATTTTGATTTGAAATATTACAGTCAATTTTTAACATTTTGATAAATTTCTTGGAATAGATAGAAACTTTCTGTACTGTATACGTTCAGTATCAGTATGCACATATATTCTCAAAAGTAGTAAAAAAAACTTTCGAATATGCCCAGTTAATTAAACTCTTTCAAAGATTAAAAAAACTGATCTGTTAAGAAATTCAGTATCATATGAAACTAAAAATAAAATATTGGTTAAATTCACGGTTATTTCTTGGATAGCTAGATTCATTTATAAATGAATATATAGTTAAATGAATAGATAAATAAACATATAATAAATAAACTAAATCATAAAAAATATTAACAAAATGATGGATAAAAAGACTGAATTGATACATGACTTAATAGATTATAATCAAATAAATGAATATTAAATGAATAGATAAATTAATTAATAATTCTTATTGCGAGATAATTAGTTTGATAAGATGTTTCTGTGTAGATGAAGAATGTTGATCACTGCCCACCAGTTATTTTACACCTTCTTATCTTGATTTTCTGCCGTAAGGAAATTTTTGTGAAGTTCTATTTACTGCCGTAAGGATATTTTGTGAAGTTCTATTTTCTGCCGTTGTGATACTTTTGTGAAGTTCTACTTTCTGCCGTTAGGATATTTTTGTGAAGTTCTATTTTCTGCCGTTAGGATATTTTTGTGAAGTTTTACTCTCTGCCGTTAGGATATTTGTATGAAGTTCTACTTTCTGCCGTTAGGATATTTTTGTGAAGTTTTACTCTCTGCCGTTAGGATATTTGTATGAAGTTTTACTTTCTGCCGTTAGGATATTTTTGTGAAGTTTTACTCTCTGTCGTTAGGATATTTGTATGAAGTTCTACTTTCTGCCGTTAGGATATTTTTATGAAATTCTACTTTCTGCTGTTAGGATATTTTAGTGAAGTTCTATTTTCTGCCGTTAGGATATTTGTATAAAGTTCTACTTTCGGCCGTTAGGATTTTTTATGAAGTTCTACTTTCTGCCGTTAGGATATTTTTGTGAGCTTCTATTTTCTGCCGTTAGGATATTTTTGTGATGTTCTATTTTCTGCCGTTAGGATATTTTTGTGAAGTTCTATTTTCTGCCGTTAGGATATTTTTGTGAAGTTTTTCTCTGTGCCGTTAGGATATTTTTGTGAAGTTCTACTCTGTGCCGTTAGGATATTTTTGTAAAGTTCTATTTTCTGCCGTTAGGATATTTTTGTGAAGTTCCATTTTCCTGTTTTCAATATGCTGACCATAATACGACATTTGTTTATTTTTTTCATCTGTTTAATTCCTTCTAATTCATTTCAGTGGCGCAGTGGAAGTTGTTCTCTCTGTATTATCGCTTTATTTGTCGGTCGTTTTGGTGTGACAGTTCTCGTTGTCTCGATCTGTTTTCTTTTTAACGTTGTAGTCTTTGCGTACTGTCCCCCGTTTTTTTTCATGTGGTATTTTTGGGTGCTGCTCCCCTTTTTATACGTGGTAGCTTTTGCGTGCTGCTCCCCTTTTTTCATGTGGTATTTTTGGGTGTTGTTTTTGCGTGCTGTTCCCCTTTTTTATGTGATATTTTTGGGTGCTGTCCCCCTTTTTATACGCGATAGCTTTTGCGTACCGTTCCCCATTTTTCATGTGGTATTTTTTGCGCACGTGCAGTTCCCCTTTTTATATGCGATAGTTTTTGCGTGTTGTTCCCCCTTTTCACGTGGCAGTTTTTGCGTGTTGTTCCCCCTTTTCACGTGGTAGTTTTTGCGTGTTGTTCCCCCTTTTCACGTGGCAGATTTTAGGTGTTGTGTCCATGTGCTGTGTCCACGTTATCTTCAGTTTTTTTATTTTATTCTATAAGTTTCCTTAAAAGAAATGTTTGCATTGCTTTGCTATTGGTCATTATCCCGCTCTGTTATTCCCACAAGCTCTAGATAACTTACTTGAAACATCAATAAAAAAGGTCGCAGTCCGGAATTTTGTAATAAATTATCTATTAATATAGTTTCTGAAGGGAATGCAACCTAGAGATGTAGTTACGAGGAACAAGTAGAAATAAATGTTCTTGTGATTGCTTTACCGTTTATTTCAGTGGCCATTAGGAATCTTTTTAAAACGCTTAATCAATATCGTTTCAACAATTTTCCCCTGAATTCTGAGTCTATATTTAGTTCTTATAGTTCCGGAGAGCAATTACTTGGAATTAAGGTATGAAGCAAACCTTTTCCTGAATCGATTGTTATATTGATTACTTCTTAAATACGATCCTAAAACGGTTTCTAATAAACTTAGAAGCAGGTGAGATCGATACTAACCAATTTGAGTTAAGTTGGTCAGATTCCCCGAGCACTGTAATACAACCATCCTTGTCCATCTGTCATCTTTGTCGTGTTTTGCTAAGCGCTTTATATTAAATATTGTCAAAGGACATCTGCTCTGAACTAATTCAAACTTAAACAATATTTTTGGATCATATTTTATCTACATCGATATAATCTATGGGTCTCAAAGAAAATCATAAAATCACGTGAATTCAACGATAAGTTCATCATCATCATCATCATCATCATCATCATCATCATCATCATCATCATCATCATCATCATCATCATCATCATCATCATCATCTTCTTCTTCTTCTTCTTCTTCTTCTTCTTCTTAATAGTCAAAGTAACCGACACATTTTCCTTTCATTGAGATTTCAATGAATGCTTTGCCAATGAGATTTCTTTCCTTTCAGACAAATCTTCAAATTATCAATCAGTTATTCCGCTCAAAATCAACTAGTCCATTTATATATAAATGGCATTTCGAAACTTGGTAGTAAACTGTCGGTACTTGTAAAGTGTAGACTCATGATCAATAAGTTCTTACATTCTCCGTGATGGCTAAGTAAGAATCCATTATCAATTATATATAATTAATCTCATCAAGAGAACAATAGAACGGACTCATCATCTGTGAGCGTGAAGGTTGTACTATAGAACAATAGACCGGACTCGTCATGTTGTCCTATAGAACTAGTGACGATAAGAAGTGGTGAGGAAATTGTCGAGGAGATTTTCCTTTGCTAGATTTTTTTTATGAAATACTTAGCTTTTAAGTTTTTAGCGAAAAGAATGATTTATCTACCTTTGAAAGAATTTGAATACTTGAACGTACTAAATCATGAGCCGCAAATGGCAATACTTTTAAAAACTGTTAAATAGAGAAAGACTAATACCAGACGTTGTCATTTGAATATATGCTGGTAATTGTCTAATAACTAATGTTATCTCTCTGATTTTTAGTGCTTTATATTGAAATAAATTTTTCAATACAATACAGTACAACACATTTTGCTTCAATACTCAATACTTTCAATACAAGACGCATTTTACTAAAATAAATTATAATAGTGAATTTATAAATGGAGTTTTTATGTTTTAACCAATGAAGACTATATAAAACAGGACAATCTAAAAAAAAAACAACAACAAATGGATGTTTTTCATTACTTCAAACTAAAAATAAGGAGTAAAAAGATAACAATGGCAGTTATAGAAAGTGTTCCTTTTCTGATTGGTCACGTGCAAATTATGTGAATCACGACTTATTTAAGAAATGACTGTTTTACTTTTGGTGTTCATGGTAAATGTATAATTCTGGTTGGTCACGAGCAAATTCCATGAATCGCGAAGTGATTTTCGGAAAATTCGTGTCCAACCATTATACACCCATGAACACCAAAAGTAAGGCAGTCATGACTTATATTTACATTTATTCTAATTATCGGTCATTTTTATTTGCATGCTCAGTGCACATTTTGCCCGTGACAGCGTCAAATGATAAACGTCTTCAAATTCAATAGCATCATTTTGCAGCATGGACCAGACATGCACGTTGCGGGTATTTCGTCAGTGATCCTCAATCTAAAAAATGTAATATGGCCAAAGAGCGTGAAATTATGTCCAAAAATGTACCGATAGATCTACAGGACCCATGCTTTAGATTTTTCATGATTTTTTTTTATAACAGAAAATTTCGAATGTTTTGAAGGGACAGACGATCAACCGAAGTTGATCGAACTTGGATACATGTGCCCTCGGGGACTTCTGGTCCACCAGCAGTGACACTCACCAAGTCCATGGTATAAATGTAAAACGTCTTCAAATTCAATAGCATCATTTGAGAACAGATAAATTTGCAGCATGGACCAGACACGCAGCGAATTACAACGTCAAAAATATTCCATAAACGTTAGTAGATGCTCCTTACGTTCAAAACGTGGACGTGGCGTCACATTGATAACCCGATTTATTGGAATAGCCTCATTTGAACTCGTATGTCATAGTCTAAACGTTGAAGTGATCAGAGGAGATTCAGAAGAAATATTAAAATAAGAGTCAAAACGAATTAGAAATATAGGATTTTATTTTTTACCAAATGTATTGAAAGTATCGATACTCAACATTTGTGTATCGATACGTATTGAAAATCTCAAAATATCGATACACTTCAATATTCCAATGTACACTTCAATATTCCAATATCAGTGTTTTTTTTTTATTAGGGTATTTTTTATCGCGATCGGAAATTAATTTAGATGCCATTTCTTTATAGTTTATGTCAATTGTTAAAAAACAAATAACGGTTTGAAGTTAAATGATAAAAGGAATGAGCAAGGAATATATATACTTATTATACTAATCATTTCAAATGACCTGGGTAGCATAACAACCCTCAATATATATACAGAGCAATTCACACAACATGGTAAAGACTGATCAAAGACTGAACATAAAGACCGATGAAAGACTGTACATGTACATGTAGCAGATTCAGATTGGTAGATTACATTTACCGAATAAATTATGTTCTGGAAAATATAGAGGATTTTATTGGCAGGATTTTGTAGTTGGGTAAAGTAGTCTCTTGGAATAGATATTTATATGTACAGATTTATACGTCAATGTTGGCTCAGTCTTCTGTACAAATTATTTCAAATTGATGCTAATATTCATAGCGGATTTTATTGGCAGGAATTTAAGTTTTGTAAAGAAGTCTCTTGGAATTGATATTATATGTACATATTTATTAGTGAATAATGGCTCAGAATTTTTAAATTGATGTTAATATGCGTGCAGACAACAACTCGTGTAGTACAATATAAGCCAAGATATTGTGAGTTAATGACTTTGGTAGTTCTCAGTAGACAGAGCTTGCTGTTTTGTCTTTATGATCCATTATAAACGTATTATACCCTACAATCTGAGACATTAAAGAATAAAATTCAGACTTTATTCCAGCCTTTGGTTCCCTGGGAAATGTATTTATGGTTCAACAGAGAAAATAAGGGTCATTTTCTCATATATGTCCCTATACTTTGCTTCTGAAACTGTAAATGAATACTTGGCAGTGTCATGAACCATTTTATTTGTTTTATGGTGATTCATTTTCTTGGAAAAAGTTTTCACTGTAAACGTCCAAAATCAGCATCTTCCTATATAGAATTTTATATATCTCCAGAATCAGAAACAAATGATCAATGTGAACGACATTATGTCTATTGTAATATTTATTGTCAGTGCATCATGTGTGCATTTCATCAAGTTATATCTAACAGTGATACCCGAGGCCTAAAAAGAGGAATTCTAAATCAATAAATAGCATATGAAGAGGGAAAATCTAAACATGAACTAAAAGTTATGACAAAGAACCATATTATTCGTTATAGGGTTAATTCCTGTCATACTTCCTACTCGAAGTAGGTGTGTGAATTTGTACTACATATTTACACACCTACTTTGAGTAGGAAGTATGACGGTAACTAACCCTATAACGAATTTATCACGCCGAGAACCATTTTGTAACGTTTTATTTGTAATTTTTGACTTTTGAAAATTTAATGACCTACCTCAGCGTCAATGTAGGACACTACGTGACCGTCATACTGCGACGTTATTGACTGAAATTAGTACGAGGACAGAGCTATGCAACGGGGGAGATACTCGTTAGTTTCAGAATATTTCATTATAAGTCAAATTTGATGACGATGAATTTCAAGTAAAGTTGGGAAACACTACGAAACTATAGTGGCACGATATCCTCGGGGACTAGATGTCCACCAGCAGTGATGCCAATTGTTTAACGTCTCAAATTCATTAGATGTTCCTAGATCTTAAATTTTTTAAATTATCATATTGAAATAGATGTACTATAATAATCGTTTCCTCTACATCTTCAAAAAGAAATTTCTCTATCACTACTTAACATGAAATGTTAAACGTCTTCAAATTCAATAATGGCATAATTTAAGAACAGATACATTTGGAGCATGGACAAGACGTGCACGTTTCGGGTACTTAACCCTCGTCAGTGATCCTCAATCTAAACAATGTAATATGACCAAAGAGTGTGAAAGTTATTATGTCAAAAAATGTATCGAAAAATGAAGCAGGACGATTGGGATGTGATGAGAGGATTTGATACAGCTTCTGGAGAAATCTATATCTACATAAGGTTAAAAAATCCAAAATGGCGATGTCAAACATACATGTATATTGAAAAAAATAAAAAACAAATATTGCGAACATAAAGGACCTTATTAGAAAGCAGATATAAGATACAAATTGAGTCATGAAAGATTTTATGACATTTGTTCGTTGAAATTTCCGTTAATAAAACATTCCGCAGTATGGATTATTAATATCACGTTGTCATGCTCTCTTCTTTTGTTATACAGCACAAGCTCAGAATTAATATCACGTTGTCATGCTCTCTTCTTTTGTTATAAAGCACAAGTTAAGAAAAAGAACAACAAAAACCTGGTAAAGCAAATTGTTTGTTTTAAAAGAGAACAATGACAGCTTTATGCTTTTTTTGGTGGCTCTGCTTGAAGCATCACTGATGAGAATTTAATATTCGAAACACGTGTCACCAGAGTTGATACCAGTGTTGATACCAGTGTTGATACCAATGTTGATACCAGTGATGATACGAGTGATGATACAAGTGATGATACCAGTGATGATACCAGTGATGATATCAGTGTTGATACCAGTGATGATACCAGTGTTGATACCAGTGTTGATACCAGTGATGATACCAGTGTTGATACCAGTGTTGATACCAGTGATGATACCAGTGTTGATACCAGTGATGATACCAGTGTTGATACCATTTATGTTACCAGTGATGATACCAGTGTTGATACCAGTGATGATACCAGTGTTGATACCAGTGTTGATACCAGTGTTGATACCAGTGTTGATACCAGTGATGATACCAGTGTTGATACCAGTGTTGATACCAATGTTGATACCAGTGATGATACCAGTGATGATAGCAGTGTTGATACCAGTGTTGATACCAGTGTTGATACCAGTGTTGATACCAGTGTTGATACCAGTGTTGATACCAGTGTTGATACCATTGATGATATTAGTGTTGATACCAGTGTTGATACCAGTGTTGATACCAGGGATGATACCAGTGTTGATACCAGTGTTGATACCAATGTTGATGCTTTTTGGCTTATTACATTGTTTAGATTTGAGGATCACTGACGAGGGTTAAGTACCCGAAACGTGCATGTCTGGTCCATGTTGCCAATTTACCTGTTCTTAAATGATGCTATTCAATATGAAGACGTTTACATTTATACCACTTGGTGAGTGTCACTGCTTGTGGACCAGGAGTCCCCGAGGGCACATGTAGCCAAGTTCGATCAATTTCGGTTGATCGTTTCTTCAACTCATTCTAAAATATCTGTTATCAAAATTTCTTGACATTTCTAAAACGTGGGTCCTGTAGCATCATATCCCACCCATTCTGCTACGTCTTTCGGTACGCTTTTTCGACATAGTAACTTTAACACTTTTTGGCTTATTACATTGTTTAGATTTGAGGATCACTGACGAGGGTTAAGTACCCGAAACGTGCATGTCTGGTCCATGTTGCCAATTTACCTGTTCTTAAATGATGCTATTCAATATGAAGACGTTTACATTTATACCACTTGGTGAGTGTCACTGCTGGTGGACCAGGAGTCCCCGAGGGCACATGTAGCCAAGTTCGATCAATTTCGGTTGATCGTTTCTTCAACTCATTCTAAAATATCTGTTATCAAAATTTCTTGACATTTCTAAAACGTGGGTCCTGTAGCATCATATCCCACCCATTCTGCTACGTCTTTCGGTACGCTTTTTCGACATAGTAACTTTAACACTTTTTGGCTTATTACATTGTTTAGATTTGAGGATCACTGACGAGGGTTAAGTACCCGAAACGTGCATGTCTGGTCCATGTTGCCAATTTACCTGTTCTTAAATGATGCTATTCAATATGAAGACGTTTACATTTATACCACTTGGTGAGTGTCACTGCTGGTGGACCAGGAGTCCCCGAGGGCACATGTAGCCAAGTTCGATCAATTTCGGTTGATCGTTTCTTCAACTCATTCTAAAATATCTGTTATCAAAATTTCTTGACATTTCTAAAACGTGGGTCCTGTAGCATCATATCCCACCCATTCTGCTACGTCTTTCGGTACGCTTTTTCGACATAGTAACTTTAACACTTTTTGGCTTATTACATTGTTTAGATTTGAGGATCACTGACGAGGGTTAAGTACCCGAAACGTGCATGTCTGGTCCATGTTGCCAATTTACCTGTTCTTAAATGATGCTATTCAATATGAAGACGTTTACATTGATACCAGTGATGATACCAGTGTTGATACCAGTGTTGATACCAGTGATGATACCATTGATGATATTAGTGATGATACCAGTGATGATACCAGTGTTGATACCAGTGATGATACCAGTGTTGATACCAGTGATGATTCCAGTGTTTATACCAGTGTTGATACCAGTGATGATACCATTTATGTTACCAGTGATGATACCAGTGATGATACCAGTGTTGATACCAGTGATGATACCAGTGTTGATACCAGTGTTGATACCAGTGTTGATACCAGTGATGATACCGGTGTTGATACCAGCGATGATACCAATAATGATACCATTGATGATACCAGTGTTGATACCATTGTTGATACCATTGTTGATACCATTGTTGATACCGGTGTTGATACCAGTGTTGATACCAGTGTTGATACCAGTGTTGATACCGTTGTTGAAACCAGCGCTGATACCAATGATTATACAAGCGATGATACCAATGATGATACCATTGATGATACGGGTGTTGATACCGGTGTTGATACCGGTGTTGATACCGGTGTTGATACCAGTGTTGATACCGGTGTTGATACCAGTGTTGATACCGGTGTTGATACCAGCGATGATACCAGCGATGATACCATTGATGATATCAGTGTTGATACCAGTGATGATACCAGTGTTGATACCATTGATGATACCAGTGTTGATACCAGTGATGATACCAGCGATGATATCAGTGATGATACCAGCGATGATACCAGTGATGATACCAAAGATAATACCAGCGATGATATCAGTGATGATACCACTGCTGATACCAGTGATGATAACAGTGTTGATTCCAGTGATGATACCAGTGTTGATACCAGTGATGATATCAGTGATGATACCAGTGTTGATACCAGTGATGATACCAGTGATGATACCATTGTTGATACCAGTGTTGATACCAGTGTTGATATCAGTGATGATACCATTGATGATATCAGTGATGATACCACTGCTGATACCAGTGATGATAACAGTGTTGATTCCAGTGATGATACCAGTGTTGATACCAGTGATGATATCAGTGCTGATACCAGTGTTGATACCAGTGTTGATACCAGTGATGATACCAGTGAAACCGGTTGAATTATTAATTCGGAGTTTGTTATTTTTTCCAGATAGATAGAAAGATGAGTATCTCATTTAGATTCAGTGAAGCTTATGGGTATTTCGACAAGTCTTTGAACAGACATTTAAAAAAATAGTTTTGCAAATAAAGGCATATCAAAAGTTATTTGCATAGAAATGAGTAAAAAACACGTGTATTGTCAGTTTCTGTAATGGCTTAAATTATATTATTTCACAGTTGATTCACTTTTGTATAGATATGTTTTCAATCATTTTCAATTATTCAATCACATTTCAATATTGAATCACATTTCAATATTGAATCACTTTTCAATATTTCAATCACTTTTCAATATTGAATCACTTCACTTCAATATTCAATCGCTTCACTTCAATATTCAATCACTTCAATGTTCTATCTCTTTTCAATATTCAAAATTCAGTCAAAAGCTATTTTCCTAACTTTAAAAAAAAAAAAAGATTGGATATAAGGTGTTAGTAGTTAAACCTTGAACTTTTGATTCGGATACCTAATAAAGTGTAGAAATCTTATAAATAGTAAATATATTATCAAATAGATATATTATAAAACAAGTTTTCACTTTAATAAAATGATGGTGTAGGTGTCAAAGCCTTGAACTTTACATTCGGATATGTAATGGAGTAGATAATGCATATAAATAGTAGATATATTATCAAACAATAATGTATTAACAAACAAATATATTATGAAACAAATATATTATGAAACAAATAATACATTATCAAACAAATATATTATCAAACAAATATATTATCAAACAAATATATTATCAAACAAATTTGTATTTTGGTGAAATGATTGGATAAAAGATGTAACTTCTAAAGCCTTGAACTTTAATTCGGATATCTAATGAAGTAGAATATGCTTATAAATAGTAATTATATTATCTAACAAAGCTATATAAAACCTTTCTTGCTTCTTCTATAAGCATAATTATTATGAATCATTAAATGTGGAGCTGTTTGAAGTCAATTAAGATCGGTAAATGTTATCGTACATTTAATCTCATCTTGGATTCCGTAAGAAGATTGATCAAATAATCGGATTGAATTAACTTAATTGCAATTGAACTCGATTTTAGATATGTAAAAACATTGAATAATAGAGGTGTAAATAATCTGTGGATTTATGTCAAATAATGACATAGTAACACCGTTTTTCTATAAACTTGTTACAAGTGAAGTATACCATGGATCGACTTGGTACCGATACCTTAGTATGTTAACCTCTAAATATTTAAAGGACATTACGATATAATGTAGGCATATCATGATATGATGAATGACTGGCGCTTTTTATCTCGAACTTTTTTTTCAATCTTTTCTAGCATCAGTATCTTTTTAACAAATGGCATTAAAAATATACTTTGTCCAATTTCTCCAATAGTAGCTAGACTGTAATCTTTTACACCTGTGATTTCGTTAGTCAGTCAGTCCAGATGTCCAAGTTCTAGAATAATCAGTTGGCCATGATAAAATGAACTCGCGATACATATCTTTCACAATCTTTGGCCATATTACATTGTTTAGAATGAAGATCACTGACGAGGGTTGCGTACCCTAGATGGAGATAAGATCAGATCATGTCCGAGGAGGTATCCCCTGTTTGATAGCTACACCCGTCATTTAGTCCAAAATGTCGAATCTCAACCTCCATACTTACCTATGATATCTCTCTAAAGAAGTTATGTGTATGATACTATAGAAGTATTCTATTGAATATTTCCAAAAAGCTTCAAGTGACCTTAAGCATGTATAGTCAGAGATCAAATTTAGATCTGAAGATCTGCGAAGGGAAGTTTTTTCTAGACGGATATCCCCTCCTTTCATTTAGAAAATCTTTATTTCAAAACTCTATAACATCACTTTGACGACAGTGTTGATATATATTTTAGATTAGAAGAATTTAAGAAATACTAATTTTGATACACCCGAGGGATTTGACCTTATGACAAAAGTGACGGGTGTTGCTTACAAGCAAGGGATACTTACTCTCCCTGGACATCTGGACCGAGTTGCTAAATAAGCCCTGGTTAAAGTTATCCACCGGATAAAGTTATCAATTGGCTAAACTGCTAACCACTGGATAACTTTTTACCAATTTCCGTTGCCTAGCCACTGGCAAACTAACCACTGGTTAAATTATTTAACCACTGGATATATCATTTGACCAGTTGCCTAGCCACTGGCTAACTAACCACTGGTTAAATTATTTAACCACTGGATATATCATTTGACCAGTGGTTAGTTTCTCATGATGCAAAGTTAGTTTGCTTAGAGACGATTCTTTCTCCGATAAAAGAAGTGGAAGAATTAATATATTCGGACAATTCACAAATCAAAGAAAAATTATAATGCGACATCGAAATAACAGCAATTTAAGATTTTCCTTTCCTTAGATACGACAGTGAAGGCTACGTCACTGCATGATTTTTTGACGACACGCAACAAGAGTGAAGTTCGAATTTCCCGCCATGACCGCCTAACAGGTGCTATACGCTGCAGGACTTGGACATTTCATTTACTTATTGAATTCCGGACGATATCGTTTCGTTTTGAATTCACATTGGCACAAGTTAAGAAGTTATGGGCTTTTGCTTTGGTTTTGTATCTCTCCTGTTTTCGTTGATTTATTTTGATTTTTGAATTCAAATTTGGTTAATATTTTGTGTTTGTGAATTCTACTTACTCAATCCATACAAACAAGAATTATGATAATGGTAATGCTGATAATTAAATACCACAATGCTGGTTCATTATAGATCAATTGAATCTCTACATTGTTTTACACTGCCATCCATAAATTAGTATACATTTTTTCAACTCATGTTGCTGTTATATTATAAAATGTACAGTTTCGAGTCCACTGCAGTATAATTCTGATAAGGACCATTACAGAAATCATTTGTAGCATGCTCGACCCAAATATTTGCATTTTTATGAATATTTGTTCTTTTTTAAAATAAAATTTACAACTGGGGAAAAAATGCTGATGAAAAAATTTTCTTTATGCATTTTCGTTATCACAATTCATACTTTTAAATTATCTAAAGCCAATTATTTTGAATCTCTGAGCTTCATAGTAGAAAAAATTAGGATAAAATTATGATGTACTTGCTTGTATAGTTATTTATGGATGCCAGTGTAATTTTATAGAAAATGTTTCATTGATACATTTGTTATCTGGATCTGTAATTTAAGCTTTAGTTGACTTTTGCGCAATTCTAAATCGATACATTTACCATCGTATTTTTAAATTTTTCATTAAAAGTTTTCCTTGTCAAAAGCCGATAAAGTCAAAGGAATATTCTTTTCTATATTCTATCCAATATTTAAGCAAATGACAAGCCATAATTTCCATGATGGAAGATCTAAGAAAGTAGTTTTTTATTCTTTCCTTCAAAGCTAGCATCCGTTACGAAAAATTGCTTAAGTTTATGTTCAGACTTCACTGGTGCGTTCTGCAAATATTTGGACCAATTAATATTTTTAAATAGAACTAGCATCCATTACATATAAAAGTTGATAAGGTTTATACTCAGACTTTAACGATGCGTTCTGTGAACATTTGGACTAATTAACCGCATTCGGTTGTTAAGATGTATTTTAGGGGGAATTGTAATAGCATCCTTAATATTTCATGAAATGTCTATAATTAGGTAAGAACTGCAGTGCATAATCACAATTTATCTTCCGCTTAATTTAGATGAAAGACTCTCATCTGACAAGCGTCTTGGAGAGAGACACTATTTATAGACACGCAGAGGTAAAAAGGAAGAACATATATCATTGATAAGGTATAATATAACCAAATTGGGAAAGGAAAAAAAGAATTGGCTATTCCGAGGGAAAATAAATCTTAAGACCGGACATAACACTTCCTTATATGGTGCATCCGAATTCAGCATTCTCTTAATTCTAGACTAATGTTAACTTTTTAGGCAAAGTCTCTTTAATCAATTTTGAAAGAAACGGATTATGTTACATCTAAGCAGGAGGTACATGTTTGTCCTTGAAGATCCAAATACAATATCTTATTTCAGTGCATGATAGTAAATTTCTGGAATAAACTATATAAAGGTACCCACACATATAATGACGTAATGTGGAGGTACAGTGGGTTGTCATATAATGATATCCACTGTCTGACTGACTCTACATAAACTATATAAAGGTGCCCACACATATAATGACGTAATGTGGAGGTACAGTGGGTTGTCATACAATGATTGACTGACTCTATATAAACTATATAAAGGTGCCCACACATATAATGACGTAATGTGGAGGTACAGTGGGTTGTCATACAATGATACCCACTGTCTGACTGACTCTATATAAACTATATAAAGGTACCCACACATGTAATGACGTAATGTGGAGGTATAGTGGGTTGTCATACAATGATTGACTGACTCTATATAAACTATATAAAGGTGCCCACACATATAATGACGTAATGTGGAGGTACAGTGGGTTGTCATACAATGATACCCACTGTCTGACTGACTCTATATAAACTATATAAAGGTACCCACACATATAATGACGTAATGTGGAGGTATAGTGGGTTGTCATACAATGATTGACTGACTCTATATAAACTATATAAAGGTGCCCACACATATAATGACGTAATGTGGAGGTACAGTGGGTTGTCATACAATGATACCCACTGTCTGACTGACTCTATATAAACTATATAAAGGTACCCACACATATAATGACGTAATGTGGAGGTATAGTGGGTTGTCATACAATGATTGACTGACTCTATATAAACTATATAAAGGTGCCCACACATATAATGACGTAATGTGGAGGTATAGTGGGTTGTCATACAATGATTGACTGACTCTAAATAAACTATATAAAGGTAACCACACATATAATGACGTAATGTGGAGGTATAGTGGGTTGTCATACAATGATTGACTGACTCTATATAAACTATATAAAGGTGCCCACACATATAATGGCGTAATGTGGAGGTACAGTTGGTTGTCATACAATGATTGACTGACTCTATATAAACTATATAAAGGTACCCACACATATAATGACGTAATGTGGAGGTATAGTTGGTTGTCATACAGTGATACCCACTGTCTGACTGACTCTATATAAACTATATAAAGGTGCCCACACATGTAATAACGTAATGTGGAGGTACAGTGGGTTGTCATACAATGATACCCACTGTCTGACTGACTCTATATAAACTATATAAAGGTGCCCACACATATAATGACGTAATGTGGAGGTACAGTGGGTTGTCATACAATGATATCCACTGTCTGACTGACTCTATATAAACTATATAAAGGTGCCCACACATATAATGACGTAATGTGGAGGTACAGTGGGTTGTCATACAATGATATCCACTGTCTGACTGACTCTATATAAACTATATAAATGTAAATTCAGACAATGTCGGATTCATTCAATAAAGGGCGAATGCACGTCGCTTGGAAGAAAAGAAACAGATAGCACAAAAAGATACAAACTATATTAATGTTATATAGTATATGTCTGGGATGATGAATGTGCTTGGTAGTCGTTTGGAATGTTACTAGACTGCTTGCTTTAGGTATTTAGACATTATAGGTTTACATTTATTTTCTTACAGAGAAAAAAAAACTAATAAAATACGAAAATTCAAAGTGTAAAAAATACACGTATTGAATTAAATAAATAGCGAACGAGGTTAATATTTGTGTGCAAATACATGTTCATGCAACCTTTTTTTTCTCTCAAAATAGACATTGCTTCGCCAAAATGCAGTAAAAAAAACTCGTAATGACTGATTACGCAAGGATTGATTTTTATCTTTTGATTAATTAGACTTGTAGATGTTGTCTATACAGCAGTGCCCGATGAGACATGCATGGATTGATTATTCTAGTCTAATGATACAGGAAACTGCCTAATTACATCATCTATAAGACATGCATATCTAATTGTTATGTGTTTATTTAACTAAGTCCATGCCATATCGGTAAGACGTTTATCATTTTACTGTATAAGAGAATAATCTTTATAAGGGTATATTGATAATGAAAAGATTTTTGGTTCGAAGAAATGAAAGTATAAGAAGTAACCATAAGATAAAACCCTTTCACTGTCGTGTACTAATCTCCCTCATGACATAACTCTGTCATCCTTTGGCAGAACGTTTAGGTCAAGTTTAAACTTTTGCTCTTCATCATTTCACATTATATGGATTTCCTCCTCGAATGTCACTGATGAGACATAACTTGTTGAAATGCGAATACTTGCACCGAAATTTTATAATAGAACATAATTATATATATAGGATCTCAAATGAATTTTCATTTCATACGATGTATTATGAAACGAGTTGTGAGTTTTATATCCCCGAGCCTTGATATTATTATTATTATTATCACATGATATTGCCAAAAAATGTGTATTTCTAACGTGAAATCAACGTTTCCGAGAACTACAGAGGCGAATCACGCTGTGATCTAGAGGTCGTCTGCTACGCCATGAGAAGTAGTGTCCCCATCGTATAGATATTCTCTGCGTAAGAGAAAAGTATTTCAATTTTGAATAGTATTTTAATGCAAGAATTAATTCAACAATAACAATTTTAATCATTGATATTGACTCCGGGTCTGAATTTAACAGTTGACCGATATTTGAAAGGTCACATTTGTCAAGGTTCATGTGATTAGGTTCCAAACTTGACCAATCGCATTCAAGCAGAGCGATATGTAACGTGTTATCATATCATATATTTATGAAATGGCTTTATGAAACTGCATAAGGGGTGTATCATGTGATAAATTTCAGTATTAACAATATCAACCACTAGGTTACTATCTCTCTTGGTGAAGTGTTTAGTGCCCGAGGATATTCTTGCAGTGTTTCTAAGACAGTTTACTTGAAATATATTTGTAAATTCGCAAACTTTAATGAAATTGTCTGAGACCAAGGGGTATCTTCCTCATGGTGTAACTCTCTCCGAAGGAGGTTCTTAGCAATGTAAACGTCTTCAAATGTCTAAGGGTTCCAACTCTATACATTCTTGAAGAAAATTCCAAACCAATTTACATGCACCAGACACGTGTTTCGAATACCAAATTCCCACCAGTGATGCCCCCGGCGGAGCCATCAAAAATAATTTCAGTAGCGCCCTCCTTAATTTTTTTTAATTTAGATTTTAACATTCACATTACAGAGAGTGCGCGGCTCCAAATTTCCTGCAGGGTCGATTCAGTAGCATATCCGAATAAAGTCTATGTTCAAAACAGCATTGTGGGGATGGTGCAAAGATGCCAAACTCCCTCAATTTCGATGATATCTATCGTTGAAATGGCTTGTTTCCGGTCAAGTTTATACTTTTGCTCTTCATCATTATTGACTTTTGATGAGGTCTACTCGTGACTTTACAGACCTGGTTAGGTATTGGTTGACCGAAATCAAAAGTCAATAACTACTTCGTTAAATTATCAGGATTTTATTAACATTTGCATTGTAATGATACGCGAAGTCAAAGATCTAACACTACAAAAATCATCGCACGCGCTGGTCACGCACGCGCTACGTCACTAAATCCCGAATAGACCGCTTTGGAGCGTTGGCGGTCAACTCGCTCTGAGGTAAACTCTATCAAACAGCGTTTCCACCAATCAGAAATAAGCATAATCGGCAATAATTCCTGATCATTTAATAATTCGCATTAATATGATTTCCTCTATTTCGGCCTCTAGTATAACTGATGAGACATGACTTGTTGAAATGCGCATATTGTACATTGGAATTATATAATAAAACAAAGTCATATATTAAACAACGTGAAATTACTCTTAAGTAGCCAAACTTTAGCTTAAACGGACCAAAATGGGTTAATTGAGATATTGGCGTAATCATGAATTCACGCACATGACTTGCTCTCATTATGTTCCATTATAATATCTATTAAGGTCAGGGATCCTGTTCATTAAAACCAGAGCTTCATGCTGATGTCAATTTCCAGGAATCTTTAGAAATCTTAATGCTGCTTTTTTGGTTGAGAGTTGATTGGTTTAAAAATAGAACAGTGAATAAAATGTCTACGAAGTTTTTTGGAGTAGAAAGTATGACGTCAGACGCAATAACGTCACATTTTACTATTGTTGCCACAGAAAAACAAATATGGTGGCTGACTGAAATCAACTTCGAAATTATTTTCCGTAAAGCGTAATAGCATCATTTAAGAACAATGAAGAAACGATCGAATATACATGTATATACAGTGGCTTCATGAAATGCTCAAATAAACGGTACAGTGTACTTTGATAGGCATAGTTTTATTAAAGGTTTTAAGGGAAAATTAAAAAAAATCAGCCATGCTCAAACAAAAATTATCTTGAATAAAATACTAATGAGATATCATCTAAATACTAAAAGGATACAGTTTAATATCACGGTATAATATCTTGTTGATATCAGATTTTAATGTGATACATGTACTAACAAAATGCTCACAAAATGTTAAATATTGATTAATCTCTCTCTCTCTCTCTCTCTCTCTCTCTCTCTCTCTCTCTCTCTCTCTCTCTCTCTCTCTCTCAAATTTAGTTTTGATTATTCTTATGATACAATATTTTCCACCCACATGTCCTCGACGTTATATGCTTTACTTGTCTAATGGCAGAATAATGCATGTTTCTTTGTTTGTCCTACATAGCTCATATCGATCGAGAGATTCCAAGAACAGGAATGATGTACACCCTTTTTGTACATCAACTCTATACCTTCACTTTAATTTCCGTCACCGAAGATTTACGTAAACGTCAAATCTTAAAAGAACGAAATAAGGAAATTCCGTTCTACTGATATTGACACTAAGTCATTTTCATATGCTAGATGACCGCACATATATAGATGTATATTTATATATACTGCGCAAAAAAGTTAAGGATATTTATTTAGAGTTTGCATTGGATAACCATTATGATAGGGACTTTGTTTTATTTGCAGATCTATTGTCATACATGAGATAAACATACATTTTAAGTAAATTGTCAGTATTTGTACAACTCTACAAAAATGTCAACGGAGCCTAGAGTCTATCTCCTACCAATTTCTGTGAAAATGCGAATTTCAGAAAATTCGCGTTCGAATTCGCATTCGCATTCGAATTTCAGAAAAAGTAGAATTTTGATCCAAAATCTACACGGAATGAATAATTCATAATTAATCAATAGAAATTGCATGTTTGTTACAAAGTACGGTTACAAAGTAAAAATATTGTTTTGAAAATCCGGTATTCAAACTGAGCTCATCGCAGTAAACGAAAATCTTACTTAACCCTTGCAATTTTTGAAAACCTTAGGAAAAGAGTGAGAAAAATTTAATATGAAAATGAGGGGTTTTAAACTGAAAATCATTTGAAGTTAAATGATAATCATGAGTTCAATGAATCTTGAAGGTTTATTAAGAAAGAGTAATTAAAAAGAGATATAAGAGGAAAAATGTGATTTTGGGGAAAATAAGCATTTTATCCAAATAAGCCCTTTTTTCAAAATTGGAAATGGCGAAAATTCATAAGAAATTAACCACAAATTAAAACAATGACCAGACATTATGTATGACCCCTTTGTTTTTGTAATATTGTCCCTAGTTTAGCGCTAGTATTTTGATGAAAATTACACAACACTATTTTGAACGAGAATGATCCCTAAATTTTTTGTCCAGTATATATTACCCGACTAAGGTCTCCCTTTAAGATAGTCTTTTAATCACCAAATACTCTCAGTTTCCTGTCTATGTCTAATTACTACATCAACACGGGTGTAGACAAATTGTTTTCCTGTCTAAGTCTTATTACTACATTAACACGGGTACAGACAAATTGTTTTCCTGTCTATGTCTAATTACTACATCAACACGGGTATAGACAAATTGTTTTCCTGTCTATGTCTAATTACTTCATCAACACGGGTATAGACAAATTGTTTTCCTGTATGTCTAATTGCTACATCAACACGGATATAGACAAATTGTTTTCCTGTCTATGTCTTATTGCTACATCAACACGGGTATAGACAAATTGTTTTCCTGTGTATGTCTTATTACTACATCAACACGGGTATAGACAAATTATTTTCCTATCTATGTCTAATTACTACATCAACACGGATATAGACAAATTGTTTTCCAATCTATGTCTAATTACTTCATCAACACGGATATAGACAAATTGTTTTCCTATCTATGTCTAATTACTACATCAACACGGATATAGACAAATTGTTTTCCTGTCTATGTCTAATTACTACATCAACACGGGTATAGACAAATTGTTTTCCTGTGTATGTCTAATTGCTACATCAACACGGGTGTAGACAAATTGTTTTCCTGTCTAAGTCTAATTACTACATTAACACGGGTACAGGCAAATTGTTTTCCTGTCTATGTCTAATTACTACATCAACACGGGTATAGACAAATTGTTTTCCTGTCTATGTCTAATTACTACATCAACACCGGTATAGACAAATTGTTTTCTTGTCTATGTCTAATTACTTCATCAACACGGGTATGAACAAATTGTTTTCATGTCTATGTCTAATTGCTACATCAACACGGGTATAGACAAATTGTTTTCCTGTCTATGTCTAATTGCTAAATCAACACGGGTATAGACAAATTGTTTTCCTGTCTTTATCTAATTGCTACATCAACACTGGTATAGACAAATTGTTTTCCTGTCTATATCTAATTACTACATTAACACTGGTATAGACAAATTGTTTTCATGTCTATGTCTAATTGCTACATCAACACCGGTATAGACAAATTGTTTTCCTGTCTATGTCTAATTACTACATCAACACGGGTATAGACAAATTGTTTTCCTGTCTATATCTAATTGCTACATCAACACTGGTATAGACAAATTGTTTTCCTGTCTAAGTCTAACTACTACATCAACACGGGTATAGACAAATTATTTCCCTGTCTATGTCTAATTACTACATCAACACGGGTATAGACAAATTGTTTTCCTGTCTATATCTAATTGCTACATCAACACGGGTATAGACAAATTGTTTTCCTGTCTATGTCTAATTGCTACATTAACACGGGTATACACAAATTGTTTTCCTATCTATGTCTAATTACTACATCAACACGGGTATAGACAAATTGTTTCCCTGTCTATGTCTTATTACTACAATTACACGGGTATAGACAAATTGTTTTCCTGTGTATGTCTAATTACTACATTAACACGGGTATAGACAAATTGTTTTCCTGTCTATGTCTAATTACTACATCAACACGGGTGTAGACAAATTGATTTCCTTTTGTTTCTCCTACCATTTAATTTTTTTTCCTCTGATTTATTTTTCAATTAAATATTCACGTCATTTTAACCTTTTCTTCTCGAGGTAAGGTTACTCCTAATTCTAATATTATCTAAATACAATGAAATATTATCTTTTCAATTCATTTTTCTCTTGTTTTTTTTTTCACAATTATTCCTCTTTGTATACCTTTATCTGTCGTATGTTAATTAAGTCCTCTTCTTTCTTCGATTCTCAGTCTTAGCTTTATACTATGTTCTACACTTTCCCCTTTTCATAGCATAACCACATATAATTATCTTTCTCATTTTTCATGGTGTTGACCTTGATGTCACAAACATTCTTCGGTGGCTTTTATAATCATATATCATAATATTTTCTTCTCTTTCCTTACCATAACTTTTGTTCACCTTGATCTTTCTCAGATTAGAATCATGTTTCTCTCAGAATCTTTCATCCTCTTCTTCTCCATTGTCGTTTTCACATGTAGCCAAATTCAATCAACTTTGGTTGATTGCTTCTTCAACGCATTAAATTTCTAAAACATGGGTACTGTAGCATCATATCCCACCCATCCTGCTCCGTCTTTCTGTATATTTGTGGGCATAATAACTTTCACACTTATTGGCCACATTACAATGTTGAGATTGAGGATCACTGAAAAATACCATTTTGTTTTTTTTTAACATAATTCTTCTTTAATATAAAGTTTATGAATTGGAAAAGAATAGTTGAAAATCAGTTGAAAATCTTAGAATTTCCATCTTAAGTTTAATCATCAAATGAAATTTAGCAATTGTCTTGTTCACTAAACCCAGAGCACCCTGATTTGGAGATTTATACTGTATTTTAGGAATTACCCACCCAAACAATGTCTCAGTTGGTTCGTAACAGGACATAACAATAGTAATCCATCCAGTTATTGCGTCCGTCGTCACACATTTATACTAAAATCCCCGTGGATATTTTTTAAAGATAAGGCACGGTCCATTTGATATTCTGGGGGGGGGGGGGGGGGCTTGGGTTTTTTGTTGGAGCAAGATTATTTTATTCGCCTCGGACCGGGGCAAAATTATTTTTTTCTTGCAAAGTTGGAGAAAGGAATTTTTTTAACAAAGTGATGTGCATATATATTAAGAATGTTTGTGTTTTATCAATAGATATTATTTATATTTTTACTCAAAATCTGATCATTAATATATACTTTATTTTTATGCAAGTATTCAATTCAATTCTAAATAGAGAGATAAAAGATTTCTACAATACAATTCTAAATAAACAAAAAAAAATTAAGGTACATGAATATAAGAGGGTCCTTGGGGAAGGTCTTCTAGACAAAAAAAATGTAGAATTGTAAAATGGTGAATAACTGAAGTTCTCCTTCCAAGCTTACAAGAAAATAAAGTTGACACTGTATGGGATACATGCAACATGTATTAATAGTTATACATAAGTATTGTTAACACTTTTGATATCTTCAAATATATGAACTTTGACATAAGCAAGTAATGATTGATAGAAAACTATAGCGAGCGAAGCGAGCCAAAAATATATTGATAGACTGAAAACTGCGGCGAGCGAAGCGAGCCGGAAAATTTTCAAGAATTTTAGCAAAATTTTATGGTAATTCTTCAAATTAAGATTATTTATAAGAGCAAGATAATTTTTTTCTGTCACACCATTAGCATATTTATTTTTTTCATCAAAATTGAGAGCAAAATTATTTTTTTCGAAAAAAACCCAAGCCCCCCCCCAGAATATCAAATGGACCGTGCATATAGAATTTCTTTGATTTCTTAGATAAATCTACGCATATTCTTTTTTGTTATAATTTAGTTCCATAGACTGGGTACCTTTTTATAAGATGACAACATTATAGATTTTAGAGGAAATTGTCAAAATTGGATCGACTTATCAGAATAGAAGCCGAGTTGGGGTCTGTAATGTTATATCATCGCCGATCATTGACTTCATTCCCTTGTCAAACAAATATCTTAGTTGACGTTTTCTATTCCAATTCATTAACTCACATCAACTTAGTTGAATTCTGCTGTGTACTGGCATTACATTCATTTTATTTCCAATAAGAGTGGATTACATGTAATATTCTAAGTTCTCGTTGTTAGTGTCTGAAGTAGTTGAAGAAATCTTAAGAATTGCACTCCGAGTAACTGTGACGGCAGGACTCCATGACTGACCCTGTCCAAACCTCTTTAGAGAAGACAGGGCCCCGATCACCTGTCTTCTCTGAATTTCAGTCGGACTTCTCGGATGATCACATGTCTTGCCCATGCTGCAAATTTACCTGTTTTTAAATGATGCTATTGAATTTGAAGACGTTTATCATATATTTATTTCTCTGACCACTGTTTGACCATTTGCTTTCAATGCGAGATACACCGTGTATCGTTACTGATAAACATCATCACTGAATATCACGTGTTGGTCGCATAATTTATCTTGTATGGACGACCCGAGATGTTTGATATATAAAGGATGTTGCAAAGGGTTGATTTAGGCGGTCTTTTGTTCTGTAACTGTAATGAACAATGATGCTGAATTCCCAAACGATTTCATTTTCAATAATGGTTTGACCTTTTGACATAGTTCTCCGTTAATTGGCGACTTGGTTCGGTCTGTATTGCATTGATCGAGCTGCATTGTTCTGACATTTGGCTTTAGGCTATGGCCGTTTGTAATTTCACATTATTACAATCGGTAATTATGTCTATTTAGGGAATAAAGACATCTGGGGAAAATAAAAGGAACAGTTAGAAATTTGACAATTGAGCTGCAATGTTACATAGGAGGAAACTCGAAACTTTCCAAATTGAAAAGGACATGATTTTTCTTATGGATTATATACAAATGATATTATTACGTTTTATGTACTTCCAAAGTGCCGGGTACCTTCCTTCGTCTCCTTCCTTTTATATGTCGTTGATGTTTCTGTATATACGTCTGTTACGATTGTTTTGTATGATGTTCTAGTGAATATTGTTGTCTTTTTGCGATTTGTAGTTTTGTATGATGTCATTTATGCGTCACTTTCTTGTTAGTTTGTTTCGCTGGGTGAGTGCAGGGTGGTCATGCTGGAGATCATTCCTTATCCTTTCTTCTCATGCAGATAAGATTTCTATGTATCCACATCTTTTACCTTTTATAAAAGAGTTAGAAGGACATTGCTTTTCACCTCAATGTGTGTGAATCCGTATAATCCAAGATTAAAGATTTTTGTATAACTTGAATATGGTGTACTAAAATTTTATAATAGAACATATATTTTAATACTGACAATCTCAATCACTACGTTAGTAACTCTTATGGTGGATTGATCAGTCCTCGATGATATCACTAGGTTAGTAACTCTTATGGTGGATTGATTAGTCCTCGATGATATCACTAGGTTAGTAACTCTTATGGTGGATTGATTAGTCCTCGATGGTATCACTACGTTAGTAACTCTTATGGTGGATTGATTAGTCCTCGATGATATTACTAGGTTAGTAACTCTTATGGTGGATTGATCAGTCCTCGAGGCACTAAACTTGAAATATATTTTGTAAATCCTCCGTCACAAAATTGAACAAAATTTACTGAAATTAAGGGTTATCTCCCTGATGGCACAGCTCTGTCCTTAGCAGAGAAATATAAACAGCGAAATCAGGAGGTGATATAAATACTTAAAGTTCTATATCGGGAATTTTGTGTCTTATTTTCGCTAATTTCGTGAGCATCATCAAATCGCGAAAAATGGACACAGCGAAAAAAAAAAGACACAGATCTCAACCCTTGATCTTGTTAATAAATCAGCGAAATTTAGACTAAGCGAGAAAAAGACACACAATCAGGGTCATTTTCGCGAAATTTACCCGACGCAAAAAATACCCGATATACGGTATGTGATTGGTGGTCAGAATCACATCTCATCAGGTTGTTCATAAAAATGTTTTCTTTTGTTAACAACCAGCCTACACACCCTCGCTGTCTTTAAAACGGATTGATTTCATTCTTAAGAAAGGACAGGACATGCCACCAACCCCGGCACATTCTGAATCCCCGTCGATGAACTTATTAGGCAGGTTACATCTGGTCACCAGTTACTAAATGGTATTAGATAGCTTTATAAATACATGGTTACGAGAGGTGTTAAAATCTGTAGTAATCCTGACTAAAACTTTGATCCTCTTAAGGTTTGGTTTTAACACTGAAATCTCAGCGCAGGTGAAGCCTCTGTATAAGGGTCGTGTAGTTGTACTAACAATGAACGTGCCATATTACACAGTTACATGTAGGGAATAGATGGAAAGGGGGCAGCGGAATCAATGCGTTGGATGCTATGCCTCTTTTAGAATTGAATATCGGGTTAGGATGTGGTCCACGGAACAAACCAAGTTTTCTTCACTTCTTCTTATCAGCCCTTTGCAAACCCTAGATATTCAGAACTTTGTGCAACTTCTCAGAGAAATTTCGAAATTTTAAATTATATCTCAATAGAAAAAATCCAAATATGTACCTAGATAAATTTACAATGAATTATGAGAGAAATGCAAAATTTCAATTTTCTTTTATTCATTTTCACTCTGGTTTTTCTTCCGGTCTCCTTATTAATGATAAATTAGAAGTACTAACATAGTTACGTTCTGCATTTGATAAATGAGTTTGATCTTTGATTAACAGGAAAAATAGAATTTAACGAGGCCCTGGACAAAACGTGTGCGCATCGTTTCGCGCATTCCCGTAACCGGTTCAATCTTTTATCTCTACATCGCACCTAACGCACTGTCATACTATGACGTCACAATCAAATGACGCGACAAAGCATTTAACGCCGCGCTAAAAATCAATAGGCTGGTAATCTGTGTATGTTCGTAATAAACGAAGATTAATGCAAAGCATGGTTAGATGATGAGATCGTCAGACTAGGATGGACTCAAGGTTTTTAATATTATCATTATTTCGTGCACCTCCTCTCACTAAATAGTTATTTTATTCTATAACGGGGGCCTTTAGAAAAAACGAGAAACAAATAGAAAAATAAATAGAACTTCATCGATCAAAACAATTTTTAATTCATTAATTTTGTAAAAAAAAAAAACAAAAACAAAAAAAAACAAAAAACCCCAACAACAACAACATGTACTTTCCTGATACTATGTACACATATTTTTTTTTTTGCATCATAAATCATCGTATCATAATCCCAATGCTTTGGGGGAGGGGGGGTTGCTAGCTAGTCATATGCACGGCACGGAAGCACGTGTTTTCTCATCATTATTTTTTGTTTGTTCAGAAATGGCTTGATGTTCCTTTTCGTCTCATCGAGAGAATTATCAGCCAAATTGCAGCAAGTAAATCGTCTCACCATGCTCGCAAATTTCATAATCAACAACGCTGACGAATCTTCATTTTACTTTAATTTCTTTTTTTTTTTTTTTTTTTTTTTTTTTTTTTTTTTTGCTCTCATGAGGTCGGATGGCATTGTTAAACTAGAAAATTTTGTGAGGAACCTGCATACCTCTTATGATCGAGTAGAACGTATTCAGTTATTAAAGTTTTATATTGAATTATTTAAAGTATATTTTAAATATATCCTCGTAATACGTATGAAGGTAAGCAAATGTATTTTACATAGATTTATGTCATTTTCTTTTTTTTTTCAGGGGAAAAAAGGGGGAAGTACTCAGATTAAAGTCGCTACATGATTTTTTTTTTCTCAAGGTTTCACGAGCAATTTATAAATATAAGATATTAAATAAAGTACATTAATTCATTGAAACGAGGCGCTCCAGTCCTGCAATCAGAAAAAGTATCTGTATAAATATATAGTATGCATTTTATTTTCAGGGTTTCCTTTTCTGAAATTGAGCCGGAGCGAAAATTCACATTTACATATAAGTTATAGAAGTTTCCGAGATATATACATTTTCCGATTCTTCATTTTTGGGGGTTAATTTCAGTATAGATACATGAGCAAATTTTGAAGGGGGCGCAACGGGCGCACGCCCCCCCCCCCCCTCTCTGAAATCGTCGAAGTAAGGTATTTTGGGGGCTTAACCTTTATGTGTATACTCATTTTCAGGCTGTTTTGAGTCGAATGTCGGAAAATTTTCGCTGGTTCGCTGCCGCTCGCCACCTAACTCAATTTAGATTAACTTCACACCATTTGCTAAGCATGACCATTTCATGCTAAAATAGCCAGAATTATAAAGTGATACTACGCCTTTCATACCTTTACTTTACTGTGACTATTTGGACGGTCTTTTTCTGACATATGTACTAAGATTTTAGTCAACAAACATGTACTCTTGCAGCAAAGGGGATGCCATTTGGGTTGTGTACCCCAACCCTCTCTAAAACAATTTTAGAAAGTTCGCTGGTTCGCTTCGCTCGCCAGATATATTCAATAATACATAGTTTCAACGTTTTGGTATGAATTATACATTTTCCATTCTGGTGGTCAAAGGAACCCAAAACATGACTTCGTCCTGGACCCACTGGGGGAGGGAGGAAGCGGTCCCCAGACCCTTTGCCTTTTTTATATTCATGACGCCCCCCTAAACCCAAATCTTGTATCCGCCCCTGAGATAACTCTTACCAATATATAGTGCGGTTCAACCAGAGAATACTTTGTCCTACAGCATACTCCATTCCATATTACCACGATGATGGACGTATCATTGTCTTCAACGTACATTTTAGCTCAGCGGTCGGATAAAATCGCATGGAATAGAAATATATCAGAGAGGGTGAGAGGTGGTCCAGCTCGGTCATTGCAACTCATTTGGTCCATTTTATGAATTTAAAAATATTATGCGCAATAATCGGGAAAAGGGGAAATAGGAGTCGCTCATAAACAACTCGACCCAATATATTCCCGCGCATGGGGGGTAGCCCCTTTCCACTTTCCTTATTCTTTTGAATTTTACTTTACATTTGGTACACGTATCCATCCATGATCTTTTATCGTATTCGAATTATTTTTGCAATTTCGCATGAGCATGCAATACTATACTTAATCTTGACACTGGCGTAGCTAGGGTGATTTCTTTGTGGACGTCTAGAGAAGGATGAATTAAGTACATCAACTCCTCCCTCGGAAGGGGGAGGGTCACTGATACTAGGGAGGGGGGTTGTTTACGGGAGAGTATGGTTTTGGGTTCGGCCGCCTTTAGAGTATAGTTAAAACGCCTATAGAAACGCTTATATAGATCCGAGACCTGTCGAGTACGCGATTCTGCAAGGGGAGCATGCAAAGTTTAAAGCCGGATTAATGTGTGATATGTGAGTAATCCATGTAACTTTTCAGACGTTTCCCCCAAAATACGATGTATTAAAGTTTTAGAATAGTGATATAGACAGCGATATTGCTGAATCAAATTGGACAAAAGATAAGGCAATAAGAGAAAAACGCTTTGTTCATTTTATCTTCGAGACTTGCAAGTACAAGTTATATGTTTTAAAATTACACAAATTTGATTTGAGATTGTCCCTTACATACATTTTGTAAATTCTGGCGATAGCATTTGGCTGTCTTTCCCAAGAGGGATATGATACGTCGTATTATCACGCCTCAAACTAATTTCAGCCAATGACGTCGCAGTATTACGGTCACATTGTGTCCTACCTTGACGCCGAGTTAGGTCACTAAATTTTCAAACGTTAGAATTACACAGAGTATGTTACGAAATGGTTCTCGGTATGATAAATTCGTTATAGGGTTTGTTCCTGTCACACTTCCTACTCAAAGTACCTTGAGTAGGAAGTATGACAGGAACAAACCCTATAACTATATGAGCACATTCGTTCTTTATTCAAAATAAAGGGAAGATATGTTAAAAAAATGATTTTGAGATGTTCCCCGAAGCTCACACAAAACGGCTGGATATCAAACTTGAAAAAACTTGATATATTCTGTCTTATGTTTCTCTTTATAATATATAAGAATATGCCATCAAATTCTCTGTTCCTGTCACACTTCCTACTCAAAGTACCTTGAGTAGGAAGTATGACAGGAACAAACCCTATAACTATATGAGCACATTCGTTCTTTATTCAAAATAAAGGGAAGATATGTTAAAAAAATGATTTTGAGATGTTCCCCGAAGCTCACACAAAACGGCTGGATATCAAACTTGAAAAAACTTGATATATTCTGTCTTATGTTTCTCTTTATAATATATAAGAATATGCCATCAAATTCTCTGTTTCGGTTTTTTTTTTAATTTCACTTTATATCTGCGAGTACAAGTTATGTGTAAAATTGCAAAAATATGCTTTTAAATGGTCCCTTACATATTTGGCAATATCATTTGGCTGTCTTTTTCTGGATAGATATATGCTTACGAATATGATATGCCATAAACAATAAATATACGAGCACGTTCATACTTTATGAGGCCTTCTTTCATAATAAAGGGCAAATATGCTAAAAATATGATTTTGAGATGTTCCCTGAAGCTTAACCAAGCGGTCAAAGTTGTACAGAACTTGATATATTCTGGCTTATGTTTCACTTTTCAATGTATGAACATGTCATCAAATTCTCTATTTCAGTTTTTTTATAATTTCAATTGTACTGATAAAGACAGAGTACAAGTTATGCGTAAAATTGCAAAATATGCTTTGAGATCACCCCTGATATATTTTCAGGATTGAATTTTGTTGTCTTTTTCTAGAGAAATATATACTAACAAACATTATATGCCGTAAACAAGAACTATAAGGACATATTCATCCTTTATGATGTCTTTATTTAAAAAAAAAAAGGGCAAATATGCTAAAAATATGATTTTGAGATGTTCCCTGAAGCTCAACCAAGCGGTCAAAGTTGTACAGAACTTGATATATTCTGGCTTATGTTTCACTTTTCAATGTATGAACATGTCATCAAATTCTCTATTTCAGTTTTTTTATAATTTCAATTGTACTGATAAAGACAGAGTACAAGTTATGTGTTAAATTGCAAAATATGCTTTGAGATCACCCCTGATATATTTTCAGGATTGAATTTTGCTGTCTTTTTCTAGAGAAATATATACTAACAAATATTATATGCCGTAAACAAGAACTATAAGGACATATTCATCCTTTATGATGTCTTTATTTCAAAATATAAGGCAAATATGTAAAAATATGATTTTGAGATGTTCCCTGAAGCTCACAGTACAGGCGGTCAAACTTCCACAGAACCTGATATATTTTGTCTTATGTTTCTCTTTTCAACATATGATAATCCTATCAAATTCTCTATTTCAGTTTTTTTATAAATTGCAATTATAATGCAAAAAATCTTGTTTTTCTATAAAATCATATGGAGAAAACAAGGAAATTTTTTAGATGGTCCCCCCGAAAAACTAAGCGGTGAAATTGATTCATTTTTCACCAAACTCTTGTATATAAGTAAATGACATTATGATATGAATTTAATCAAAATCTCTATTTCTGTTTTTGAGTTATCTTATTGTCCAGGGCCTCGTTAAGTCAATCTATCCAACTTTCAGAAATGAAATTCTGACCTAACGGCTCTTGTAGCATTTGTGTACTTTTTAAATGAGCCAAATTTCTTTTAGTTGAAAAATAACTAGAATGGATTAGAATCTTATAACATACTGGGTCAATTCATAATACTAGTATCACTGACCACACTACTATTTTAAGCCCCTGACTTTGACAATGTAGGTCTCTAGGTAAATACACAGAACAGAAATTCGGGTCACCGTCTAAATTTATCTGGATTATGATATATTGCTCGCCTGGTGTATTTCAGATATTGTTTTCATTTACGTGCGTGAACATCGACGGCGGGTGCGGCTACCCAAACAGGGGATGCTTACTCCTCCCGGACACATGGTCCCACCTCTAGCTTGCTAGGGGTCCGTCGATGCTCAAATGTTTGCTCTATTGTGAGTGCTGTAGAGATTATCGTCAGGATCGTCTTTAACACGTTTGTTAAAATGTAAGCAAACTACTGTCTTTTATGGTGATTAGTTGTTAGAATTTAAGAAAACCACTGCATAAATCCTAAATCTAACCTACATATATTTTAAATAACTACATTTATTATCTGTCATTATCATTTTGGTTTTTCTGAAAATTGTCAATTTCAACCGCTAGGTTGGTATTGTTACTGGTAGACTATTATCGTTCGCCTAGTCTCACAGTATTCTATCACTATTTGATGAATTATTGTACAACTAAGGGGTATGCATCTCAATATACATAGTTCCGTCCTTTGTTGGTTCTTTTTCATACATATCAGGTCATGTATCTGTCAAATTTTACCCTGCATATACCTGTTATTTCAATTTCCGAGCAACACAGAGGCCGGCGGGACATTATACTTTGAAATGCGCACGGAAATTATTACCATAGAACATTTATTTCATATTCATTATCTCAACTTCGAAATCCGCAAATATTTCCAATTTGACATATTGATATAATTGTTCCATCAATTGGATTGATAATGTCTTTGGAAGGTTAGCATGTGTGATGTCAGCATCTCATACAAGGTCACCTATAAAATTAATTAAACAATTAACGAGGACAAATAGATAACTGGCCATTTCCGTTTTCGGTTGTTTCTCACTCCCTTTATTTTCGGCAGACGGGGATTATTTTTTGTGCTTTGTCTGCTCTCAGATTTTCTTTTTCTTTAGAATAAGTATTCTAAAAATGATTAAATTAACATTTAGATGAAAAGTCATTTCCATACTTTTGTGCGTTTGTATATTTGCAAAATATTCATCCTTAAGTATTATAAAATAAAATTAATTTAATTAACATCAAAATGAAAAGTGCTGAATTTCCATACGTTATGAGTGTTTGTAAATTTGCGAAATCTCAGTAAGTTTATAAAGTTTTCATTTTACTCCACTGCAATCAATTTGTATCAGAATGAAAAGTTTTATTTTGATCCGTTCATAGTCGGCACCGAATGCTGATTGGTCTTGTTGGTTTATGTGTATAGTCTTTTATGTTTCATGTTCCTATGTCGTGTGTCTCATACATTTCACCTCTTGTTGTGCTTGTTCACTTTGTGTTGTCGTATCAGGTGTTTTGGTTCCTGGTGGTGCTGCAACCCAGTCTGGTTGGAGATCCTCGCCTTTTACATACTTTAGAAAAAAGACTTACTTCTAATTTTTGTAAGTAGGATATGAATATTGTACCTAGGTGAGCTATACAGTTCTCTTGTTTCGTTTTACGGCGGATCAAATTCTTATAATAATGCTGTATTGTACGTGTATAAACATTCATAGTTAAATGACAAATCTCGGTTTGTAATCCAGTATACTGGACAGCTTTGAGGTAAGAAGTAACGCTATCTTTGTTTCCTGTTTCATTTCAATTATCTGTATCTTCTTTAATGAGAACTTTGACAAATACGTATTCGACATTATAAGATTCTTTGCCGCCATCTTCAAAATTCAAGGTAAGGAGAACCACTTTTGTTTCTTATAACTTTATGTAATTCTATTAATAAATCGTAACGAAAAGTAATTTTGCCCCAAAATAAAAAAAAAAGTATTTTTTAAAAATGTAAGGAAAAGTAGTGAAAATATCAAATGACACAAGACGAATATTCCAGAAATAACAACTAGAAATGTAAGGAATTATCAAGAAGAAGATGTATGACAATAAAGAATAGCAATAAAGAAAAGTAACAATTTAGAGCAAACGAAGGATATCAAGAATATAAGACTGACTTAAAGACACGCAGTGATGAGCTATCATCGAAATAGACAATGCTTAAATAAAATGAAGATAATAAAAAAATGACGAATGTCGATGAAGAATCTTAGTTTTAGACAGACGATGATGAAGAGTGACGCAGAAGCACGACAATTCAGGCAGACAATGAAGAAAGTCAACTAAAAAAGACAATGAGGAAAGGCAACAGACAGCTATATCAATATGTAAAATAACAAGGAATGTCATTGAATCATTATAAGAATTTCGATGAAAAAAGGCAATGGAGAATATTTATAATGAATATCAGAAAATAATGAAAATTATACTGATTATAACATGTATACTTTTTCTACATAGTAACTTTTATACTTTTTGGTATAATACATTGTTTAGATTGAGGATCACTGATGAGGGTTAAGTACCCGAAACGTGCATGTCTGGTCCACGTTGCCAATTAATCTGTTCTTAAATGATGCTATTCAATTTGAAGACGTTTACATTAGAGAAAAAACCAATGATGGATAACGATTAAAGATAACACCAAAGTATGACAATGACAAACGACATGAAAGAATGACGACTGAGAATGACAATAAATAAGGACAATGAAGAGTCAACAAAGATGATTTAAAAAAATGAAAAACATAGTTGACTGTTGAAGATTTTCAAAGAATATGGAATGATTCATTTTAGTGTCAACCTCGCTCGTAAATATAACATTCCTCATTCCAGGAAATAGTTTCCATAGAAACAGACAATGGATATGTGATATATTGCTTAATTCTGTCATATTATCCATTAAGCGTTAACTTCTGTGCTTAGTAATATCTCCACAGAAATGACAGTCTCCTTGTAGATCGTGAATCTGCCAGTGTCCCATGTCTTCATTTTATCGGAAATATAAGTTCATCGTATTCTTCTTTTGATGATTCTGTCATTCGTACGGGTTTTAAAATATTTTTGAGAGATGTGTTCTTGATGTCGAACTTGTCACATGACCAAATTTCCGCCATGTTTACAGGGGATGTGTCTCTGGATTTATCACTGTACCCTATGAAAAAGCTATGATTTTGATAGCTTCTTCTTCATACATCCTATTATATTGGGATTTGAGGAATGAGTTATTGTAGGTTTGTTCCTTTTAGAAACGTTAGACTCTATATATATATATATCTAAGGCAATTATCATATATTATGCTCAATAATAAACCCCGAGTTTATCGCCCAACTATTTTCGGAACTCCTCCTTGCTTATCTCTAACTGAAACTTTGTGTAACATCACGCCGAGATTGAGAATAAATATAAAAGGATTTTTTTTTTTGTACTTTTTCTTAACTGACACTTACTTGCAAGTATAATTCAGGTACCAAATGTGTAGAAGTAACACCATATTTAAGGAACGATAGATGGCTTGATTCCAGGAAAATACTAACGTAAAACATACTCTTGGTTGTTTTGAATAAATATTTCCTTCCTCTAAAACATAGTGAAATGATGAAAATATATCGATTTCAACATTTGATGCCTTCTCTGAAAAAAAAAAAAAAAGATTTTGGTTGGTTTAATTTATTCAAACAAAATGAATTCCTACTGCCATGATATGTAGTACTTACATGTATACAATGTGTAACCTGTTCTCTATCTGTCTGCCATGGATCTTGTCAATACTTAAATCTATGTTCTATTGTAAACTTTCAGTGCACCATATGCGCATTTCGGCAAGTTGAAACGGTATACATTTAATTGCAACTGTAATCTGACTATGTGGAACTGTTTGAGTTTGGTTCTCTGAATCATGACTTTTATTTGATATAGAACTTGTCTTGCCATGAAATGTCAAATGTTTGATTCATTGCTGTGTGTATTGGGTTTCCAATCAAATGAATAATTAATTCGGATCGTCTGTTTAAGGCGTTATAATCCCGTATGATCGCCTGTGTTTTAAGATCATTTAAATCGCTTTCTTTCCTAATAACTTTTTGTCCCTACATTTAACATTCTGTTTGCCTACAAATAACTGATTTTGCTATTTACTTTGTTAGGTGTAAAAGACTGAGGTCCACTGGGATCAGTTTGGCAGATTTTCATAAAAGTTGGATGAAGTTCAGTGACTGAAAAAACAACAACCATTCCTTTGGGAAAATACGGAAATGAGTTTGCAGAAACCAGCAGTGTTTGTTTCCAAATCTCTATGTTCCGCAAGGAGTGTCCATGATTGAAGTTAAGGAAGGTCATTATTTCACATCAAAGTCCATTATAGGAGTCTGTAGGTTCCGATAAAAACATGCCGATTTAAAGATGAAAACAATGAAGACCGGACAAGTATTGTTTACCTCAAATCTGATAAAGGAGAAAAACAAAATGAAAGCTATAACATATACTTGACATATGATGGGAAGTAGGAACGTTCATCATAATATAAGAAAACAATAACGGACTATTGTGAAAACAACAATTTTTATTACCGTTATTTGTGTCTGCAAATAAATACAGGAACTTTATATTCATGTTATATCAACCCCACCGCTGAGAAATAGAATTTAGGCTATTGTAAAGTTAACGTTCGTGTAAGCTGAAGTATTGATATTCCGTACGGTAGAACGATTGGTTGGAGCCAATAGGAAGCTGTAGGAATTGAAGTGCAATATATTCCATCCACAGTATTGAGAATGACAGAATTGTATTAGAAATGCACGCAGAATTGATGCCCATTTACAGACGGCTCTCCCCGGAAACTCCTGATCCAAAACTCGGGCAAAAACTACTCTTATCATGGACAATCAATCAAATACAGTAGCAAATCACGGTGCACGATATGGTAAGATGTGTGTGAAGAAAGTACGTTATATTATAGTGGACATTGTAACAAGATTATCTGATGATAGTAGATAGTGAGAGACTTCTTCTTGCCTAGATACATTGATCTGATAGTATCAGAGAGGCACGATAAGGACTGGCCCCCGAGGGACATCCCGTCATTGGATTCAGATAATCATCATGTATATGCACTAAGGCCACAATACCATCAGAGTACAACATTGTTCTGTGGGGAGCAGAAGGAAGCAACGACGTAAAAGAAAACCGCGCTGGAAAAAATATAAAAGAAACTATACATATCAAAGAAAGCTTCTCGGGTTTTGTCCTGCTGTCACTTTATGTCAGAGAGGCGGTTGGAACGGAATTTGTGGAGACGTTCTTAATTTGCCACGCGCTATGACAAAGATATTACGAATAATGGAGAATATAACCATAACGTCAGAGGTAAGCACTGTGTTTATGGATTATACCTCAACGTCTACAGATAAACATGATCATGTGGAGTTGTTCAAAACAGCGTCGACCTCCACCTTGTTATTTTTTGTTTTCTTGTCCAGCGTAGCCGGTAATTTATTGGTTTTCCTTGTCTTTTACAAACGCCGAATCTTATTGACAATCTCTAATCGGTTTATCCTCAATCTTTCTGTGTGTAATTCTCTCAACACACTACTTGTTATGCCATTCATGTTTGCCGCAATGTTAACGGAGAATTGGATTTTTGGACAAACTTGGTGTCAGTTGACGGGCTTTCTGATGAATACTATTTTCGCCGCCAGTACTTTGACTCTGGTCGCCATATCCATAGACAGATACTGTGCCGTAGTGACACCCTTACATTATACCATGCGGGTCACTTCAAAACGATGTTTATACATGATCGTAACGGTCTGGACTTTAGCCGTATCTGCCTCGCTTCCGCCCTTGTTCGGATGGAACGCGTATGAATATCAAGAGGACAAACGTACATGTACAGTATTATGGATGGGGCACCATCAGAGTGATCGGTATTACACATTAATTCTAGTCTGTTTAACATTTGTAGTCCCCCTCATAGTTATACTTTGGGCCTACATTGTAATATTCAGAGCAGCTCGGAACAACAGTGAAAGGACTCGAAGAAACAGCGTCATCACGACTAATCAAATAGATGACAATACGCAGACGCCGCTTCGTAATTCGAGACGCCGAAGTAGTACGGCTCCGATTCTAATACGTCGACTTAGTTCGGCCAGCCGAACAGGACCTTTGTTGTGGCATCGAGACGAATGGAAGACGGCATTAACGAGTTTGCTGGTGGTATCTACATTTGTTATATGTTGGCTGCCATATTTTATAATCATTGTGTTAGAAAGTGTCCTGGACGATCCTGAATGTATCTACCCGGTGATAGAGACTCTGTCTATTATTTTAGCAATGTCCAGTTGTGCTTGTAATCCACTTGTGTATGTATTTAGAAGTAAAGTTGCCAGGCAAGAATTGAAAGGTATTATCAGAATGCAAAGTAAAGAGGAAACGAACTTCCCATCGTCACGACGAGGAAGTTCCTGTGCGCTTGCGCGTGATGGAATAATTCGTCAAGGAAGTACAGAGTCTGATATAATACTACCGGAGAAACCTCTGCATTTATCGTCTACGGCAACGACTCTAACATCAATGGTTTCTGATACGAATGTCCATTCTCTGCGGTCCTGACAGGAAGTGGAGATGGATGAGAAAAATCAAGAACATTCACTGTAAGCCACATTCCGCAATCTACCATTACCATCAACTAACTATTTAGAATTGTTTCCCGTCACACAGGTATTGTAATACTTGACTAAAACTCCAGTAACATTATCAAAAAGTGCAAAAAAAGTTCAGATCTTCCAAATTTAAACAGAAAAAATCAGAAAAGTATCCACTTTTACTAAAAGAGCTCAAAGCAAGGGTTTTTTTGTGGTTTTGGATACATGGAATGAGTTTAGAATGAACCATTCAATTTGTAGAGAAAGGAATGGATCTAATAGTTTATTTTGGAAATGATGATGAATTTTACTCGATAAAGGTCATTTTCCAGTGCAAGTTAATAGTCCTATATAACATTTATTTATTTATTTGTTATGCTATTTTGAAAATATATCAATGATATTTTTTTCCATTGAGCCACAACAATCAAATGAATCTATTTGTAGTTTTCATTGTGTTGTCAATAAGCGTTGTAAACTTGATAGTTGTTGGATAGTGTATCGTAAGTGATATTAATGTGTTTTACGATATTTTAAAATTTGTTCGAAGAAAATATCTTTTTCTTAAATAATGTAAAGAATTGTTTTAGTTTTACACAAGATCAATAAGACAAGATGTGTGTCATAGCTTATTTAATCCATCATACAGTTGGATAATCTCATTTTTAAGGTAAACTAGATCCTTCCACAGATAATTATATAGTTGGCTCGTATCAATTTTCTGCCTGTACATGACTTATCGTTCTCTATTATTATTAATTTTGTATTTTACATGTTGTTTAGGTATAGTGAATAAAAAGGAACTCTGATATTGAAAAAAAAAAAATGAAAATTGAATTTTAAAAAAATTAATAAAAATTTAATATACGGAAACTAGATTACCTTACTGTTTGATTGATTTTATGAAATGCCCAAGTAATTGGAAACGTTTTATTGTCTGGTACTGAAGTATATTCTTTAAGGTATGTATGTATAGGATGTGCGTTACATTTCAGGATAAGACTTTCTCAACGGGATTATCTGAACTTACTATCCGATCTTTCATCGATGTTTGACCAGGGAATAAAAACATATTAAAGCTTGAAACTTTCTTAATTTAAAAGAAGCAACACATGCTATCTACGAGGTTTTTTCCTGCTAAATGATCAGGAGATGAAATTATTCGAAAAAATGATAAAGCAACTTCTTACTTATTTTCCCTTTATATTTGATTGCTCATTTTATTTAAACAGACGGGGCACGGGCGGATCTAGGAAAAAAACATTTAAGCCAAGCCGTCCCGGGGTACAGCATATGATTGAAAAATATGCATAGAAACGGGGAGAATATTCCTTTGGGGGGAGGGGGTCCTGATCCCCCATCCCCTCTTGATCCGCCCATGCGGGATAAGGGTACAGTATATGGAAGAAGGGTGTACTTATACTTACTTAAATATAGAAGCGACATATAATTTTTTTCTACTTTTGATATGATCAGGAAAATTTTGATTTTTTATTTTATTCATACAATATTGTTCAATTGACTTACGATGAACTTGGTGAAGCTACGTTGTATATTGAGATTTTTGTGACACGTGTAGACGAATGTAGATAGATAACTCGCATTGTTGAAAACACGTGTTTTTCTATTGTTCTGTTGTTGAATATTGTCCATCTTGAATCTATAGGTTCCATTAATTGCGATTTGTTTGTTTTAAAAATGTGTTATCAAATTTTACTTGTTGTGAACCTTTGTAAAATGTATACGTATAAATTTTATCCCTCTTTCTTTCCATTTGATCTCACATTTCTCAAACAGAAATCCGGGTCACTCTGAGACCGGTATCGATCTGAATTTTACATAACATAAATAACTTGCATGTACGTTCTGAACAGAATTTAATTAGACCAGAAGAAAATGAAGATTGTACACGCACATTGTAGTGGGCGTCGTATTTGGTAATTAAAAAAGATCAAAGTTTGTAGTATCTCAATTTCGCATCATGAACTAGGGCAGAGTAAAGATATATTTTGTTGTAAATTGATTATTTCTACAAGGACTCGCAGATCAGGAGCTGAAACATTCAAGTTTTCCATTGTATGCAAACTTACACCCCCTTTCCTTGAATCTGCGAAAGTCTGAAAAAAAAGGAAAAAAATAAATCTTGAATATCTAATGTGCAATGTGAGTTTTGAACGATTTAAAAAATTGAAAAAGAACAAAATTCCCCTTTAATGAAACAGCACTGAGACTCCCGAATCGTTTTTTTTTTAAGTTCCTTCATATGCTTTGAGACTTTAATTTACAAAATAATCTAACATGCACAAACGGACGTAAAACAGCAGAATTTTATAGGATGGCCTATCATCATGGCTAGAATATACAGAGATATTCTATAAGTGGTTATTATCTATATTGATTGTGTTTAAGTGTAAATTTACCTCGCTCCTCTTTAGATCCTTTATCTTTGATCTTAGTGATCATATTTAACATTTTTCACGTTTGACCGATTTACCAAAATGCATAACTAAGTATATAACAGTTCTGTTCCGGTCATAGATCATAGGACATATCTGTAAAAAATATAATGGTTGAATTTTATTGTTGTCGGAAAGTATTGATAACTTGACGGGCGAAGAATTTGATAGTTTGTTGAAATTCCGCAACACGCCGTTTGACACGCGACACGCAGCATCCATTAAAAGTTCCGTTCCAGAGACAGTATCAATAGAGCGTTTTATCTGAAACTCCACTCTGAAGCAGGGTTGTTCCACCGGTATAAACGCGCACTCTCCTGAATAATTTTGCTTTCTTGGGGCATACGAACTGCCCTAACTCTTGTTTCTGGGGGAGTCGGGACATCGGTGCCTCGTGTCGACCTTGGGATGGACTATCTGGAGTTCCAGATAAAATCTTTCTATTTTGAGTTTACATTCGTAAATTGTGCTTCATTCCAAATCAAAATTCATGCGAAAGAAGATCTATATTTTTTCGCAATTTGGAAGCCTTTTTGCATTTAAATCTTTTGGTTTCTTGCTAGTTTTAAATTATTGTAAAACATAATTTTAGATTCTTCTCTCATCATATTATCATATTATTATCCTCATCGACATATTTGAATCATTATTTATTGCTTCATGTTTGTTACTCATGTTTTTACGACTCATTACATAAACATAAAAGGACGTGAACTTTTTTACATGTTTCAATGAAATAATTGTGTATTTTCTGTGTAAGATTTTGATATCGAAGCATTATGAGTTTTGGTATAACTATGATGAAATTTTGTTGTATATTTTGTCAGTTTCGTCTTTTATACGACATGGCTTGTTTATTTGTTTTGATATTGCCATTTGTACCTAACACGGGTATTTTATGTAGTGTTTGATGCCATTGTTTTGATAAATTGAATAAAATTTTAAAAAGCGCCAAAATTAGTTATCTGTTCAACCAATCACGTGTCTCTTCGTCCGATTTTCTGTCAGTATTAAAAGTCCGATTGTCTGTCAGTATTAAAAGTCCGATTGTCTGTCAGTATTAAAAGCTTTTACTGAACTATTACACGGTTAACACATTCAAGAGTCAAATATGCTGGTTCCTCCTTTTTCGTACATTTTTCTCAAAATTATATATATATACGCCAGAATCCATTTCCCTCTTATCACCTTTTGTGAAAAGGAAACATTTGTACACTTCGTCACTTTCTCTCTGCAGAATATGATGAAGATGATGGAAGATACATGTATCTCCACTCAGACAATAACACATTGAAAACAGCGGAACACACACAACATTGTAATATAAACATCGGACATCACGTACAATAGAGAGCACCCATGACAAAACAACGGACATCACGTAAAACAAACACCCGATGACAAGGTGACAATAGAGAGCACCCATACATGTAACAAAACATCGGACATCACGTAAAACAAACACCCGATGACAAGGTGACAATAGAGAGCACCCATAACAAAACATCGGACATCACGTAAAACAAACACCCGATGACAAGGTGACAATAGAGAGCACCCATAACAAAACATCGGACATCACGTAAAACAAACACCCGATGACAAGGTGACAATAGAGAGCACCCATAACAAAACATCGGACATCACGTAAAACAAACACCCGATGACAAGGTGACAATAGAGAGCCTCCATAACAAAACATCGGACATCACGTAAAACAAACACCCGATGACAAGGTGACAATAGAGAGCACCCATAACAAAACATCGGACATCACGTAAAACAAACACCCGATGACAAGGTGACAATAGAGAGCACCCATAACAAAACATCGGACATCACGTAAAACAAACAACCGATGACAAGGTGACAATAGAGAGCACCCATAACAAAACATCGGACATCACGTAAAACAAACACCCGATGACAAGGTGACAATAGAGAGCACCCATAACAAAACGTCGGACATCACGTAAAACAAACACCCGATGACAAGGTGACAATAGAGAGCACCCATGACAAAACATCGGACATCACGTAAAACAAACACCCGATGACAAGGTGACAATAGAGAGCACCCATGACAAAACATCGGACATCACGTAAAACAAACACCCGATGACAAGGTGACAATAGAGAGAACCCATGACAAAACATCGGACATCACGTAAAACAAACACCCGATGACAAGGTGACAATAGAGAGCACCCATGACAAAACATCGGACATCACGTAAAACAAACACCCGATGACAAGGTGACAATAGAGAGCACCCATGACTAAACAACAGAGGAAAATGACTTTGTTTCTAACAAAATTCTTTCTTCAAATTTTAATTTCATGGCAGCAAACCAATTTTAATGTCCCAGACACGTGTTTCGGATAGTAAATCCTCATCAGTGATACTTAATTAAATGCCGAAGTGATGTCATACAACCTCAATATTTTTGGCTTTTCTGTATAACTGATCAACCTTAGGCCATAGTAGAACTTTAAATGTTTTGCTTTACGTCCCGAACTTTTACTTCAATTTTTGAATAATTACTATTATCTCACTATTATCTCCTGATGTTGATAATGGTAAAGGTATTCAAGGTCATTTACTGATATTTCTACCTGAAATGCATGTTTGTGTGTATGGTTTTTTTTTTCTGAGCATTTCTTCGAAAAGGTACCCGCCCACGGACGTAAAACAAAAACAACTAATTACTATGACCTTTCAACAAGGAAGTATCTTTTAAGCCAGACATAATAGTATTCCAAATCAAGAAACCCCAAACCCTCCAAATGCAAGAGAACGATCAGAACAGTGTATTTCAAGTTTGTTAATTTCCATGTGGACCCCATTTTCTCGGGTATCAATGATTTGATTAGCTGACACAACTTCGACTTCTCGTGGATTGTTTTATTTGATCTCCACCTTAAAACCCGGCCGGTACACACGGTAAGATTTGTCTTATAAGACTTGTATTGTAATACAGAATCTTTACCGTGTGTACACCCTTAAAGCTGAACTAAGTCTTTAAAAACCCCCATGACGTAGTAAATTTTTTTTAGGGAACGGAAATTGTTAGAAGTGAAACTAACAATCTCCGTCCCCTAGCTAAAAATACACTTGGTCATGTGTTGATTTGAACTTTCCCCCTGATGACGTTTTGCATACTAATGTATCGTGACCCAAAATCCACTACCTCGAGTACTCGAGCGGTATATAAAGAATCCTGAACGCGTGGACATTGTCATTTGTATGAGATGTCGTCTACCTGTAAAGATGAGATCAGAAATTAGAAAATATCATAGAAAACCATACATTGAAATAGAAAATGGATAAAGTAATCATGAAATCTTCAGTTTTACTGAAATAATTAAAAGACGGGTACGTAATCGATCTTGGGAACTTGTGGAAGGGGATGGGTGGAAGGGGGTTGTTTTAGAACGGGATGGGGACGGGACCGGGTGGGTAGGTAGGTTTTTTCATATGTTTGATATGAAATATTGCGAACCAAAAAGATGAATTAAAAATATCCATAGTTACATGTATTTACAATGTCAAAAAATTATATGCTACGGTTTACATTGATCAAAATTTGGTACAAATGTGAAATAGTGGTGGGGTGGGATGTTGTTTGATTCAATTAAGTATATCATTCAAACCAACAGACATGAACGTAAATTGAAATGATTCATCACAAGCAAAGGAGATCAAATATACATGTAGATGAAGAGGGAACCCAATGTTTATGATCAACCAAGACATGTTGGGCCGGAAAGGGGGGGGGGGGCGGTTAAGTTATTGAAAATTTATATTATCTGAAGTGAAATAGTATATTGATCAGTGTTTACTGCTAAAAGTTTACATCAAAGAATGGCATGCAATTTATCAGACGGAAGAGTAGTTGGGAGGGGGGTGCCGGTGTGTGTGTGTGTGTGGGGGGGGGGGGGAGGGGGATGTTATATCGAAACATTGTCATGCAAAAAAGCACAATAAAAGTACATACATAAATCTTAATATACTAAAATACGATAGTTGAATTCTTCTATAATATTCTATTTTCATTACATACGATTTTGTTACATATACCTGTATACTGTGAAAGGCAAGTACATAGCTGTTTCTCTGCATTTTCCTCATTTCAAAATTTCTTTTAGAAAATGTAATTAATCAGCTAAATTTCGAGAATACAAAACTACATGATATTTATAGTGTTTTACTTACATGATATTTTAGAAAATACAATCCAATACAGGCCAATGGTCGGTATACAATTTTCTACAACAAACATGACCTCATTGTGTAGACACATGTGAAAATCGCGTGTTCGATTAGATTATTCGCATAATGAAAATGGGCTTTTATAAATTCATATCAATTAAAATATACATGTGTACTAGTTACCGAATATTTGAAGAAGCTTCATTATCCATTGGAATTTATATTAATGATCGTTTGTATGATTATTTCCATTGATGTGTTAAAGGGGAAGGGGGGGGGGGGGGCGTGAACGTGGAGACCTTGGGATGCAACAGATGGAATTCGCATCGGAAATGGGAAAGAAACAATTTATAGAGTTCTTGACAATCCTATTTATTAATAGTTTATGGGTTTCCTTTGTGTTGAAACTATTTTTCGTCGAACAACTCTACCTGGGCCATGTCTTGGATCCGTTTCCTCCCAATATCCCCATCTCAATAACTACCCCCTCCCCCCCCCCCCCCCCCCCCCCCAGTCAAATTCTGTATAGCCCTTTCTTTTCAGGGCCGGGTCCAAAATTTATGTTGAGGGAATGGGGAACATAGTGGCCTTACAGTCTACACACTTTCCCGATACCATAACCATGACTAGGTCAAAGCTCCAGGTCAAGGTCAGTACTAGGTCAAATGTTAAGGCATAAATTGAAAGGTCTTGTAACGGGCAACCTTCATGTATGATATAAAGTTTCTACTGCGTAATGTTCCTCAGATTGCTGCAACCAGAAACTTTAACCAAAATGTTGACAGACAGACAGACAGACAGACAGACAGACGGACGGACGGACGGACGGACGGACGGACGGGCTTTGGATTTTTTTGTCGGAGCATGATTATTTTTTTCGCCCTTTACCGGAGCAAAATTATTTTTTTCTTGCAAAGTTGGAGCAAGGATTTTTTTTTATAATAAGTGATGTGCAATATATAATGAATGTTTGTGTTTTAATAGAAATTCTTGATTTTTATTCAAAGCTCTAATAAAATATTACTTTATTTTTATGAAAAATTTAATTCACTTATAACAGAGAGATAGAAGTATTTACAATATAATCCTCAGTAAACAAAATTTATATCTTGTAAGAGGGTCTGAGGGGAGGATTTTTAGACAAATTTTCGAATTTAGAATTGTAAATTAGGGGAAAAACTGAAGTTCTCCTTCGAAGCTTGTATATGAAATTGACTCTATGGTGAAACATGCATCTATTGCATGTAATAGTAATGCATTAGGCACGGTCTATTTGATATTCTGGGGGGGGCTTGGGTTTTTTTCGAAAAAAATAATTTTGCTCTGAATTTTGATGAAAAAAATAAATTTGCTTATGGTGTGACAGAAGAAAAATAATCTTGCTCTTACAAGTATTCTGAATTTGAAGAATAACCATAAAATTCGCTTTAAATTCCTGAAAATTTTTCGGCTCGCTTCGCTCGCCGCATTTTTTCTTTCTATAAACATATTTTGGCTCGCTTCGCTCGCCAATCTTTTCTTATGTAATGGCAAGTTCATATTTGAAAATATCAAAAGAATGCATGTGACTGAAACAATTAAAATGCTTAAAATACATTACCAATATGATTTATTATTATTGATTGATACAATAATGTATCGCCATAGAGTCTAATTTTATATACAAGCTTGGAAGGAGGCCGGATTGAAATAAGTTTTTCACTAGTTTTCATTTCTTCATGTAAAAACTTGCATCAGGCCCTCTTACATTTTACATGACCTTATATACATTTTGTTTACTTAAATTATATATCACATATTGTAAAAATCTTTCATCTCTCAGTTTAGAAGTGAATACAAGTTTTACATTATTTTTTTAAAAATAATATTTGGAGTAATATGAGTAAAAATAAAGAATTTCTATTGAAAAAACACAAACATTCTTAATATTCACATCAATTGTTATAAAAAAAAATTTCCTTGCTCCAACTTTGCAAGAAAAAAATTATTTTGCCCCGGTCCGGGGCGAAAAAAATAATCTTGCTCCGACAAAAAACCCAAGCCCCCCCCCCCCCCCCCTAGAATATCAAATGGACCGTGCCTTATATTCATGGTATATTTATAAGCCTCTAAGGAAGCCCTTTTTCCCCATTAACATGCATTCTTTTGATATTTTCAAATATAATCTTTGCCATTAAAAATTACTGTTTTGATAGAAAACTACAGCGAGCGAAGCGAGCCAAAAATTTTTTTATTTGAAAACTGTGACAAACGAAGCGATTTTTAAATTGAAAACTGTGACGGACGAAGCGAGCCGGAAAATTTTCAGGAATTTTCAGCGAAATGTAAGGTAATTCTTCAAATTTAGACTACTTGTGAAAACAAGATTATTTTTTTCTGACACACCATAAGCAAATTAATTTTTCCATCAAAATTCAGAGCAAAATTATTTTTTTTTTGAAAAAAAAAACCCAAAGCCCCCCCCCCCCCCCCCCCCCGAATATCAAATGGACCGTGCCTTAGTTTTTCGAATTTTATGAAACTTTTATTGTATATATTGAAATAAGTTTTGATATATGAGTATATCTTAGATTTATAAAGATAGAGTTTTAGTCTTGATTCCTTTTTACACGTCGAAGAGTACATATTACATTTCCTAGTTTTAAGAATTCAGACTTTTTTTAATGTTACATGTATCGCAAATGTTGAACTGTGTTTTGGTTTGTGATAGATCATTTTCAATATTTGCTGAAGCTGACCTAGTTTTAATAGAGTTATTACCCTTTGACTTTGTTATTTTCATTACAGTTTCAGATTTCTTGTCTTTTCTTTATTGATACTATTACAGACACCGAACTGGTACTTGTCTGCACATGCATTGAGTTCTGTATTGGTCTCAGATTTATACCGGTAGGGGATTTGTATCGCTTTACGATAAAAAAGGTTGTTGGTTCTAAGTAAAAATAAAATACTCCCAATATATATAAAATATTCTAGTCCATGAGTGTGTATTTCCTACAGAAGCCATTTCGTACCATGTCATAACTCGTAGTTGCGAGAAAAATTGTGGTAGTTACGAGAAAAAAAATTCGTAGTTACGAGAAACAAATTTCGAAGTTACGAAAAAAAAAAGAACAATCTCGTTGTTACGAGAAAAAAAAATGGAGGTAAAAACTATATTAATTTTTATCAAAAATCGCTGAAAAAGAAAAAACTCAATAATTTCACCGTCTTTTGGACAAATTCAGATCAGATTCTGAAGCTTTAGATATGTGTAAAATATGGTAGACTAACGTAATTTGAAAGTTAAAGTTTGATATTTGCACTTATCTTTGGAAATTTTGTATTTTTTTCGGAAATATGGTATCCCCATATAGATCCGATTTCTTTAAGATACCCCAGAGTTGGAATTGCTTAATTTGATTCAATTTGCAAAATTGAAATGTGATGACTGAAAACATTCATTAACTACTTTTGATATGAGTAATTGTCCAAAGTATGTAAAGACTAAAAAAAATTGAATAAAATAATTCAGCATTTTTATAAAATTTGTTATTTTTAACCCAAAATTTCCACGAAATACCTGAGTTGGTAAAGTGTACATGTAAATCAAATTCATTCTTGAGTAGGGCCTTTATACTTTCAGAAAATACTTTCAAATTCCACAAACTATGGGGGCCCTCCCCCTCATTCTTGTGATTTGTCCAAAATTGATGTTTTTTTCCATTTTCAAGTTGAATTTTACTAATAACCATATATATGTCCATATGGGGACACCCCGCCCCTACACTGACAGAGACGACTTGGAAACAGCCCCCCCCCCCCTGGAAAATGTATAGATCGCTTTAATTCGTCAAAATATGAGCCATTTTGATTTAGATGTATCACTCCTTATTTTGTTCCAAACATAGAACATTACGATAACGAAATTGTGATCTTACTTATTATATTATTCACAAGACAAGTATTACTAAAGCTCTAATCGAACACGCGGTTTTTTCACATGCGTGTAAAATGGTAACATGTGTACCGATCATTTGTAATATAGGATTGTATTTGCTTTATCAACATGTAAGTAAAACCATGCAATGTGCAGTTTTTTATTCTGATATAATTTTAGAAGATTGAGACAATGGACTTGTTAAAAATAAATTTTGAAATTAGGAAATTTTTGTATTTTAGACGTTTAGTAAACAGGTACAATGTAAATATATAATGTGGGTCACTAAGTGTATTTATGTTATTGTGTAAGATACAGCTATACTGAAAATGACTATTTTATAGGCAGACATAGCTAAGAAGCATTTCACTATGTAAAAGAGTGTAATTTTGAATTACATTTGGAGTATGCATTACTTCCTCCCTGTAACGCGCAACCCCCCCCCCCCCCCCCACCCGCGAACTCGAAACCTCACAACGCTTCTTTTTCCCAGATCTTTTTTCGTCCGGATCTATTATGTAAATTACAAGAAAATAATATTTCGCTTCATATATTTTATTTCAACGCTTTGATTTTGGGCTACCATTCGATCACCCCCCCCCCCCCGAACCCCAAACCCTCTTGATCTGTCCAAATTTTGAAACATTGAGTTCCCTACATGCATATGCATTGTGATAAGTTTGTGATCATGTTATTTTTGTAAATAATCATTTGTTATTTACTACATTTCATGATTATTTACTTGTAGCAAATCTCCCCCCCCGCCAAACTTTTTCAATCTGTACCTTAATTTTGATTTTTAAACATAGTACTTGTATATAGCATAATGCATACGCCATAATTTCTTTTGGAGGTGCTGTATATGTGAAACATGTACCGGAACCCCCCCCCCCCCCCCCCAACTCCCGTCCCCCGAGTTCCCCTCCCTCTATCACGTACCCGGGGCAGATCTCATTCATTATAACTATATATGAGAAAATAATTTTATTCTTATTTGAAAATTATATATTTTAATGTATGATTTTCTATGCAATTTACTAATTTCTTAACTCATCTTTACAGGTAGACGACATCTCATACAAATGACAATGTCCACACGTCCAGGCTTCTTTATATACCGCTCGAGTACTCGAGGTAGTGGATTTTGGGTCACGATACATTAGTATGCAAAACGTCATCAGGGGGAAAGTTCAAATCAACACATGACCAAGTGTATTTTTAGCTAGGGGACGGAGATTGTTAGTTTCACTTCTAACAATTTCCGTTCCCTAAAAAAATTTACTACGTCATGGGGGTTTTTAAAGACTTAGTTCAGCTTTAATGAGAACCTTGCCGTGGATTACTTTTGTTCACCTTTCGTGTCATTTTCATTTCAATCTTGAAAACAATTTTGATCTCCGTGTATTGGGAAAATATGGGCCGATTTTTGGGAAAATAAAGCTAATTTTTACGAGGGGAAGCCACCGATATTCGGCGGTAAATCTGGCCAAAAAAAATCACTGAATAGGCGTATTCCCCTTCACCAAAACATGCATATCAATTGGTCTGAACAATTAAAATGGTTCTCAGGTTATCATCTTGAAGAACCTGACTGAAATCCATTTTTCCTAACAACTTTCTTAACCTTTGACCTATTTACTTCAAAATCTATAGGTGTCTCTCTCTTCCAAGAAGTAATCATATTTCAAAATTTGGTTTTGGTTTGAAAGGTGAAAAGACTGTAAATTCATTATCTGGAAATTTCTGACTGAAGTTCATTTTTCCTAAGTGAACTTGACCTTTGACCCACTCACCATACATTTTAAACACGTGTCTTTCCTGTGTGATGAGTAATATATATCAATAAAGTGCTCAAACTATCCATCTCAAATTCTAAATCGCTGCCCCTTATTGAAAATCCTGTGTGTTGACCTTGAGTTTTGACCTAATGACCCCAAATTGATATGTGTTCCCTATTCTTATGAGTACATGAATTTGTTTTGGATAATTAAAATGTTCTTGAGTTATAGTAACGAAACCAATAATTCTTAGAGTGACACTCAGTATATTTTCATAGTTACCTTGACCTTTGACCTATTGACAAGTCTTCCCCTCTTGATAAATAATCATAAATTCAAATAAACAAACAGTCAGGGGTATAACTCATTTCAGTTATAAAATTTTATAATACAGAAATCGGTTACTTTCCTTTCCATGAAAATCGGTTATGCTTAAGTAGGTCATGAAAAATAACTTATTTCTGCATATAAACATAGGGTAATCAAAGATTACATGGCTTGCCTATACAGGTTTTTGTCAGAAACCAGGTTAAAGTTTTTAAAAGGTAGGTCAAAGTCCAAGGTTAAGGTCACTAGGTCAAAGGTCATGGTCTCAAATGAAGGGTCTCGTCACTAGGTATCTACATGTGAAATATCAAAGCCCTACCCCTTATAGTTCAAGAGATATAGCCAAGGTTAAAGTTTTGTCTATGGACAACGACAACGCCGAGGGTATGGCATTAGCTCTCCAGACTTTTTCGTCTCGGCGAACTAAAAATTCCTATGGGAAGTGCTTCATCTTGATTCAATGGGCAAAGGATTATTTTACAAAATTTAATGGATTGATGTTGAAAGATGATAATGAACCCTTAATTATCAGCAGAAAAAATCTGGATTAGAAAATTTAAGCATTACCAAATAGAACCTGTGTTTGTGAAACATGAATGCCCCCGTTGGCATCTTTGTCAGTAAAACAGATCAAAAGTAGTATTAAATTTGAAGTCAAGGTCACAAGGTCAAATTTAGTATATATGGAGAAGTCTTGCCACATGGAATTCATATGTGAATATGAACGCCCTATCACTTATCATTCAAAAGTTATGGCTAAGTTTAAATTTTCGAAATCAGGTCAAACTCCAAGGTCAAGGTCACATGGTCAAAAAGTTTGGTATCCATGGAAAGGTCTTGTCACAAGGAATGCACATGTGAAATATGAAACCCCATTCACTTACCACTCAAAAGTTATGCTCAAGGTTAAAGTTTTTCAAAAGAAGATCAAACTCAAAGGTCAAGGTCACAAGGTCAAAAATATTGGTATCCATGGAAAGATCTTGTCACAAGAAATACACATGTGAAATATGCAAGCCCTATCACTTACCATTTGAAAGTTACGCTCAAGGTAAAAGTTTTTCAAAAGTAGGTCAAACTCCAAGGTCAAGGTCACAAGGTCAATAATTTTGGTATCTATGGAAAGGTCTTGTCACAAGGAATACACATGTGAAATATGAAAGCCCTATCACTTACCATTCAAAAGTTATGGCAAAGGTTAAAGTTTTTGCGGACAAACAGAGATAGACAGACTGACAGACCAAAAACTATGCCCTCGAATCTTTGATTACAGGGGCATAAAAAATATAACCAAATATGGTTGGTTTTTCGCATATTAAAAGTAACTTATTTCAGTTATACCAATTTTTATGCCCCCGGAATCTAAGATTCGGGGGTATATAGTTTTTGGCCTGTCCGTCTGTTTGTCTGTCTGTTTGTTCAAAAGACTTTAACATTGGCCATAACTTTTGAATGGAACTTTCACATTTCACATATGTATTCCTTGTGACAAGACCTTTCGATTGATACCAAAATTTTTGACCTCGTGACCTTGACCTTCTTATCAAAAACTTTATTATTGGGCATAACTTTTGAATGGTAAGTGATATGGCTTTGATATTTCACATGTGTATTCCTTGTTACACGACCTTTCCATTGATACCAAAATTTTTGACCTCCTGACCTTGATTTTGACCTTTGACCTACTTTTCAAAAACTTTAACATTGGGCATAACTTCTGAATGGTTAGTGATAGGGCTTTCATATTTCACATGTGTATTCCTTGTAACAAGACCTTTCCATTGATACCAAAATGTTGACCACATGACCTTGACCTTTGACCTAATTTTCAAGAACTTTAATATTGGGCATAACTTTTGAATGGTAAGTGATACAGCTTTCATATTTCACATGTGTATTCCTTGTGACAAGATCTTTCAATTGATACCAAAATGTGTGACCTTGACCTTTGACCTAATTTTCAAAAGCTTTAACATTGGGCATAACTTTTGAATGGTAAGTGATAGGGCTTTCATCTTTCACATGTGTATTCCTTGTCACAAGATTTTTTCATTGATACCAAAAGATTTTAACCTAGTGACCCTGACCTTGTCCTTTCACATATTTAACAGAAAATGGTGTTTATACTAACAAAGATGCCACCGGGGGCATTCGTGTTTCACAAACATAGTCAGGCTTTATTGACCTATATTTTGCCCAAATGTGATTTTTCCCAGCTCTGACCTTTATTCATTTTTTAAGAGGCACCAATATCATGAATATTGCATCTGATGCAGACATCATGCGGTCAAACTTTTCTGTACGCAATGGATGATATAATGGAAAGTTTTGTAACTTGAATCAGTTAAATATCTTGCAAGAAAAATAAATGATTTCAGTGAAAAATATAACTGAAATGAGTTATACCCCTGACTGACAAAGTTCAATGAGTTCCTTCGATGGCTTCTTGATGATGAAAGTGTGACGGAAATATGAAATGACAGAATGACAAAGCAAATTCTTAATGCCCACAACACTTCATTTTGATGGTATAAATATGAAATCCTTATCAATGTCTGGAACACTTCATCACAGAATGAATGAAGGCAAAAAGTGTTTAATTTCTGCTTAGCCTTATAAGTTATATCATAATTTTTTCCATTAAAAAATAATTCATGTAAATATCAAAGGGAATACACAGTGTAGCAACCCCTGACACCTTAAAGGACCTTTTTTGGACCCCTAATTTTGATTTTATTTATTCTCTTTGATTAAACAGAGAAATTTCGAACTGATCTAATTACTATTTAAGGTAATAAAGACAAATTGAGAGATCAGAGATGTGACGATGTCAGTGAACAAAAAAGTTTTAGTAAAGACTTTAGTACTTGCTTCTTAGCCAGAGTACTTTTCAAACGGAAGAACTTTCAGGCAGGGGGTTTAGGGACAGCTTTTAGGCCAAATGGATTCAAGGCAAAGACCTGGTGGGGGTACATTGGACGAAGCTCCGGATGCTTATACCAGTAGATTATGCACATTAATGCCCCTTCGTACACTTTATTGTCTTTAATTTTTACTCTTTAAGTTTACATGCATATCATAGGATGTCAACAAAACCTATGTCTACAATAATTTACTCTCTCTCTTTTCGGACTGGCAATGCGCCTGCTCACTTTTTGTGTAAACATGTCAACATAGTGTAATCAAAGATTACGAAGCTCACCTCGCAGCAAAGTTCAATTTAAACATATCTCTATGTACATGTATATTAAGAAAATCACTCTAGTGGAAAAAAGTAGGTCAAGGTCATTTCATGAAAGTTTGATCAAAGATACATCCAATATGCAAGTTTGGTATATGTAGCACTCATACTTTGCTCAATATTGGCCTTTAAAGGCAAAATCACTCAAGTGGAAAAAGTAGGTCAAGGTCATTTTATGAAAGTTTGATCAAAGATACATCCAATATGCAAGTTTGGTACATGTAGCACTTATACTTTGCTCAATATTAGCCTTTAAAGGCAAAATCACTCAAGTGAAAAAAGTAGGTCAAGGTCATTTTATGAAAGTTTGATCAAAGATACATCCAATATGCAAGTTTGGTACATGTATCACACGCTTTATTGAATTTATCAGATTTTAAGGTTTGTGAATTTTCAAATTTATTATCAGATGTACATTGTCCCTTAGAGTTCATAATTAATTTGTTTATGGAGGAGTCTGTCCTAACCGAAACTGAGGATACTCATGATTGCATGGATAAACCAGGAAAATGGAAAGATGAAAAGAAGGAAATATACATTCAGAATATCGACTTAGAATCATTGAGAGAGCTACAAACCTTCATAGATAGTGTACCAGGTGATGGAGCCACCATTGATAATGTGAATGAAATTGCCGAAAAATTACGCAATATATATCTATCTTCTGCTACAGTTACATTTCCACGTAAAAAACGACTTAACTACAAAACTAATAATAGAAGATGGTTCGGAAAGGAATGTCAAAACGCCAGAAGAAAATATCACCTCAACAGGCGCAGATATAATATTAACAAAAATGAGTACAACCTACAGTGTTTAAGAAACTCAAGTAAAGCATATAAAAAAACTATGGACAAATTCGTTGACAAGGACCGAAAAGATACAGAACAAAAATTAAACAGCCTTCGAACAAATAAACCACGGGATTATTGGAAAATTCTTAATAGCATTGGAAAAAAGACGAAGACAAACATTGACATCGACCAACTCTTTGATCATTTCAAAGATATTAACTCTGGTGATGACGCTGATGACATCATCAATGATACAGATGGTTCAAATGACGTCAATAACGAATATCTAGACAACGAAATTAGTATTGAAGAAGTGAAAAAGGGAATAAAGGAACTGAAAAACGGGAAATCAGCGGGTACAGACAGAATTCTCAATGAATACATAAAGTCAACGGAAAGTATCTTTCTCCCAGTTATTTGCCGCTTTTTTAATATTGTATTGAATACGGGTGACGTACCAAAGGACTGGCTCGAAGGCATAATAATCCCAATTTACAAAGGAGGTAACTCATCTATTCCTGACAATTATAGACCGATCACCCTACTCAGTTGTCTTGGCAAACTCTTCACTTCAGTGCTGAACAATCGACTTAATTTTTACTTGGACTCTTATAATATCCTATCGGAAGCTCAAACCGGTTTTAGACATGGCTACTCTACCTTGGACAACATTTTCGTACTTCATTCACTAATATCAATTTTAAATAGACGGCGCAAAAAACTTTATTGCGCATTCATTGATTTTTCCAAGGCGTTCGATACCGTCTGGCGTGCAGGATTGTGGCAAAAACTGATTCACCAAAACATTAATGGGAAATTTCTAAACGTAATTCGTAATATGTACAAGGAAATCAAATCATGTGTCCGACTGAATGATGACGTCACTTCCCTATTTAGCTGCACTTCCGGTCTCCGTCAAGGGGAGAACTTATCACCGATCATGTTTAGTCTATTCTTGAACGACCTTGAGCAATTTCTGACACAAAATCATTGTTCAGGTGTCACCGTTCCTCCAGATCTACCACTAGAATACTGCATTACCTTAATCATACTCCTTTACGCGGATGACACCATCTTGATAGCTGATAATCCTTCTGACCTTCAACGCAATCTTGATATGTTTTACCATTACTGTAATACTTGGAAACTCACTGTTAACATTAGGAAAACAAAAATAGTTGTCTTTGGTAGTAGAGGTATATCAAATCATACATTTAGATTTGGAAACAGCGTTATTGAAATTGTTGATTGTTATAAATATCTAGGTATTATGTTCAAAAACACAGGCAATTTTCGATTAGCTATAAATACGATTGTATCACAAGCAAAGAAAGCTATGCATTTACTGTACAGTAGAATTGTCAACTTAGATTTATCGATAAAATGTCAAGTTTTATTATTCAATCAAACTATTGTACCCATTCTTTTGTACGGATGTGAGATTTGGGGCTTCAGTAATATAAAACTACTAGAAAAAGTCCAGTGTGAATTTTTGAGAACTATTTTGAGAGTAAAAAGTAGCACACCACATAGTATGTTATATGGTGAAACTGGAGCCCAACCTTTGATATGTACTGTAAAACAGAGAATTTTGAATTTCTGGGCGAAACTTGTTCATGGTAAAACAGAGAAATTGTCAAGTATTTTTTATAGAATTCTACTCTATGACAAAACCTTAAACATTGAGCATCAGTGGTTGAAAAATGTCGAAAATATTTTGAATGAATTAGGTTTTACTTTTGTTTGGGAATCACAAAATGTATATGATTTAAAATGGTTTTTGAATGCAGCCAAACTTAGAATATGCGATCAAGCTAAACAAAACTGGTATAGTAGTATTAATGATTCACCAAAATGTATCACTTATAGAATTTTTAAACATACTTTTTGTCAAGAAAATTTTCTGTCCATTTTACCAAAAGGGTCACGCATTATTTTTACAAGGTTTAGGACAACCAACCATAGATTGCCAATTGAAACTGGCAGGTGGGTCAACATCGAACGAGCACAGAGAAAATGTTCACTCTGTGACGAAAATGATTTAGGTGATGAATATCATTATCTCTTCAAGTGCAAATTCTTTTTAGCACAAAGACAAACATATATAGATTCATACTATCACATTCGACCAAATGTTTTGAAATTCAATCAGCTTTTCTGTTCAAACGATTTAGACGTATTATCCAAACTCTGTAAATTTTTGTCAATTATAATGAACCATTTTTCTTAAACGTCTGTGTAAGTTTTGTTCTATTTTGTTCTTCTTGCATAATTTACGATACTCTAAGTAAATAGACTTATGCTAAGATAATGTACTTGTATATACTTCAATTATGAAATATAACTTTACACTTTAATACCTTTATGTATTTAGTAATTACGATCAATTAATCAGTTGTGTTTCTACATATCTTCACAACGACAATGTTTACTTTTGGAACATACTTCTAGAAATTATTATCGAATATCCTGTTAAGCATGCTATTTATATTCATAAATTCTTATGTCCTCAATATGTCATATGACCTTGAGAGTAATAAAGTTCTGTTCTGTTCTGTTCTGTTCACTTTGCTCAATATTGGCCTTTAAAGGCAAAATCACTCAAGCGGAAAAAGTAGGTCAGATGCTGCATCCAATGTATGGGTTCACCTCAGCATCCCAAGATGAATCACTTGTGCAAGTTTGGTTACTGTAGCATCACTACTTTGTCAGATACTGAACTACCCCAAAAACTTTAACCAGACATTGACAAAGTCATTCAACCGGAAAATGTAGGTCAGATGCTGCATCCGATGCATAGGTTCTTCTCAGCATCCCAAGATGAATCACTTGTGCAAGTTTGGTTACTGTAGCACCAGTACTTTGTCAGATACTGAGTTACCCCAAAAACTTTAACCGGACGTGGACGCGGACGGGGACACGGACAGAGACGCGGACACCGGGGTTATAGCATAAGCTCATCTCAACTTCGTCGAGGTGAGCTAAAAATACCTTAGGATACACGCAAATGGTTTAGTCTACATGTACATCCTGACCATAATGAAATGATAACAGATTGAGGGGCAAAGATACAGAATGACAGACAGACAACCAGCTGGCACCATAACATAGTGCATAAATAGACTGAGGGGCAAAGGTACAGAAGGATAGACAACAAGCAGGCAGCATAACATAATGCAAAAATAGACTGAGGGGCAAAGGTACAGAATGACAACTAGCTTGCACCATAACATAATGCATTAATAGACTGAGGGGCAAAGGTACAGAATGACAGACAACCAGCAGGCAGCATAACATAATGCATAAATAGACTGAGGGGCAAAGGTACAGAATGACAACTAGCTGGCACCATAACATAATGCATTAATAGACTGAGGGGCAAAGGTACAGAATGACAGACAACCAGCAGGCAGCATAACATAGTGCATAAACAGACTGAGGGTCAAAGGTACAGAATGACAGACAGACAACCAGCTGGCACCATAACATAGTGCATAAGCCGTTTGAATGACAGACAGACAACTAGATGACACCATAACATAGTGCATAAACTGATTGAATTAAACAAAATGTTTTTCATAAAAAAACAGATGTCTCCCCCCTCCCTCTAAGTTACTTTGACCTTAGGCCAAAATGCAAAATGATGTGAAACCTTTGAGTCATGGGCAACATCATACTAAAACATGAAAGTGATTCATTACATTGTTTGAGGTAAAGGCCAAACATGATTGGCATATACAATTTCGTTATAAGCATATTTAAAGAAATTGACTTTGGTCACATGACCTTGGATATAGGTGATTTGAAACCTACACTCACTGACGAGGGTTAAGTACCCGAAACATGCATGTCTGGTCCATGCCGCAAACTTATCTGCTTTTAAATGATGCTATTGAATTTGAAGACGTTTAACATTGTATGGATCATGAGCAACAAAAAACTGAATTAGTGATTGGATACACGGTTCAAAATATAAAGCCTAAACATTATTAGCATAGACAAGTTCAGCCTGGACATGCTTAGCATATACAATTTCATTACCAAAGTAAGAAGCTAACTTAACCATGTGACGTTGGGACAATGTGATAAGAAACATTTAGTCCTTAGAAACAACATACTAAAATATGAAAACAATTGTAAGAAGGGTTCAGGAGATATAACCCAGACAATATTAGTATGTACAATTTCATTAAAAAGAACTAAATGATCTTGACCTTGGGCACATGACCTTGGGTCAAGATGATAAGAAACCCTCCAATCCTGAGCAACAGCATACTATAGTATAAGAGTGATCCAGTATATGATTCCACAGATATAGCACAGACTCAATACTAGTAATAATAGTAGCATTTACAATTTCACTAAAAAATGTAATACTTGACCTTTGTAATATGACCTTTGATCAAGGAGGTGTGAAACCTTTGGGTCATCAGCACCATCATACTAAAATATGACGTGATCCGATCACGGTTCAAAAGATTAAGCCTGGACATAATACATGTAACAAATACAATTTCATTTAAAATGTACTAATTGACCTTGACTTTGGTCACATGACCTTGAGTCAACGTGATCTGAAACCTTTACATGATAAGCAACATCATACTAAAATATGAAAGTGATCCGGCAAACGGTTCAAGAGATATAGCCCGGACAAGAATGTATGCACAATATCATTAAAAATGCACTAAGTGACCTTGACCACATGACCTTGGGTCAAGGTGATGTGAACCTACGGGTCATAAGCAACAACATACTTAGATATGAAAGTGATCCAGCAAATGGTTCAAGAGGTATAGCTCGTACAGGAATGTATGCATAATTTCATTAAAAATGCACGTAGTGACCTTGGTCACATGACCTTGGGTCATGATGATGTGAAACCTTTGGGTCATAAGCAACAACATACTAAAATATGAAAGTGATCCGGCAAACGGTTCAAGAGATATAGCCCGGACTGGAATGTATGTACAGTTTCATTAAAAATGCACTAAGTGACCTTGACCTTGGTCACATGACCTTCGGTCAAGGTGATGTGAAACCTACAGGTCATAAGCAACAACATACTAAAATATGAAAGTGATCCAGCAAACGGTTCAAGAGATATAGCCCGGACAGGAATGTATGCATAATTTCATTAAAAATGCACTAAGTGACCTTGACCTTGGTCACATGACCTTGGGTCAAGGTGATGTGAAACCTTCAGGTCATCAGCAACAACATACTAAAATATGAAAGTGATCCGGCAAACGGTTCAAGAGATATAGCCCGGACAGGAATGTATGCATAATTTCATTAAAAATGCACTAAGTGACCTTGACCTTGGTCACATGACCTTGGGTCAAGGTGATGTGAAACCTTCGGGTCATAAGCAACAACATACTAAAATATGAAAGTGATCCGGCAAACGGTTCAAGAGATATAGCCCGGACAGGAATGTATGCATAATTTCATAAAAAATGCACTAAGTGACCTTGACCTTGGTCACATGACCTTGGGTCAAGGTGATGTGAAACCTTCGGGTCATAAGCAACAACATACTTAAATATGAAAGTGATCGGGCAAACGGTTCAGGAGATATAGCCCAGACACGATGTGTGACAGACGGACAGACGGACGGACGACGAAGGCAAAACCAATATGTCTCCTCCCCGTTGGGAAGGGAGACATAAATATGAAAGTGATCCGACAAAGGGTTCAAGAGATATAGCCCGGACAGGAATGTATGCATAATTTCATTAAAAATGCACTAAGTGACCTTGACCTTGGTCACATGACCTTGGGTCAAGGTGATGTGAAACCTTCGGGTCATAAGCAACAACATACTAAAATATGAAAGTGATCCGGCAAAGGGTTCAAGAGATATAGCCCAGACAGGAATGTATGCATAATTTCATTAAAAATGCACTAAGTGACCTTGACCATGGTCACATGACCTTGGGTCAAGGTGATGTGAAACCTTCGGGTCATAAGCAACAACATACTAAAATATGAAAGTGATCGGGCAAACGGTTCAGGAGATATAGCCCGGACATGATGTGTGACAGATGGACAGATGGACGGACGACGAAGGCAAAACCAATATGTCTCCTCCCCGTTGGGGGGGAGACATAATGACAGAAGACAGACAACCAACTGGCACCATAACATAGAGCATAAACAGATTGAATGACAGGCAGACAACCAGCTGGCATCATAGCATAGTGTGTAAACAGATTGAGGGGCAAAAATACAATGACAGACAGACAACCAACTGGCACCATAACATAGTGCATAAAGAGATTGAGGAGCAAAGGTAAAAAGGACAGACAGACAACCAGCAGGCATCATAACATAGTGCATAAACAGACTGAGGGGATAAGATACAGAATGACAGACAGACAACCAGCTGGCAGCATAACATAGTGCATAAATAGACTGAAGGGCAAAGGTACAGAATGACAGACAACCAGCAGGCAGCATAACATAGTGCATAAACAGAATGAGGGGCAAAGATACAGAATGACAGACAGACAACCAGCTGGCACCATAACATAATGCGTTCATTTATATGTAAAGACAGGTTTATAAAATTCCTGACTTACCAGCACCCATTTCAATTTTAGGTGAAGAAATCTTCAATCTGACCAATGATCATCCTTTGGAAGTTCCATTTATGATCAACTGTACTTAAACATGATTGTCCGTAGCTTGTAAGGAAATTCTGTATCAAAAAATATACCATGCGTGTCAAATAAACAATGTATATGAAAAGGAATTATTTATCTATACATGTAATTCCTAAATTACTTACTTGAAGTTAAAATTGAGTTTATAACATAGGTACTATAAATTTCATTTAATGACCAAGTTTTTTTTTCTGAATTGTCTGTTAGAATACAATTCTAGATCTTTCATTTAGTGCAATATAATTAACAAAATTAAGGATGTTTAAAATTAAAGTACTTACACATTGATAATTCTTCAGGCATTTTGTAAAGCTGACAAGTAGAAATGCTTGCCATATGCACTATGTTATGCTGCCTGCTGCTTGTACCCTATCAGCAAACTCCAGGCAGCTCAAGTTTACGTTCTGTTACCCTGCTCAGCTCTACAACATCACTGCCACAGACTTGCCGCCATAAAGCATATCTTAACAAAACGCTGCTATGATGTCATAGTTACTGTAGGAAAGGATTCTTGACATTTCTTGAAGTCTGTGGCAGAGATTGTCTGACTGTAAGGAGGAGACAACTCTGTTCAGAGAATCACATACACACCATTTTTCCCTGTAGTTGTCAAAGGCAAACTTTTTTTCTTCATAAATTTATAAAACATTGCAGATCTTGTACATGTACCACTATGTGACTTTGGGTTTTACATAATTATTATTTTCTTCAGGTAATACATCTATCAGTCCCTTTTTTTAGACAGATACCATAAGCATATTAAGTACATATAATTCACTGTTCCTTTTCAACCTTTTGGGTTTATTTATATAAATATTTGTAATAGAGAATAATACATGTACTTCACATCAAGTTTCTCATAGTATCTTGATTTCACATTTTGATAGCAATACAGGTACTGTACAACATGATTCACAATGAACTCCTCTTTGATAATGCAAGTGGAAAATAATGGAAGATTTACATGTAGGATGTAGGGCTGGGACGATACTCCGATTCATCGGTGCATCGCGATATTTTTTTTCGCGATCCAAGTATCGATACACCCCGACGATACCTAAGTTAAGAATTACAAAGAAATAGTGCTTAAACTTTCCGTATTTTCAAGAACTCAAGTTTAAATCCAACTTTCTTCAGTTTACATATAGATAAATACTTGCCATTGTCCCGCATTTTCGACCGAAAAAATCTGTCCCGGCCGGGAAATCCCGATTTTTGGACGTTCTATTAAAAAAGATAAGAGTAATATTGATTATTAGTCACTCCGTCTTTTCATAAACTTAAACTGTTTCATAATATTTATCTAACGCACGCCGTATACCCATGTACAGTTATCAGCCGGTAATCTGTCGGCTGTACCACAAACAATAGTCAATTAACGTCGCTAAATCCTTCTCTTTTTGTTGTTGTTGTTGTTGTTGTTGTTGTTTTTTTTTTTTTTTGCTAGAAATATAATTCGATCATTGAAAGTAATAGTTATAAGATGTTCGAGTGATACCATTTGCAAAATTTTATGAGAAGAAACAACGTGAAGTAAAAATGTAAACAAGATAAAAAAAAAAAGAAGAAAATACGACAACCACGGAACGCTCTTAAGTTATTATAATACTCTCTTTATTATTATCACATAAAAAAAACCTCAATACTAATCAACGTACGTCAGCTTACTGTCTTTTTCAATACCCGAGACGTTAAGGTATCAATTGTGTATTTGATTTAAACTCCCTTGTTATTGTTCGCCAACGTCAACTCAGGTAAAGACACAGGTGTTTAATAGGTGGACAAGTTCGCTGAAGCGCCACTTTTTAGAAATGCGTCCGACCAGGAGCCGACGCCCGTGTACGTATACGGCGCGCGTTAATAAGATTTCAGTATTTTCAGAAAAAAAAACAGACAAATTGAAGAGGAAATATGTGAAACAAATTAATACCACATGGTCCTTTGTTTTGAAAATTTTACACTTCTCATTGATTTGACTGTGTTGCTCCTTCAAAAGTGAAGGACCCCCCCCCCCCTCCACCCCCCAAAAAAAATTCCCAACTTGTAATTATGATTAAAAGGCCTTATTATAGTGATGAAAAAGTGTCCCTCATTGGTGTTATATTTGTACCTCTTTTTGATGATTTGTCACTCTTTTTGTCCCTCTTTGGAACATGACAAAATTTTGGCAAGTATCTAGATATAAAATAACAAAATGATAAGAACCATTGATTTTTAATACAAAATTTCCATGACTTCTTATTGTTATTTGAAATTATTTTTTGTTTTTCAATTCTTCTAGTCAAATAACAAACCATTTATTAATTGTTTTCATCTTTATTCTAGACAGAAATCTAGTGTTGGATAAATATAACATGTGGGATAAAAAAAGCTACTAATATGATGAAAATAAATACTTTCAAATAGCTTTTTGAGAAGGTTTTATTACTTAACTTAGAATCGCGATATGTATCGTATCGGATATCAGGTATCGTGATACGTATCGGATCGGCTGGGTACAGTATCGTCCCAGCCCTAGTAGGATGACAATAATGAGAAAATGACCAATAAAATTAAAGAACATGAATGAAAGAAGACCTTCTAAGGAGAATAATCTGTATTTTTGAAAACCAGAGTAACTTCTTTTGGGACGGTATCTGACGTAGACTAATTGTAACACTATAAAATTCTATGGAAAAGTGATGGTATAAAATTGAGGTTATCATACCATTTTCATGACATCAAAATGGTTGTACGTCAGATACTGTCTCAAATGGGAAATAACTCCATTTTTCGCAAAGACTCAATAAATGCGCATAAACAGAAGAGACAATGCAACTCATAGACAGAATAATCCATAGTATCTCTGATTGCTTTAATTTTTGATTCAATTTTTTTTTGCTTAATGTATAAGTGGTATAATAACAATCTTGTCAAAAAGGTAGAAATTATATACTGCCATATCTTATATATTTTTAGATATTTTTTTTCTGTTTCACACAACTCACCAAGAAAATGTATGGTCCAGAACATAGCCGAAGTTGTGTGTCATTGGCCAATTTGTGGTATTTCATTTTTCTATTATCTACACAACCGGAAGTGAAATATTATACCCCTAATGCCTCATCAGTATGTGACATAACAAATTACAGGAGTAACAAGAGGCAGAATTATTTCATCTAGTCCACTGAAAGCAGTGGCGGATTCAGGGGGGTGCGGAGGGGGCGCCCGCCCCCCCGGCACTGACCCAAAATTTTCCAAAAACAGGTATATTTTGGCCCAATTTGAGTCAAAATCGGCAAAATTCGCCCCTTGACCCCCCGGCAAAGGGGGCGCTGGATCCGCCACTGGAAAGGGTCACACATGTACAAAAAAAAAAAGAAGATTTACCACTTTCAAGAAATTGGGAAGGAGGGGAGGGCAGGGTTACTAAATCTCTTTCAAGGCAATGCTTTTGATCCATAAACTTGATGAAAAAATATTCAAATGCCCTTACAAATTCAGAATTTATTGTTTAAATTATCACCATGAGAAATCAAGTAAGTTTTGTAAACAAATATTGTCTGATTCGGTGTCTGGAGGGTTTTATTTCATTAGAGGATTCATTTTCACGATATTTTCTGGAAAGCTGTCTCTCAGTATGATGCCCTTTTCCTTATTCACATCAAGTTCATCAATAAATCCGAACCAATAAATCACCATCCCAGGTCCAAATCTGTTCCAATAGCTCCAAAACTGGTCCTTTAAATATCCTTTATGACTATGTTCATCTCCAAAAGACGCTTTGCTTTCGATCCAATTCACTACATAACCGTCCACTGATATTGGAATCTCCAATTTGATATCTGGTGTTTTATCATAGCCCCTATCTCTCATTTGATCCTCTCCTATGTAGGCAAGCCCCAGATCATCCAGAATTTTATTCAGTTTAAACTCATACTCATGTCCTATCGAGTGTTTAATATTATCGACAAGGGGTCCATAATGGTCATCACAAACAATACATGTATGTATCTCAACAGCCAACACTGGATCTTCAATCAGTGAAGTGTCTTTCATCATTCTCGTCACCACACTCTTGGACGGGACCGTGCCTTCACACGACAGACTTCGTTCTAGTATTATTCTGGCCAACAGTGCAGGGGACAAGTCAACTTCATTTGCCAACTTATAAAGTACATTCTTTTCCTTTTCTTGTACACCCTTGCAATAAATTTGATAATATTGCTCTATTTTTTCAGGATTGTAATGCAGATGATGCGTTTTTCTCATCTTTTTCTGATAATCCTGAGCAAAAATGCTCCCTAAAGCTGACATAGATACATTGGGATATCTTTCTTGAACCTTACAAAGTGAATCTCTTGACTTGTACTTATGCATTAATGCAATAATTTCGTTATAAACTGTGAGCTTCATTTCTCCCGCTTACAGGTTCTACTTTCAATTTCACCGCTCAACTTTCGGTCGTTTCTAGATTTTTCCAAGGCATCGAAGATAACACCGAAAACAGTGCATGGCGCGAAATTTAAACGGAATATTTTCAGGGTTTTTTTTTACAAAGCCAGTGTTGAAGCATAGATACAACTTCCACCGTCATAGTTCCTTCCACTATTTTCCATTCTCAATATGAACTAACCGGTTATCAAAAATCGTCCGATTTGACAGCAGATAGTATGAAAAATGTGGTCTTTTACACAAAGAGACTCGTTGTGAAAAATTACCCACCAATGACCCCCAATGAATAAATGACGTAAACACACCGATTGAAAATAGCCTATTGACGATCAATGTGCTCTTTTTAATTGCACATTGATCGTCAACGGGCTATTTTCTGAAATCGGTGTGTTTACGTTAAGGTCACTATAAATTATTCATTGGGGTCATTGAGGGGTAATTTTTCACAACTTCGAGCCTCTGTGATTAAAAATTGTGTATTCCCCCCCCCCCAATATAACCATTCAGCAATAAAAATTTAAGTGTTTTTATCTTTTTCTGAAATAATGTAACAAACTCAAGTCATATCATTTATCGTTTATGTTGCATGGTTTCAAATATTATGTGATATGAAATTAGAGTTAACGCCCTGTAGTCGCAACCCGTAGGATAAAAAGGAAGCTTTAAAAAAATCAAGCTTATTTAATTTCTCTATTCTTTAAAAATAAAAACAAGGGGGAGATTCGCTCTTTGGCCACGGTATCAGAATTTTAGAAATAGCAGCTAGCAAAATCACAAAAATTTATTGTAGGTGCATGTGTGTGCACACTTTAAAGTAATAGAATTCTATCATTCTTTTCATATTTTGGTCGACTAATATCCAACAATCGTTTTTTTAAGAAGGAGAAGATAAGAAATGAAGTGTTCAAACTCTTCTGCTAAAGAGAAACTTGTTTTGACTCTGAGATTCCCAATCTGGTGCTTCAAAAATCACTGAAGCTTCGAAATACTCCACTCATTTAACTAAACTTCTATCAGAAATCAAATCCGTTGTTCAAAAGTACCTTGAAACAATCTACTCCAGTACCGGTATCAACCAAATGTGGATATCAACTTTAAGAACACCTGAATTCTGAAAGTTCCAAAAAATGCGACTACTGGATACGCCCAACACAAACAACTGACTGTGAAGATGGAGACTGATGTAAGTTATACAAATGGGTTTTTTTGTAATAAATCCAAGACAACTCCATGGTTTGGTACAGTAAACAGTGTCATCATTTTATTACAGATTACAGGCAAGTATAAACATGTAAATACGACAATGAGCAATGATGAAAGACAAAATGTACAAATTTTAAAGTTCTTTGTAATATTTCAAAGAAAGTCAAAATGGAATTTCAGAGAAGATGTTTGAGTAATTCAGTCCGATGCAGAGTCAGACACTTTTGGCCAATAAATGGTCCCACATTCTTTCAAGAAGGTGGATGTGTTTATCTCGTGTTTTTATCAAGCTTGTTCCACAGCCCATAAATTTCATAAAGTTGTTTGATGTAATTACAATTCTCAGATACATGTACGTAGAATTTAAATTCTAATTCATACTATTTCTGATTGCAAGCCCCGACGGTATAACTAAGTTTCCAACAGTATATCGAACATCATTTCGGCACTACAAAGTACAGTAGGGGGGGGGGGGGGGTTAAAAATTTTGGGTTTCACGTTTTGAATGCACAAAAGATATATCTGGCCATGGTGCAGTTCTAAAATGTTGATCTATTTTTATAAGTAAATGAATAAATGTACATTTCATCATAAGAAGCCTCTCCTGCTTTGAAATCATGAAAATAAGAAATTTTAAAATTGTTCACGGAAATAAGTGATTTTTGCATACAAATTAAGTTTTTTGCCCAAAATAGCATAGAATTTGAATTTCAGATAGCAAATGACATCCATTCCCTTTCATAATAAGAAATAGCATCCTGCCATAGCCAGAAAGTGTCAATTTGGGTAGATTAAAAGGATGTATAAGTATTTTCTCAAAATAAGTGGTTTTTGCACAAAAAATACATATTTTGCCTCAAAATGTAGAATTTAATTAACATTTAATAACTTTAATTTGATCAGATAATTAATTATCTATATAAAATAGCTTTCAGTCTTTAATTATACTCAGGATAATGAATTTATAAAAAAAAAATCCAGAAATCTGTTATTTTTCAACAAAAACAGGCATTTTACCCTATAATGATTCGAAGTAAAAATAAACCGTACTTGCTTTAAAAGGCAATGCGGGATGAACCTAAGTAATTTCAGTTGAAAATATATTCTTGCTATCGTTTTAAGAAATCCTATATAGATTCAATAAATGTTCTCCAGAAATAAGTGATTTTTGAATGAAAAAAAGTCCTTTGTGATTGATTTTTCTGTGTTGTACGTTGACGTTCCTTGTCCCTTTTGCGTCTCTTTCTGTGCTTGTCTGCTCTGTGTTTTTGCAGTGGGTGTTTGGGGTTTTACTGTGGGTGCTGCAACCTGGTGTTGTTGGAGATCCCCTCCTTTGTTTGTATTGGCAAAATTGAATCATCATTTTGTAAGTTTGCCAGTGTGACTGCCACAAGCAGAGATGGTGGCGGCGACAAAGTCAAGTTTGCAGGTGTTAAGATGGAGGTGATGGCAATGTCAAGTTTGCAGGTGTTAAGATGGAGTTGATGGCAAAGTCAAGTTTGCAGGTGTTAAGATGGAGGTGATGGCAAAGTCAAGTTTGCAGGTGTTAAGATTGAGTTGATGGCAAAGTCAAGTTTGCAGGTGTTAAGATGGAGGTGATGGCAAAGTCAAGTTTGCAGGTGTTAATTAAGATGGTGGCGGCGGCAAAGTCAAGTTTGCAGGTGTTAAGATGGAGTTGATGGCAAAGTCAAGTTTGCAGGTGTTAAGATGGTGGCGGCGGCAAAGTCAAGTTTGCAGGTGTTAAGATAGAGGTGATGGCAAAGTCAAGTTTGCTGAATGATTTCTTCAAGAGGAGATGGTTAAGATGGTAAAGGAAGCAAATATTCATGCTCTTCATCTGTTGTGAAGACAAATGACGTTTTGTTAAGAATTATTCCCACAGACTATCAACAGTTGTACGAAAAGTTTTATTTATACTTTCCTCTTGAATAAATGGTTAATTGCATTGAAGAGTGCTTGGAATAACAGAAATCTCTTTGTTCATGATTCAAGTACTTTTTACCTCACGCACTTATAACGTACTTTGATGGATTCATAGTAGTTTTTGTCGGACTTTCTTGACATGGATCTGTGTCGTCATTTTCTGTGTACTGTAAATATATTATACGGAAGGGTTCCAACTCTATACATGCACCTTCTTGAAGAAAATGTCAGACCAATTTCACATGCACCAGACACGTGTTTCGGATATTAATTCCTCACAAGTGATGCTTCCAGCCAAAGTGCTTTTCATAAGCCGTCAAAATTCATTTCAGTAGCGCCCTCTGAGATTGGTTTTAGAATTTGAATTTGTGCATTAACTTTACAGAGATTGCGCGGCTCCAAATTTCCTGTCGGGTCGATTCAGTAACATATCCAAATAAAATGGATTTTCAAAACAGCATTAGAGGGATGGTGCTAAGATGTTAACCTCTTTTAATTTCGATAATATTTTTGAGTGTAATGACAAGTTTCACTTTTTCACTTTCTCTGCCGTGCAATAAATGTATAATACCCCTTCTGCAACGAAGTTGCGCGAGGGGATAAAACTATACTGAACCATGGGTACATTTTTAGCGACTGACTTTGTTAGTGCAACAACATTTTGGACGATCAATGAAAATATATAACATTATAAAATTTCATTGTCAATTTGTCATTTTAGGTCAGAAAAAAGGGAGGATTCTCCAACCAGACCTTGCTGCAGTACCCACAACAAAGAACCAAAACTTCTGCTGCGAATCACAGAGTAAACAAGTACAACAAGATACGTAAAATAGACATACGACATAGAACCATCCAATACACCAAAGAAACAAGGGGATCTTCAACAACACTCGGTTGCATCACCCACAGCAAAATTCCAAAACACCCAATGCAAAAACACAGAGCAGACTTTTCCGATTACTCAGAGGTCTCGAAGAACGCACAATCGGATGTTCACATGCATGAGCTTGCTACAGCCGGCAGAGCACGGACTGTTTTTCGTATGCCTTCTGTTTTTATATCCATTTACATATTCATCTGACAGTGTGTGTTTCTTGGGTCCCTGCGTCATGCTGTCTGTTTGTATGTTCCTCTTACGGCGAGGAGGTTATTTTACACCTCAATTGTGCGTCATGCGAGACCTCTGGGTAATCGGAAAAGTGGTAGGGTTGTGCGCATATAATCCGGATAAATACACCGTCTGCTACTTGCGAGGCAGATGGCCGTCTTAAGTCGGCTCCGGTTGCCCATTGGTCTCGTTGGTTTATTGTTTGGACCTTTGTGTCTGATGTTTCTATGTTGTGCGTTGGTGTTCCTTGTCCCTTTTGCGTCTCTTGCGTGTCTGCTCTATGTTTTGGGTGTTTTGGAGTTTTGCTGTGGGTACTGCAACAAATTCCAGTTAAAGATCCTCCCTTTGTTTCACTCTTTGTCCGTGCGATAGTCCTCGGTGTTCTCTCTTTACAAGTTTGAAATAGCAGATTCCACAAGTAATCATTATATTTGGCAGGCTTTGGGGTCAATGGAATTGTATTTTGAATTATAGCGTTCATCTAGACTTTCATTTCATTTATTCAAGGTAGTGCCACCTGCGATGAATTTTGGTCATTTTCTTGTTCTAGATTAATGCTGATACCGGGGCTAAAAAGCGACTCCTTGATTTTAAATGATATAACGAGGTAAATCTGAATGAACTTTAAGCTTCCTTTTCATTCATACTTAATCGTGTTAATTAGATACTATATTACTTATAGTATATATGTAATTTATTCATGTGATATTTGAATATTATGTTTAACAAATTAATTCAACACATTTTTGAACAGTGCCACCTACAAAAAAAAAAAATCCGCTCTTGCTCTGAACTCTTGAGATTGTTTATTTTATAATGTTGTACTTTGTCTTCCTATGGTGCTCATCAACAGCTGTATTATTGTCTTCGATGTTCTCACGCTTTTTCTTTTCTAGTGATAAAACGTTCTGCTTTTCACTGTTAGGGATATCCTCCTAATCTTTGTTTTGCGCCATATATTTTTCAAGAATTTGTATGTCTAATGATTGTGATTTTTAGCTCACCTGAGCGAAGCTCAAGTGAGCTATTGTCATAGCGCGCCGTCCGTCGTCTTCGACCGGCGAAAACTTTTAACATTTTTGACATCTCCTCTGCAATGGCAACGCAGAATTTCACAAAACTTTACAGAAAGCAAGAAATTAAAGTGCTCTACCGAGTTTGTGTTTTCATGCCGATCGGTATACACATATGGCCGTCGAGGGCTCTGATTGGCTGTCACATTTTCGACATCTCTTCTGTAACCGCTGCACAGAATTTCACGAAACCTTACAGGAAGCAAGTATTGAAGGTCCTCTAAGAAGTTTGTGTTTTTCTTGCCGATCGGTCTACAAATATGGCCGTCGAGGGCTCTGATTGGCTGACACATTTTCGACTTCTCCTCTGCAACCGCTACACAGAATTTAACGAAACCTTGCAGGAAGCAAGTACATGTATTCAAGGTCCTCTACCAAGTTTGTGTTTTTCGTGCCGATCGGTAAACAAATATGACCGCCGAAGGCTCTGATTAGCTGACGCATTTTCGATTTCTCCTTTGCAAACGGTTCACAGAATTTCACGAAACCTCACAAGAGCAAGTAGTCAAGGTCCTCTACGAAGTTTGTGATTTTTTGCCGATCGGTCAACAAGTATGACCACAGAGGGCTCTGATTCGCTGACGTATTTTCAACTTCTTTTTTTTAACATATTTTATTGCATTAAAAAGCAAATGGATTGGAAACAAGTTTTCAAACTAACAAGTTCCTCTCCAACTTCTCCTCTTCAACCACTGCACAGAATTTCATGAAACCTTACAGGAAGCAAGTACTCAAGGTCCTCTTCGAAGTTTGTTATTTTTGTGCCGATCGGTCAACAAATATGGCAGCCAACGGCTCTGATTGGCTGACGCATTTTCGACTTCTCCTCTGAAACCGCTGCACAGAATTTCACAAAACCTTACAGGAAGCAAGAACTCATGATCCTCTACAAAATTTGTGTTTTTTCGTGCCGATTGGCCTACAAATATGGCCGCCCAGTTCTCTGATTGGCTGAGGCATTTTTGACATTTCCAAAACTGATGCTCATAACTTCACGAAACCTTAAAGGAAACATGTACTCAAGGGCCTCCATCAAATTGTCCACTATTATTCTTTTGTTTGCAACTCAGGTGAGCGATGTTGCCCCTTTTGACCTCTTGTTTTCGTTTGGGTTACTGTATTTGACCCTTTTCGGATTCTGATTTTGGCTTTGACTTTCATTCACTAATGTATGTGCTGAATAATGAAATCTTCATCAATCTTCAAGCAAAACAAACACAAAAGAAGTACCAATCAGTTGTCGAGAAGGTAAGACAAGACCATTAGAATTTCCATTGAACGATTGCGAATAACGGAATACACAACATTCCAAAGTGAGACCAGGTGTGCGGGGAGAGTCAGCGTCTCCTGGTTGTATGCGTCATTTAGAGCGAATGGTGAAGTTGTCCGGATTACAAACGCAAATTTGATCCTCCAACTTACGCAAAAGGTATCCCATGATAAACGGTGCATTTCTTTGGTAACTGAATCAATCTAGATTGAGGTACCACTGGCGAGGATTCAGTATACGAAACATACAGATTCAGTGTCAATATTGAAATATATATTCTATTTTACAAATGTCAGTGCACCATAAGCGCATTTTAACAAATCATGTCTCATCAGTGATGCTCGAAACCAAACTAGGTCTAGAGGAAATTGAGTAAGTTGATATTGCCAAGAAGACATATTATTCTCAGTAGAATTGTGAAACTTCAGTTTTTTTTCTGTCAGAGGCATGACCATCGATATTCATAAGCTTACCATAGATATCAGGGAGCTTGGGAGCTGGCTCTTCCATTCATTTTAGGTAATTTTCAAAATTTGGCTCTTCATATGTTCATTCGCCATGTGAATATCTTCTGTTCCGGATAAGAGCAGTATTTATGAGGCATTCTTTGTTTAAATGCGCGTATGGTGCACTGATTATTATCATAGTCTTGATCTACAGGGACTTAACGCGCTTCCCGAGCCGCTTGTTTGATGTACTATGGGCTGTGTAACCCATAGTACATCAAGCAACCGGGCAAAAGCGATAAATCCCTATGTCTTGATCAAATTCAATATTGGTAGAGACTGCGTTGTAATTACGGTATCAAAATGACTCATTTTAATTCATGAGAAGCACTTTTTATATTGAGCAAATGCAGTGATAGACATTTACAGAAACAAGGAAGAAACAAGAGGACACAAAGCAACTTATTATAATTCAGCGATGGAAAGTGGCGCCAATGTTATGGAAATTCAGGATTTGAGGGAAGTTGATGTCAAAAAGGTTTGACTGTTACAGTAGAGTTGTGACACTTCCTTTGTTTTTGTTTCAAACATGTCCATTGACATTTATGAGATGAACATAGTAAGCCAACTCTTTGGTATTCATTCTAGGATATTTTAGAACTGAGCTCTTCGCATATTTCTTTACTATTTGGAAATCCTCATCATTGACAAGAAGTTCTTTGTTAAAATAAGCATTTTGTGCATTAACATTATTACCACAAATGTTAAATATCTTCAAATTCAATAGCATCATTTAAGAACAGATAAATTTACAGCATGGACCAGACATGCACGTTTCGGGTACTTAACCCTCGTGAGTGATCCTCAATCCAAACAATGTAATATGGCCAGAGAGTCTGGAAGTTATGTCCAAAAATGTTTAAAAAGACGTAGCAGGATGGATGGGATATGATGCTACAGGACCCACGTTTTAGATATCCAAGAAAGTTTGATAACAGAACTTTTCGAATGCTTGAGGAAACGATCAACTGAAATTGATCGAACTTGGCTACATGTGCCCTCGGGGACTCCTGGTCCACCAGCAGTGACACTCACCAAGTGGTACAAATGTTAAACGTCTTGAAATTTGATAGCATCATTTAAGAACAAATCATATATCGGAGAATGAAAGACCCGAAATCAGAATCCTTAATTCGCAATCAAGCGGCTCACAAATTCCATAGGTGCTCTGCGACGCTGTTAAATAACGTGCTGTATTACCGTGTAAGCAGAAAGTTTTGCGAGATAATTTCTGCTATATTCGCGATTGATTTGGAATCGCGAAAAACTGCGTTTAGGTAGATATAATATAAATTGACATATCAGTTACATTTTGTTATTATGATACATGTGTCATTCTTCACATATCCCGATTTAATGTAAAGAGAGGTAAATCGAGTAACTAAAACTTCAATAATGAAAGGTATAAAAAGGTGAAATCTTATATACAATTTGTACTCCCGAAAATAAAGACACTCGTTTTCACAATAAAATCGCGAAAATTGATACTCACTCAAATTTCTGGTTATACGCTAATTAGCAAAGCTTTAACATATTCATATTTCTCAGGAATCATAATACATATAACATGCAAGTTTGGATACGGAGGTCAATTGGTGTAACTGCCCAAACAAAAATGGGTAAACGGGATACTCTAACATGATACTAATGTGATATAGTATAAAAATTCAAATGCAAATGAGGTTAACAAGATACCTATGAGATATCAATGGGATGCTAATGGGATACCCAATGTGATACCAATAGGCTACTACAATGTGATACTAATGGACATTTTTCAAGTTAACGTACTTCGGACTTCGCACTCCGGACTTCGCACTTTAGGGGTCATATAAGAGAAATCAGGCGCGATTAAAAACGTTAAATCAGAGCACACACGGACGAAATGACAAAGGACTTTAAATATATATTTATACAAATGAAAAGAAATAAACTCTTCACGCAGAGTACTCTAAGTTCATTAGAACAGAATTTATATTTTGCGTTTGTGACAAAGTCCCTTCGAAATGCGATGTCCGAAGTCGGAAGTCCGCGAGCATGAAAAATGTCCAATGGAATACTTCTCATTTGGCATTGCCTTTGAAACAAAATACCAACATGATACCAAAATGTGATATCAATCAGATACTTCATTTGTTACCATAAAAACAGTAACAAAACACTTATTATACTGCAATATATATTTTGACCCCGACAAATCAAAGATGGAGTATGTGAGGATTTGAATTTCATCTCGACTTTGACACTGAATAACTGATAGGTACTTCTTTGATGTCTATTTAACTATGTTACTGATTCGACCCTCAGGAAATCTGGAGATGTGCACTTTTTGCCAAATAGATCCACAATATTCAAACTAAAGGACGTTACTAAAATAAATTTGGTTGTATCTGAAAATCACTTTGGCATTAAGTACCACCTATGAGAATTTACTATCTGAAGCACGTGTCTGGTGCATTGAGGAAGGATTCAACACCAACACCAAGATGGCGGCGGCATTATTTGTTTTCTCACTTTCTAGGATAAGTACAGTCCTTACTTCATTAATTTTTATTTCAAAGTCTCATAGAACATTTTCCTGAGGATAGAATCAAATATTAGTTTGTATGATGAAGGACAGACAAGAAATGAATAATTTCAGACATTTTTAGAATAATATAATCTTACACCACCACGAGGGAGGGATGGCGATTTCTCAACCCGAGTGTATAGATTTTGCAAGTCCATGACGAGAATTTTTACAAGAGGGTTGAGAATTAGCCACCCCTCCCTCGTGGTGGTGTTTGATTGTTTTTCTCCGACGTTATCGACTATTTAGAGTGTCTGTTATAATCACCAGTTTGCCTTACTTCCATAATGAGTCAAAGAAGATCCTGACGATAATCTCAACAGCACTCACAATAGAGTACCAAATTGAACATCGACGGACCCCTAGCAAGCTAGAGGTGGGACCAGGTGCCCGGGAGGAGTAAGCATCCCCTGTTGGCTAGCCGCACCCGCCGTCGATGTCCACGCACGAAAATGAAACCATATATAAAATACATGCACTGTCTGGGGTTATGTCTATATAGAAAGTGCTATGGCGACAATGTCAGGGAAAATATTCAAAACACTTACAATCAAAGCCCTCGCGGGGAACTCCCTTACGAGCTCCACACGGCAACGTCGCTTTGGTAGCGATGACGTCAGAGGGTGAGATCGATGACGTCAGAGTGGGAGAAAAAAAAGCATTTGGCGTCAGAGTGTTCAATACCTCCTTAAGGTTGGTTTGGAATTTTCTTCAAGAAGGTGACGAGTTGGAACACATCCACCCTATGATATATAGTAGATGTCCATCCAAAGTCGGCTGAGAATGCTCATTGGACTTTTATGTGTTGTGTTGTCTTTGTTCAGCTCATTTGTTGTAAGGTCCTCTCGGTGTTGTTACTATATAGTATTACCTTTGCCTCTTTGTCATTGGATGTCTGTTGGAGTAATTGTTTTACACGACGTCCATTGTTTTTCCTTTTTTTTGGCAATCTTGTTCCTGTATTTTGCTGTTTTCGCCGCAACGTTATTTTGTTGGATATCCTTTTATTCATAATCTTCTACATTCATTTTAGTTCATCTCTACAATTTACTTCTTCACATAAAAGAAAGAAGGGGATCTTCAACACTCGGCGGAAGTGCCCACAGCAAAACACCAAAACACCAAAACACCCAATTCAAAAACACAGGGTAGACACACGCATAGCAAGAGACACAAAAGGGACAAGGAACACCAAAAGCAAAACAGAAACATCAAACACAAAAAATCACATGTAAACCAGCGAAACTAATGGGCAACCGGTACTGATCATATTTTCGCTATGCATTTGTATTTGGATTTCCACTTCTGTTTTTAAAGGTAGGGGGCGCTCCAGCATAACCCATGAAACATTATTCGTTTAAACGCGCATACGGTGCATTGTAATAAAAATCGAATACATTTTCATATAAATTCGATTCGACTTCAATAAGTGAAAAAAGCCCAAACAAACATTAGTATTTCTTTATTCTCTTTAGATACGAAACTAAAAATATGACGATCCAATTCATTTTATTTTATTCGAGTTGGTGTATATCAAGACCTTTTGAACCGGTTACGTTATTCTATTATGGCGATGTGTTTGATGTCTGTGCAGATAAAGAATTTAAACTGAAAAAAATAAGATAAGGAAAAGGGTAATTAACGCTGTCTGGAATTTAATTTAACTTATAGAGGATATCAATTATCATCTTTTATTCATTTTAATGTAAGGATAAGAAAGCCCCAATAAGAATACTCTATACCCTATGACGTTATGTTCCAATCCCTATGACCAATCGAAAAGGCTTATTTCCAATGTTGACCAATCCAATAGATATTTGGAATTTAAACTTGATAAAACTAAGGATCAGTGATAGGGCATCTCCGAATAGTCAGAAACGAATTAAGCTTGAAAATAAATTAATTGAAATCATGGAATCGTTACATATATCGAAAGAAATTCAAAGCCAATGAATCTGTAAAATCTACTTCCTTTCAAACATATTTTATGATTATCGAGAAATCAGAATTATCGAATCTCAGTGAAGATAGAATTAAAAGCTTATTAGGTATCAACAGGTTGGCCGCCATGAGATAATTACCATCGATCACAAAGGGGAAACCAATATCCTCAGCGAGGACTAAATAGCGTAGGCGTTTCTTCACGGCATCTATAGCCCCTGGTGTCAGTTCTCAGTTGTTTACTATTGAATCCGATCCTTTATTGACGACGTCGATATACATATAAGGATAAGAATATTGAAGAAAAAAGTTACAAAACAGGTAAGATGTTACCTATTTAGTCTTCAATTTAGCTAATCATTAAGTAATGAGGACTGAAATTCAGTCCTTTCGTGAAATGAAATACGTGTTCTGATAACAATACCGATCTATTTGATGCGACTCAGTCGCTCCTTAAAGATTTTTGCATCTTACAAAATTGCCCTTATTAAATCAAAACCAACCTATTTGATGTCTTAGTATAGACAGGATTGAGAAAATGTATACTATTACACTCCATAACACAAAGAGAGATTTAGATAAGACAAGAACAAAAGAATTCTTTATAACAGTGTCTCCTGATAAGACACTATTAACTCGAAAATAGAAAGAAAAAATTGAAAACGAAGCAGGAACTCTGATTTTCCAATTACACAGAAAGAATGAAAACATCACACAAAAAGATAGAAATTAGCAGGACGTCAACCGGATGCCATAGTTACTGTACTAAAGCCCTACAGACATCGTATTGGAACGACACTTTTTCTGCTTCTTGTGGAACAAGTAATCTCGCCTAATTTCCTGTACAGATCGTAGAAAAATATTTCTCCAGTCTTCAAAAATATTCTAAGAGCTCAATTGTTCCTGAAAAATAATATTGGTTCAATTATTTCTACTAGATGACACGTTCATATATCTTCTATTTAGAAGGACATATACTGGTACCTGACTGGGGAATTATTTATCAAAACATTGTATCTACTTGCTCCTTTTGTTATTATGTCGATTTGTAACAGAATCGAGATCATTTTATAAGCAACTTATGCAAGTTTACAATTTATGATAATAATAATATAAAAATCAAACCTTCAAATACGAATACTAGGAAACCATCTTCTTTAGTATTTTTATAATGTCGAAGTGTTCCAACTCTCTCTAACATCTTGAAGAAAATTCCAAACCAATTAACATGCACCAGACACGTGTTTAAATTCTCATCAGTGATGCTTTCAGCGGCGCCACCAAAAATAATTTCAGTAGCGCCCTCTTTAATTTTTTGAAGTTAAGATTTGTACATTTACATTACAGAGAGTGCGCGGCTCCAAATTTCCTGTAGGGTCGATTCAGTAGCATATCCAAATAAAATCTATGTTCATCAAACGAAAAGTATTTTCTGCAGCTTCAGTGAAGCATGAATTGCATTGACGCATATGAAGGGCTTCAGACTATTCTAATTACACTGTACACATTCTAACACTGGTGTTGGTGAATGAAAGTCAATCAGATTCCAAAATTACACTGTACACATTCTAACACTGGTGTTGGTGAATGAAAGTCAATCAGATTCCAAAATTACACTGTACACATTCTAACACTGGTGTTGGTGAATGAAAGTCAATCAGATTCCAAAATTTATATTCAATGAGGATACAAAAACCAAGAAAAATGCCAATGCAAAAAATCATCTACAACAAACTATGACTCAATTGTTAAACGTCTTCAATATTATATTTAAAACATCTTCTTTTAATCTGCCATATGATTATAGATTATCATGAAAATGTAGTAGCTTTACACCCTTGCAAAATCCCTCCAATGTCCACACATTTTATTTAAGTCTGAGTCGACTCTTCGAGGAATTTGGAGTAACTCACTCTTGAAAAGAACAGCTAGTCATCTGAAATGAAGAAATTAAACGTTAGGACACCTGTCACTGAATAACAACACGTCCATCCATTCTGCCAGAGAACAACCTTCTGGAATGAATTTTCTGACTGTGTTGTACCAGACACGTATACTACCCACCATAAGTAAATATCCAGTTAGTATAAACATTAGAAATTTCATGAAAATCTCTTCCAAATACTTTTTTCTTCTGAGCTTAAAATTAGAATTCTTCAACATACTGATGGCATTATTTGCCTTTCTGTTAACAAATGGAACATGGAAAATTTAGCAAACAGAAATTTAGCCGGAAAGTTTACTTGAATTGATAGCAGTATTGTTGCATAAAATCCTCAGATGTTCAAAACAATGGAACAAAACTCTTTTTTGTTGAAAACAAGAGAAAAATATTGGTTGGGTACTTATTATGGGTATAAAGTATGTATACTGAATCCTCATCAGCGGTACTCTAAGCTAAAATGATCCAGCTTGGATGATGTAACTTGGCGCCTATGGTGCCTGGTGTTTGCTAACTCGTTTTTGTCGCTTTGTCGACCCGACAATCCGATAATTATCGACTTTTCGCCCCGCTTTTCATGGTGTTTTTGGGGCGACTAAACGATAAAAAGACAAGCCGAGCGAAATATTTTTCACCGAGCGAAACATTTTTCATGGTCATTCAGATGACCAGAATATGACATGTCCTCTCCTTTATCTATCAATGGTTTGTCATAAAATTGATTGTTGATAAACCAACTTCCCGTACGCTCCTTTTTCGACGAGTTATGAATATATGATTCGTTGAGAATTGAGCTTTTGTTTTTTTCATGCCCCCGCCCCCACCCCAATCCCTGCTGACTATGATTACATGTATATGGCTCTATAAAGTGTCATGTCTATCCGTATATACCAGTATTCGGTTTGTCGGTTAACTCGAATTTTGCAGTGTCAGATATTTATAAATCATAGCTTCAAAAGTACATGCAATTCAATATGCAATTAAAACAGCATATTTACATACGATGCTATATTCGTCTAACATGTACATCTATATAAATAGGTAACAGCTGTTGATAGACAATTAACAAAAAGTAAATTGATCATATGCTGATGATGCAATAAACGATATAAAAAGCCATAATGTGCACGATGTATGGCGAAGGTCTTATTTGCCTATTGAGCTGTCGATCTTCGTTTCTTCTGGTATATCTATTTATTAATTTATTTCTTACGAAACGTGTCAAGTTTGAAGGAGGAGGAAGAGACGATATTAATATATTGGAATAATATTTTGTTGATAGAAGAACTGAAAAATGAAAAATGTGGCATTAGATTATCAGTTACTAGTTTTTTTTTTAAATTATTCTATTTAAATACGAAATGAAGTTGAAGCATCCATAGAATTGCCTCCTAAGATGGCGATGAATGTGTTCCAATTCCTTACCTTCCTGAACAAAATTTCAAACCACTTTTAATGCATGCATCAGACACGTGTTTCGGCTAGTAAATCCTCATCAGTGGTTCTTCAAGACAAAGCGATTTTCAGACATAAACAATTTTATTTAAGTTTCACCCTCTAGTTTGATATTTTGAATTTTGTATATCTACTTAGCGAAGATTTTCTTGCGTCTTTTATCGTCATAATAGGACATTCCAGATTTTTATTTTATTCTGAATGTCATTCTACAATGAGGCTCTTCAAATAGGTATATGCTTCCTTATTCCACTTTTACGATTGTTTTTTTTTCTCTCATCTTCATTAAAGTTTCTTTGATTTAAGGTATCCGTTGTACAATTGAGTCATTTTACATAGCATTTTAATCGTCATCATTGTAAAGTATGGTAAATTTTATGCCTGATAAGGTACTATAAACTATATATTTTCTGAAAGGTAATGATGCCCCGAGTACAAATTTAAGAATCCCAGGTCTTAAAAATCGAACACAACTTTATTATTTTGCATATGTTATATAGAGATAATAGACAATTTAAATACTTCATCAGTTATTCCCCTTTGTTTTTCTGGCCCCAAAATTATTATTTCTAAGCTGTTGGCATTATAACCTTTCAGAAAATATATAATTTATAGTACCTTACCAGGCATGGAAAAATGCTCTATTGTACATATATATATATATACTCCATATCCAGATTTTGTTTTGTTTCTACTAAATGTTTTGACGAAATATGGTATAGAGGAAGGGAGAAAAATGAGCAATTTTGATCCTATCCTGTTGATCATAAAGTTTCCTCTTTTTCGACCCAGACAATCATTGAAGAGGTTTGTCTTGTAGAATATTCGTATTTCAACGAGTCATGCATCTCCATTGATGATATAGAAGAAGCCCAAAATACATTTCCTCTTAAAAGAAAGACCACAAAATGTGCTAGTGTATATGTCAAAGAATCATACCAGGATGGGTAACGGAGATATCCAATATCTTAAGGAAATGTGAAATATTCCAGTTATTAGAAAGGTACTGGTTAACCATGTCAGTGTAGGAATGATGAATGAAAATGAATGATGAATGAAATAATACGGAAGTGTTCCAACTCTATACCTTCATAAAGAAAATTTCAAACCAATTTTTCCTGCACCAGACACGTGTTTCGAATTCTCATCAGTGGTGCTTCCAGCGGAGCCACCAAAATTCATTTCAGTAGCGCCCTCTTTTATTTTTTGAATTTGAATTTGTATATTTACTTTACAGAGAGTGCGCGTCTCCAAATTTCCTGTAGGATCGATTCAGTAGCATATCCAAATAAAATATATGTTCAAAATAGCATTCGAGGGAGGTGCTAAGATGTTAACTTCCTTTAATTTCGATGATAGTTTTAAATCACATATCACATAAAATATAATGTTTCCTGCTTTTATTAAAAGGAACAATTCACGGACCGAAGAACCAAATGATGACTTATGACGTCATCATTTTGACGTTATTCACAAAACATGGTCAAAAATGCTCGAAAATGTGTCTGAGAATTTGGACGTGGCCACATTCGTCGAGAAACATAAAACTTTTATGACAAAAAGACATAATGGTTATCTTTCATTTGTAAATTTTTCGTGTTTTTCGATGCGTGTGGCCAATGCTAATTTTAAAGAAACATGTAGGTTTTGCAGCAATTTGACGGAAATTTGCCGATTTTGGGGTTTTCGAAGGGTCAAAGCTGCTAATTTATGCATTATTTACAAATCTAAACACACAATTCAATAAAAAACTTAACAAAGTATCAAGTTACAAAAATACCCAATTCAAATGTTAAGAAACAGGGTCGATTAAGGGGTTTCGTGGCCCTATCCCTTTGCAGCATGGACCAGACATGCACGTTTCGGGTACTTAACCCTCGTCAGTGATCCTCAATCTAAACAATGTAATATGACCAAAGACTGTGAGAATTATTCTGTCCAAAAATGTACCGAAAGACGTAACAGGATGGGGGGATATGATGCCAAAGGACACACGTTTTAGAAATTTCAAGAAATTTTGATAACAGAAATTTTCGAATGCATTGAAGAAAACGATCAACCGAAGTTTATCCCTCGGGGACTCCTGGTCCATTGTCAGTTACACTTCTTTCTGATATATATTCTTACGGAAGTATTTTGTTAGTGTCAACTTCATCGATTCAGTTTAAGGCACGGTCCATTTGATATTCGGGGGGAGGGGGGGGGGGGGGGGGGGCTTGGATTTTTTGTCGGAGCAAGATTTTTTTTTTTCGCTCGGACTGGAGCAAAATAATTTTTTTTCTTGCAAAGTTGGAGCAAGTAACTTTTTTTTCTAACATTAGTGTTGTGCAATATATTAAGAATGTTTATGTTTTATCAATAGAAATTATTTTGACTAAAAACTATAAAATATTATAATAACTTTTAAATTTCTATGCACAAATTTAATTCACACCTTAACAGAGAGATAAAAGAATTTTACAATATAATCTCTAGTAAACAAAATTTACATAAGGTACAAGTAAGAGGGTCAGAGGGGAGGGTCTTTCAGACAATTTTTCAAATTCAGGAATGTAACTTGGTGAAAAACTTTAAATGTTAAACGTCTTCAAATTCAATAGCATGATTTAAGACCTGATAAATTTACAGCATGGACCAGACAAGCTTGCATATAAAATTAGACTTTATTGTGATACATGCATCTATCAATAGTAATGTACATTATATTGATAACATATTTAAGCCTTTGAGGAAGCTCCTTTTTTCATTTAACAGGCATCCTTTTGATATTATCAAATAGGAACTTTATGTTTTGATGGAAAACTATGGCAAGCAAAGAGAGCCAAATATTCTGATATATGAATGGAAAACTGCGGCGAGCGAAGCGAGCCAGAAAATTTTCAGGAATTTTAAGCGAAATTTTATGGTAATTCTTCAAATTTAGATTACTTTTAAGAGCAAGATTATTTTTTTTCTGTCACACCATAAGCAAAATTTTATTCATCAAAATTCAGAGCAAAATTATTTTTTTTCGTAAAAAATCCAAGCCCCCCCCCCCCCCCCCGAATATTAGATGTACCGTTCGTAACTATCTCATACATTGACGGAGGAAAAAATAAGCTTTATCATGATACCTTCATGAAAAAAAAATTTCAAACCAATTTTTATGTACCAGACACGTGCTTCGGATACAAAATCCTCATCAGTAGTACTTTATAATGCCGAAGTGATTTTTTTAGACAAATGTGTTTCAGTAGCGCCCTCTGTTTTTATTTTTTGAATTTAAATTTGTGCATTTACTTTGCTGAGATTGCGCCACTCAAAATTTTCATATGTATAACAATTAAAATTTTGAAAGTTTTTTTTTTCTTTAATTTTCACTCTTATTGTCACATTTCACATGCATATACAATGAAGCATGTAAAGTATTTTATGACTATATCTTGGAAATTTGAAAGTTTGAAACATATCTAGCATATCAATTTTGATAGTTTGAAACATATACATAGCATACAAAATTTTGAAAGTTTGAAACATATATGGCATAAAAAAAAGTTTGAAACATATGTACAATGTAGCATACAAAATTTTGAAAAATAATAAACAAAACAAAGACAGATAGGATTTCCCAGACAGTGAAAATACTACATGAGAAGAAAAAAAAAAACCACAAACGGACAAACGGATGGAGACAACAACGTCACGCCATTGAACACGAATGACCACACTATCTAGATGAACAAACCTTTTTAAAAAAAAACAACTAAATTCTTATATGCAGCCGACCTCAAATGAATACGACGCCATTTAAATATCAAAGTTGTAAAGTGAAATACTGTCGTACTTTGGTCGTGGAAACAGGCCTAGCATAAGTAAACTTCGAAAAAAAATGCATGTGTGTTAAACTTATTATTCGAACACTTGTCTGGTACATTAAAATTGGTTTTAAACTTTCGTTAAGAAGGTAAAGGGTTGAAATACTTCTTTTTTATTCGAGAACGTCTTATGGAGAAAGGTTTTTTTTTCGAGGATTCAATATAATATGCGAAACACGTGTCTACTACAATGCTTGTCTGTGCTTGTCTGCTCTGTGATTTTTGCATTGGTTGTTTTTTAGGGTTTTGCTGTGAGTGATGCACCCTGGTGTTGTTGGAGATCCCCTCCCCTTTGTTATAGAACATATACTTCAATATTGACCATTTCTACTTCAAGACTCGAAAACTTACGTTGATGGATAAAATTCTTTAACATAGACTTAGGAAAGACAAATGTGGATTTGAAAATTGTATAATATGTAACTGAGCCAAGTGAAGACAGTTCTTTGACCGGAAATTTGAACTAAAAGGACGTTTACAGTACGTAAAACTGACTTAATTCATAAAATGAAAAGACAGAGGATGCTTGCTTTGTCTTTATTAATATCAGGTTTTCGTGAGCTCTTTGGATAATTATATATAATGCGAAGTAATTTTATCCAACTGAATGTAAACTGAAGGGCGACGGAACTAAATGACCGAGGCCTAAGGCAACGTTCGTGCAATATGATAATGGTGGATACAGTCGTTACCATTGGATATGACAATTATTTCTTTACCACAGGGTTTATGGCTAATTCTCAGGCTATCCAGTCACACGTACCGCATGTAACACATTTATTCATATAGTTATTCATTTGATTACATTACCAATATTTCTCAATCACCACAGTGTCCAGAGAATGTCACTGTCCTTCTTAGTGTTCATATACATCCGTGTATATTGATGACGTCAAGACAATGGAGAACAATCAAAAAGTGCGCGAAACATCCATATAACATCTGCGAACTTCTGTATTCAACAAGATTCATGCTTATTCAGAAGAATTGGAAAGGTTTTTATCATTGATGTGTGAAATCCGTATCCTCTCATCATTGTCGAGTACAATCCTATCAGACCAGATTCCGAAGTGCTTAATCTGGCTAATGAAATGACGATGTCCGTCCGTCCGTCCGTCTTCGACAACAACTTGTTTTAGTTGATGCGTTTTATAGGTTAGATGTGAAAGAATTACATGATAGTATAAACATGGTAGAGAGATTAAGCATAGTGACAGGATTTGAATGCAGGTATTATATTTGTCCTTTACCCTTAGATTTCACCTTGAAAAATGTAATTTTGAACAAAATACCATTATACCAATACTATATGAAATATCACACGTTGAAAATACAATTTTGAGTTTGGCTACAAATATAAAACATAAGATAAGATTATAAAGAGTTCGCACTTAATTGATTTCAAGAGATGACCTTGATCTAGATGTTTGACCTTGATCTAGATGTTTGACCTTGATCTAGATGTTTGACCTTGATCTAGATGTTTGACATTGACATAGATGTTTGACATTGACCTAGATGTCTGTATTTGACCTTTATCTCGTAGTTTACAATTCATTTTAACAATTTTGTATAAGATATTTTGTTACCTATGCTGAATAGAATATCTCTTTGAAACGTAAAGACGGGATTTAATAGATTTCAGTTTTTGTCTAATTGACCTTGATGTTTAACCTTAAATTGAAAAAAGGATTTGACTATGTTGTTGAACCAATAAAGAAAAAATATCAAATAAAACACGACATGGAAATATACATTAGAAAGTGGACCGGATCGGTTTCATGGAATAACCTTGGCCTTGAAGTTTGACCTTGACCTTGAAAATATGACTATATCTTAGACTTTATTGGACCATCATCATGAGATATATCACAGTAAAACTTTGAATGGACATTAATTTGATGAGTGGACCTTATTGGTATACAATCAATGTTTTCAACTGACATACATGTAGTGTTTCAAAATACACTCTTATGCCAGCAATCCGACCTCTACCTCTGTCTTTTAAAGGCGGTGTCTTGTTATTTTTTTTTTTATTTATGAGTTCGATCCGTTTTCTTTTTTACACATCCGTATCATTTTATCCAACTATATGTAAAGTAAGTACATGGTGATGGAACTGAATGACCGAGGCCGAAGACAACGTCCTTCGTGCAATATGATATAGGTGAAGACAGTCATTTCTATGACAATTATTTCTAGACCTCGGGGTTTAAGGCAAACTCCCAGGATATTTAGTATTACGTGTCGTGTGTTGCACATTTATTCATTAAATGAATCAGGAGTCTATTACATTCCCAATAAATTACAATCACCCACAGTGTCTGGAATAAGTCAATGTTCTTCTACTTTTATATGTGCAGTTTATTCATGCTTACAATGAAGTCAATATTTGGAAAGGTATGAATAGCTTGGACAAGTGCAACCATTTTCTTTTTATCATTGGCGATTGAAACTACTTCTTTCTTGACAAATGCAATAGCTCTTAATTTATCTTTGGCGGATGCAACTCTTTTTTTTTTCTTGATTATTTAAAATTAAAGAGTTTTCAGCTTTTCATTTTCGAACCGACGAGTGCAACATTTTTCTTTTTTGAATTGTCATTATTCATTCTTACATTTGTGTCGTGGTAAACTATGTAAATAATAAGGAAATGCTCCAACTTTATACCTTCTTGAACAAATTTTTCAAACCAATTTTCCTGCACCAAACAAGTGTTTTGGATATAAAATCCTCCTCAGTGATGCTTTCAGCCAAAGTTCTTTTTATAAGCCACCAAATTCATTTCATTGGCGCCCTCTTGTTTTATTTTAAGAAATTAAATTTTTGCATTTACTTTACGGAGGGTGTGCGGCTCCAAATTTCCTGTAGGGTCGATTCAATAACATATCCAAATAAAATCTACGTTCAAAATAGCATTGGATGTATGGTGCTAAGAAGTTAACCTCCTTAGATTTCGATGATATTTTTCAATGATTTGGCAAGTTTTCGAAATAGCAAGAAAAAAGATATGATGTCAAATTGATAAAGGGCCAAAACAAAGCTCCTTTCAGGCGACAGAGATGGAAAGAAGTAACTGATACACTTTACAATCATCAAATCACCGAGGAACGATTATAACTGTTCAATACTGCAACAAGAACTGTGTTTATATTTATAATAAGGAAGTGTTCCAACCCTATACCTTTTTGAAGAACTTAAAAATGCCAATACAAGAAAAAAGACACATTTCAAAAAGTTTTTGGAAGACAATTTTAAAAATTATCGATAAATCAACATGTTTATGATGGCAATTCTAATGTACCAGACGAGGAGTTCAGAAAGACACCAAGGTCAATAGCAATAATACGGAGATGTTCCAACTCTTTACCTTCTAAGTGCAAATTTCAAAGCCAAAGCAAAGGAATGGAGGGGATCTCCAACAAGACCCGGTTGCAGCACCAACAGCAAAATATCAAGACTCCCAAAGTGAAAACAGAGAAAACATACTAGTTGACAACAGGAGACACAAACGGGACAAAGAGCAGTAAACACGACATCAAAACACCAAAAACAAAAGACCGCACATAAACCAATGGGGAATCGGTACAGACTAAGGACGGCCATCTGCTACGTATATAGCAAATGGTGTAGTTATCCGGAATACCGAACAACCCTCCCACTTTTCCGGTTACCCAAAGGTCTCGAAGAACGCAGAATTGTAGTGTAAAATAACCTCCTCACCGTAAGACGACTACACAAACGAGACAGCAAAATGCAGGGGCCTAAGCAACACAAACAAATATGTAAATGGATATGAAAACAAAGGGGAATGCTCTGCCGGCTGAAGCGAGCTCATGCATGTTATCACCCGAGGAGTCCGACTGACATTCGGAGAAGACAGGTGGTCGGGACCCTGTCTTCTCTACAGATGTTTGGACAGGGAACGTCAAGGAATCCCGTCTTCACAGTCAGTCAGAGTGCAAGTCTTTTAAAAAATGCGCTGGTACAAAGCTTTAGATTGGTCAAGTACCATGTCGAGTGTCCGTTTGGTGACATTAGGATCATATTCACGGTATAAAAGAGATGAATCTGACGCAATTTTGATGGTGATTCTGGCTGCCTTTAATCCTTCAAATTGTGTTTATTATGATACCATAAAAAGCAGGTTGTGAAATACCAAAAGTAATACACTCTGTTGCTTGTATATGTCCAAATTTTAAAAGAAGCTAACAGTAATTTTTGTAAAATTTCTAAAACGTCTTAAGTAGTTTATGAAAGCGAAAACATTTACCTTAAAGTTTCTTCGTATTTTGTAAATTTCTACTATGAAAATCCAAAAATAGCGTACCGGATGAGCTGTGATATGTAAATGCCATATGGCGAGAGTCTAGGAACACCACCGTCAAGCCAGGAGAAATTTACAATGTTGTATCCAAAATCATCTCTTTTGTCATACACACTTGTTTGAATCTTCCCGTTTACAATTTTGATAATTAGGTCCAACTATGGTATTTCTGTGAATGCAATGTTAACCTTGTTGAGTATCGACTCTTGTGGATACATTTCATTCTTATATGTTTCAAAAACAGGATTCTCAATAGACAGAATATCATCCAGCTACCTAGAAGTACAATTGAACCATTTCAAATCATAAATCTTTTTGTGCTTTGGAAGATGTGGATAAATTTGGAAAAAAAATCTTTTTCATAAGTGTATAAAATAAATCTACAACAAGAGTCGAACAGTTTGTACCCATAGGATTCCTACAACCTGCTTGTACACAAACTCACTAAATCTAACATAAATGTTGTCCAATAGGAAGGATAGAGCATTACACAGGTCACTATATGTCCATGATTTGTATGACCTGTAGTCTGTAGGAGAAAAGAACCCCTTTAATTCAGATTTCCGCCTCTCGATCAAAACACAATTTAACGAGTTTAGACAATCGATCGTTTATTTTGTCGTATGGAAGCGTCTGCATATTAGAAAAGTAGTATGTAGAAATCATATTGGCTTGGAAATTTATAGATTTTATTGGAAATTTTATAGATTTCATTTTGTCAATCACATCCCCTGAATTTGCAGTAGAGCAAAAGAAATTTACATCATTCAGCTATAGTTCACACAACCGATTAATACAAAGACATTGTCTATGATATACGAGGGCATCGTACATTATAGATGGCATCGAGTTGTGAAATGGATATGACGACGGGTTTATTAGAAAGACTGATTATGTTACATTGAAGCTCATTATTCTCAACGTGTCATTATTTAAAACATCCAAAGTGCAAGAAGTAGATTCTTATGCGCTATCCCTCTTTTGTTCTGGAGAAACATGCCTCCAATGAGTTAAAGAAGATCCTGACGATAATCTCAACAGCACTCACAATAGAGCACCACATTGAGCAACGAACACATCTCTTTGGACCTAGGTAAAATATGACAAACATATCACTCATGATTGAGAAATTCAATGACAGTAATACCATGCTTTATTCCTTCTGTAGAATTCAGAAGAATTTTTTTTAAATGTTCAGGGAAAATCTATTGTCACTGCGTGCAAAAAGGTTATACGAGCAGGTAGGAAAGCGAAAGAAAATATTAATGTCATTTACTTTGAAAATGAATATCATTATAATGTTTTCTTTCTTTAAATACCGTTACCTTATCGTGAACTGTACTTGTTCTCCTTTAAGACAAGTTTAACAATAAGCATGAATCAAAACTAGTATAGGAGATACCGTGTCCTTTGATCCGTATACAATTAGGACATATATCAAATGTATTTAATCAACGGAACTCTCGAGAAAGCTTGATTTTAATTCAAAATAACTGTTTACATATGTCAAACAATCGTGGATAATTACATTGAAACTAGAAAGGAATTCATAGAAGAATTTTTATGAGCTACATAATTAATGAATCAATCAATCAATCAAATAATTAATTCTACAGAACTTAAAAATTGCTATTTCATTGAAATAAACTGTACATTCTCATCACGAGGACATAGAAATATTTAAAATGGGGCTATCGTCCAATTTAATCACCTATTTACCGGTATATTTAAAAAATAAATGTTTCACATCATCAAATAGGTCATCATGCATCATAGGTTATTATCATAATCTTGTATACCCCTAGGTGAAAATAATCACCGAAGTTGAGTGATGGAGTAATCAAGAAACAAACATCAACAAGCATAATGTCAACTACATGTGAATCTATTAATCCAATCTTTTATGGAAAAATGATTTAAAAATTTGAAAATCCAAACATGGAGTATCAAGAAACAAACATCAACAAGCATAATGTCAACTACGTGTGAACGTTTATGAAAAAATCATGTAAAAATTTGAGAATCAAAACATGGAAAAATCAAGAAACAAACATCACCAAGCATAATGTCAACTACATGTGAATCTGTTAATCCAATCTTTAATGGAAAACAATTTTAAAATTTGACAATCCAAACATGGAGTAATCAAGAAACAAGCATAATGTAAACTACGTGTTAACGTTCATGAAAAAATAATTTAAAAAATTTGACAATTCAAACATGGAGTAATCAAGAAACAAACATCTACAAGCATAATTTTAACTACGTGTGAACGTTTATGAAAAAATCATGTAAAAATTTGAGAATCAAAACATACAAAAATCAAGAAACAAACATCAACAAGCATAATGTCAACTACGTGTGAATTTGTTGATCCGATCTTTTATGAAAAAATAATGTAAAAATTTGACAATCCAAACATGAAATAATCAAGAAACAAACATCAACAAGCATAATGTCCACTATGTGTCAATTTAAACTGTTTGACATGAAGTACTGCTGACGAGGATTAAAGTATCAGAAACACGTGTCTAGTACAACAGAATTGGTACTATGGAACATATATTTCAATATTGACAACTTTTATGGAAAAATAATGTAAACACTCGAAAACCTGTACTTTTAAGAATTTTTTCCACAACATCACTTTGTAAAAAAACCCATCAATACCTGAAAGTTGTTTTAAAAATACAATATCAATATCTGAATGTTGTTAAACACAACATCAATACATGAATGTTGTTAAATACAACATCAATATCTGAATGTTGTAAAATACAACATCAAAATCTGAATGTTGTTAAATACAACATCATTATCTGTATGTTGTAAAATACAACATCATTATCTGAATGTTGTTAAATACAGCATCAATACCTGAATCTTGTTAAATACAACATCAATACCTGAATGTTGTTAGATACAACATCAATACCTAAATGTTGTTAAATACAACATCATTATCTGAATGTTGTTAAATACAATATCAATACCTGAATGTTGTTTAATACAACATCAATACCTGAATGTTGTAAAATACAACATCAATATCTGAATGTTGTTTAATACAACATCAATACCTGAATGTTGTTAAATACAACATCATTATCTGAATGTTGTAAAATACAACATCAATATCTGAATGTTGTTAAATACAACATCAATATCTGAATGTTGTTAAATACAACATCAATACCTGAATCTTGTTAAATACAACATCAATACCTGAATGTTGTTAGATACAACATCAATACCTAAATGTTGTTAAATACAACATCATTATCTGAATGATGTTAAATACAACATCAATATATGAATGTCGTAAAATACAACATCATTATCTGAATGTTGTTAAATACAACATCAATATCTGAATGTTGTAAAATACAACATCAATATCTGAATGTTGTTAAATACAACATCAATATCTGAATGTTGTTAAATACAACATCAATACCTGAATCTTGTTAAATACAACATCAATACCTGAATGTTGTTAGATACAACATCAATATCTAAATGTTGTTAAATACAACATCATTATCTGAATGTTGTTGAAAACAATATCAATACCTGAATGTTGTTTAATACAACATCAATACCTGAATGTTGTAAAATACAACATCAATATCTGAATGTTGTTAAACACAACATCATTATCTGAATGTTGTTAAATACAACATCAATACCTGAATGTTGTAAAATACAACATCAATATCTGAATGTTGTTAAATACAACATCAATATCTGAATGTTGTTAAATACAACATCAATACCTGAATCTTGTTAAATACAACATCAATACCTGAATGTTGTTAGATACAACATCAATACCTAAATGTTGTTAAATACAACATCATTATCTGAATGATGTTAAATACAACATCAATATATGAATGTCGTAAAATACAACATTATTATCTGAATGTTGTTAAATACAACATCAATATCTGAATGTTGTTAGATACAACATCAATACCTAAATGTTGTTAAATACAATTTCATGATCTGAATGTTGTTAAATACAACATCAATATATGAGTGTCGTAAAATACAACATCAATATCTGAATATTGTTAAATTATGTGCTTACATAAACTTATTCTTTATATAAACTAAAGTCACGTTTGCTTACATCTGTTAAAATATTTCATTAGCAAGGAATAAATTAACTGTGTATAGAATAAGAAACAAATATTAAGAAAATCAAGTGTCTCGTTGAAGTACACTCATTACCTCTCTGTTTTTATAATGCATTACATGATTTTGTTCATAGTTGCGCGAATAAATTTATAACAAGAAATTGCTGTATTCTTTGAGATCATTTTACGAGCTACATGTATAAAACTTGCATCACATAAAACTAAAAGGTTTTTACCGTAACATCCCTTCTTTAATAAGCTTTAAGTTTCCTATTTGTCCTACTTACTTGCATTAGATATGTAACATGAATCATATGATATTTGAATATGTTTGAATTTTGCCCATTAGGTCGGACCGTTTTAACAGCACCATCTACAGTGCATTCCGTACTTGTACTGAGAAGTTTTATGTTTATACAACAATTGTGTGTCTATGAAGACTTCTGGGTATCCGGATAAGTGGGATAGTTGTGCGCACATAATCCGGATAACCACACCATTTGCTAATAGCAGATGGCCGTCCAAAGTGGGCGCCGGATGCACATTGGTCTCCTTCCTTTTTGTGCTGTCATTAATGTTTGATGGTTTTGTACGTCTGTTTCGATTGTTTTGTATGATGTTCTAGTGAATATTGTTGTGTCTTTTTGCCGTTTGTAGGTTTGTCTGATGTCATTTATGTGTCACTTTCTTGTGGGTTTGTTTCGCCGGGTGAGTACAGGGTGGTCATGCTGGAGATCCTTCCCTTTGCTCATTAGATAAAGTTGTCCTTCGTGTTTCTATTGGACTGTGTTATTGTCTCCGTCTGTTTGTTTTCGTTTTCTCGTGAGAAAGTTTTATTTTGTGTTTTCATCAAGAATTCGTAAAGCTTTCAATTGTGATTTTCGGAATCTGACTCTGGGTTTTGTGTTTTTTCATTTTTTTTTTTTTTCATTTTCATTTATTATTTTATCATTCATTATTTGATTATTCGTTATTTTATTATTCATTTTATTCATGATTATTTTACTATTCATTATTTGGATTATTTGACCGATGTAAGATATTGGGAGAGGATTCATTTTTCCGTCTGTTATTCATTATTTGGATTTACTATATTTCCTCCTCGAGCATCACTGATGAGACATAACTTGAAATGCGCATATGGTGCACTAAAATATAAACATTAGAGCGATGTTGACAATTTCAACCACTAGGTTGGTATCTCTCCTGTTGGAATCTTAGTCCTGGAGGGTATCGTTTATATAGTTTTACAGTGTTTCACAGTGGTTCGACATTAGACTTGAAATTTATTTGTAATTTTCCATCACCAACCTCGACATTTTTTTCTAAAGGGTTATCCACCTGATGGCATAGCTCTGATTTTAGTTGGTTCTTTGGCATATTTCGCAATTCGATTATACAACATTAAGATTTCCTCTATATCGGCCTCTAACTTCACTTACGATACATAACTTATTGAAATGTGCATATGGTGCTCTGAAATGTTAACAATAGAACATATACTTTAATATCAACATGCCTGAGTCTTACCTAGTAAAGAACATGTCTTCCAAATGATCTTCTAATCCATATGAACAAGGTTTTGTGTAATCTAGGATATCTGCGTTTAACTGTAGCCAAGTTCGATCAACTTCGGTTGATCGACTGTCTTTAACGCATTTGAAATTTTCTGTGACAAAATTTCTTAAAATCTCTAAAAAGTGGGTCCTGTAGCATCATATCCCACCCGTTCTGCTACGTCTTTTGGTACATTTTTAGACATAATAATTTTCATACTTTTTGGCCATTTTACATTGTTTAGAGTGAGGATCACTGACGAGGGTTTAGTACCCGAAACGTGCATGTCGGGTACTAAAAATAATAATAAATTAATTTATCAGGTCTTAAATGATGCTATTGAATTTGAAGACGTTTAACATTTGAATTACTTGTTGAGTGTCACTGCTGGTGGGCCAAGAGTCCCCGAGGGCACATGTAGCCAAGTTCGATCAACTTCGGTTGATCGTCTGTGTCTTTAACACATTTGAAATTTTCTGTGACAAAATTTCTTAAAATCTCTAAAAAGTGGGTCCTGTAGCATCATATCCCATCCGTTCTGCTACGTCTTTTGGTACATTTTAGACATAATAATTTTCATACTTTTTGGCCATTTTACATTGTTTAGACTGAGGATCACTGAAAAGGGTTTAGTACCCGAAACGTGCATGTCTGGTCCATGCTGTTAATTTATCAGGTCTTAAATGATGCTATTGAATTTGAAGACGTTTAACATTCCTGATGGTATAATCTTACAGTGAAAAAATTTTTCCTTTATACAACAGCTGTGTGTATTAGGAAGCTCCTATCATCCGAATAAAGTGATGGGTTGTGCACACGCTGTTCGGATAACAACACTACCTGCTTATTTCAATGGGAAATTGCCGACTTAAGTTGACTCAGGATGGACATTGCATTGGTCTCTCTTCTTTAACATGTTGTCGTCTTACATGTTTCATGTTGTCCTTGCTTCATTTATTGTCAATATTGAAATATATGTTCTATTATACAATTCCAGTGCACTATATGCGCATTTCAACCAGTTATATCTCATCAGTGATGTTCAAGACCCAAAAAGAGGAAATGAAAATGATATAAAACAATGAAACTTTACCTAAAATATCTGCTAAATCTGCTATTATTTCTACATTGGTTATCTTAGATTGATCATACTTCTTATTATTAGTCTACATGTCTCCTGATGTTAGTTGGTGTACATGTATGGGTTATTCGGCTCAGTCTTGTGCGTGTGTGTGTCGCTGTTTTCAATGTCGTGTTGTCTTGTTGAAGATCGTTTCCTCATCGACGAGTTCAATCCTGCATTTGAGATATGCACATTTTGGTGAAATTGACAATTCCATGATTATCTCCAGGCACAAAAGTTCGAAATTCACGCAAACCTATAAGGGAGTTAAATTAAACGAGTGATTTTCTTCTTTTCAATTTCGATTTTAAATTTTGTTGATGGATTTTACTAGATTGATGACGTATTTATTATATTTTTGATGTGCTGCAACCTGCAAAGGACAACAATATTTTGATCTTTACAATTATCAATATCGGTCATTTACGTCAGAAACGCCATCTTTCTGTTTCATTTGAAAAATAAAATATTACAATTGAAATGATATATTTGACTGTATGTTTAGGATATCTCCTATTTATGAATAAGGGAAAAAAATCAATGGTATGTTGCGATGATAATAGGAGATTGGAAAACCCAAATTTTAATCAGAAATTTATTGAGCAAAATAACCTGACAAAAACACAAAAAGAACCTAAAAAATGATTGGTTCCCTGTAAAGTGCGAAACGACCCCCCCCCCCCCCAAAAAAAAAAAATAAACAAATCGAAACAAAACGGAATAGATCGAAACAAAGCGAAACGAAAAAGACCGAAACGAAACAAAACAAAACAACACATAAAACTCAAGGTATTTGAGAAAAATCATATAGAGGAGAAATTGCCTAGAACGAACATGTAAAGACAATATCTGCATGCATCATTGTCTTAAACGATCAATCCTTGTATTTAGAGGGTTTCAAGAATAATTTAATTTAGGGAAAAGTAATCCCGTTATAGGCGCATAGAGAATAATATTCAACATGGATGAGACTTCTACAGGGCAGAAGGGGTCGTTGCTTTCGGTATTTTAAAAGATTTTATCAACAAAAATTAGAGCATAGACCTTTTTGGGGGGAAGGGCGCATGGCCTTGAAAAGTACTTTGTCACTATGCAAACCCTACCCCTTCATGTAGATCAGTACTGCTTATAGCCTCCTATAATAGCAGAATGATGGGAATATCTTATTAATTCTTGTTCTTAATTCTTGACAAACTTTGACTCTTGAAACCCTCTAGGCATTAGAATTGACGACTTGAGATAGTTATACATAAAGTGACTTAATGGACAATGACCATATTTTAATACACAGTACAAATCGATAATTTAGAAAATCATAAAGCAAGGCATACAAAATCATAATAAAAAAGGAACCAAAGCAAACAAACAAAAACCTCCACCACATGAAAAGAAGTGAACTCCCAATATGGGGTGAGACCATGTGCCCAGGAAGAGTCAGCATCTCCTGGTTGCATGCAACACCCGTCGATTAAATTCGGCAGAAATATAACATCCGGTTACTTCCATTTCGGAAGATAGAAGTATATTCTGTGGTTGGATGCTTCCAATGGTCTAAGACAGAGTATCATCCGCCATCCTGGACAATGGGGCATCGTAGTGTATGACGAGTTCCCCGTATCGACCGTAGAACTTCCTCAGTGACGATATTAGTCGATCACAAACGTATCCCTGACTAGACAGTTTTCACCGTGACGAACTTCTCACTAACATTTTATAGATGGGTCGCCAGTAGTACACGAATGAGTAAAAGAAGATCCTGACGGTAATCTCAACAGCACTCACAATAGAGCACTATGTTGAGCACCGACGGATCCCTAGCAAGCTAGAGGTGGGATCAGGTGCCCGGGAGGAGTAAGCATCCCCTGTTGGCTAGCCGCACCCGCCGTCGATGTTAATGCACGATAAAGAACACAGTATATAAAGTACATGCACTGTCTGACGTTATGTCTATATAGAAAGTGCTATGGCGACCATGTCAGGAAAATATATTCAAAACACTTACTGTCAAACCCCTCGCGGGGAACTTTTTTACGAGCTCCACACGGCAAAGGGCATAAGTGTGACACAAATGAGTTAAAGAAGATCCTGACGATAATCTCAACAGCACTCACAATAGAGCACTATGTTGAGCATCGACGGATCCCTAGCAAGCTAGAGGTGGGATCAGGTGCCCGAAGTTAAATATACTAATTCCATTGAGTATACCATTCAAGATCTTGATGACTCCGCTTATGAGTTTATACGTGAATGGCAGCTACCCCATTGATTCTTAAATGTTGGAAGTGCGAAGTACGAAGTTCGAGGTGCAAAGTTCGTCACGATGTAAAATGTCTACTGAGAAGTTTATCTGAAAGACTCCTAACTCTCAGAACAACATCTGTGCGGTTGTTATTTCCTCTGGCATAACGTATCAATTGAGATATGAACATGCCATAAGCAGTCAATGAAGGGATGTTGCTACTCAGAAAAAGAACGTTTGTGATGCTGAAACTGAAATCGTCACGTTTGTCATAGAGTGAGGTGTCGATGTGACCATCAGTGTCGTAGGAAAGCATTATGTCCAAATAGGATGCTGAATTATTTGTCACTTTACTTTCTTTGAGTTCAAGCTCCTACGGATATACTCTGCTAAGGTAATCAGCGAATTTTGGATTATTGATTGACATCACATCGTCTATATTTCTGTAAGTGAAGTTAAAGTCAGAAGCTAAGTATCTTTGCCCTTCAGAGACTAAATATTGAATGAATTCAACTTCGTACGAGTAAAGAAAAATGTCGGCAAGTAGTTGGTCACAATTGGTTCCCATTGGAATTCCGACATATTGTTGGAAGACTTTTCTTCCAAACACAACTTATTTTCAGAATCGGACTTTTCTTTTACGAAGTAGGTTTTGTCATAGTTAACAACAATAAATTAATATTTGCGATAGCCGTTCTTACTTGTAAATGCATTCCTTATAATTTTTGCGAGTCTTTATTTTTTAATCTGGAATGTGGGATTGTTGTGCAAAGTGTCGAAAAATCAAAGGCTTTGATCAAATGGACTCTACTGAAATGAGTGGATCTCGTTTTTACTTCGTTTATCACTTTACAAAGTGAGTCCTAATAATTACAATTTTAGAATAATCTTTTGACTGTAAATCATAAGAAGTTTATAGGACACTTGGGCGTTGATATATCCATAAATACTGATTAGGTAGGAATTTTTATCTGTTGATCTTTTGGATTTGTGAGGCACTATCTACCACATGGTTACACACGACGTACCATACTGTCTTTTGAGATATTTACGACATTGTTCAAAACAATGAGAATGGTAATTTTCTTTATCCTTCAAAATTAAAAGAATAAAAATGTTTTACTATAGCTTGTCCATTTACATATTATTTGTCAAATTATAGCAATCCTTTTTTTTTTGTTCTCCTTTCGTGTATTAGGCTTTTAGAAGTCGTTTCGCCATTGGAGTCTGATAGCGTGGCGTCTTTTGTCTGGAACGAAAATAGGCATATGAAGAGAAAGATAAGGCTAAAGGACTGATATTTTATCACTTAATTGCCTTTTTTAGTATTAGGGAAGACAAGTGTGTCGACAGAAACACCCACAGAAATTGAATGATTAACCCGTTAAATGGGTACATCCAATAGGTGAAGTAGGTTGCCTCATATGATGAACATAAAAACTGTACGGCGTTTTCGTAGAAAACGCAAGGGTTTAGTTAACTTAACGTCCATTATCCGATGTGTACGCAGACCATGATAGGTACGGAGAAACTTATTCACTATCTGCCCGCACAGCTTTCTTTTACAATCTATCTTCAGTCATGGTAATTGTCAACTTATAATTCTTATTTACATAATAAAAGTTAAAAATACATCCACGGTGTGTTATTAACTCCTTGTCTTTTTTAATGGCACGGAGACTGTTTTATAAAGAATGGTAGGTTTTTAAGTTTCTTCAAGAAGTTGAAGAGTTGGAACACTTCCGTATAATTTCAGTTTGTCGTGGAGTTATTTACAAAAAAAACCCTCGTAAATACTCGGCTCAAATTTTAACTTTTAAAAGATTCTCAATTATTATTATTGATGATTAAAAAATAAAAATCATTAATCAAAGTACGTGCTATTTCTGTCTTCATTTGCAGAAAGTTTGACACATCAGATAACATGAGATCGTTTTTCGGGAACAATCGTAAATCATATACCTTAAATCTAAATGAACTATGTGCGATTTAAGTCTTGCAGAAGAAGGGAGGGAATCTCCAACCAAACCCCGTTGCAGCACCAATAGCAAAACACAAAAAAAAAACACCCGATGCAAAAGCACAAAGACGATCACATCATGAGAAGAAAAAGAGACACACGACATAGAAATATTAAACAAAAAAGACTACACATAAACCAAAGAGACCAATAGGCAACCGTTGCCGACTTAGGACGGCCATTTGCTACGTTCACATTCACAAGCTGCAAATGGTGTGATTATCTGGATTAAGTGCACACAACCCTCCCAGAAGAAAGCACAATGTAGTGTAAAACAACCTCCCCAGAAGGTTCATTTCACCAAGATAACAAAGGAACGCTTTTCGGGAACAATCCTAGATTGCTTTCTTTTATTTTGTTTACAAAGGTTTTTACGATGCATTTCTATATCAACTCTTTACTATATTTGGAACTTCTTCGTAAGAACAAGAAAGAAATATCTATTTTTACAAGCTTATTTCCTGAATTCGACACTAGATAATTGTATGGATACTCATTTGATCAAAGAGCGGGAAACTCTTTTTTAAGGAATTAATTTAATTAAAAGGTATATTCCATTATTTCTTGTCAAGGAATATATGTTTTGATAGTCTATCATTTTGCAAAGGAAAATCACATGGACAAAAGACCCATTTTTGCTAAGCCTATCATTGGAAATGAGTGACGTGCCATCATTTTATCTTGTTTTTTTGTCACTATTGTTGCAATCCTACTTAAAAAAAAGATGAAAGAACAAGCTTACAAATTTCAGCATGCAAGACACGAATCTATTTACTGGAATTCAAAAGAGATATTGGCAGACCTGGTGCAAAGTGCTGATGTGTTGATTAGATTAGTCGGTGGTGTAAAGCTTCTATTGGGTTTCATGATGATACATCTGAAAGGGGAATAATTTAACCCCTTTCTGTGCTTCTAGAAGTAGCCATGGTATGTTTCTTTAGATCGTTGAATGAAAGTCAAACGCAAGGCCAGATTCAAATAAAATCCGTGTTTGTGAATCACGAATGCCCCCGTCAGCATCTTTGTTCGTAGACAATAACACAACTCCATAGAAACACGAATGACGTCTTTATCTTAATGAACAATCATGAATAATGAGTCTAATGCAAGTGTATGTATTGTAGATGGCACCGTTAAAAGCTACTTAGTAAAGTTTAAACTTGAAAAATATCACATTAATCATGTCAAATATACAAACAAGTTATATTATCTAAGCACATAGGACAATAAAAGAAGCTGAAATCATATTTTCATTTCTCTCGCTGTATAATTCGTTATAAAAATGCAGAATAAGAAAAATCATTGCAGTTTTATTGAAGAATTTCGATGAAGAAATCAGACGTACACTACAAATGCAAAATACAATTCCATTGATCCCAAAGTCTGCCAAACAATAATTACTTGAATGTTGAATTTGATATCACACCATATGCACCTTTAGAATCATTATATTCACTGTGTGAAACTTCCTCTTTTTTTCGCGATGAGTCTCGTACCGCACAAGTTTGTCCTTGTGAATTTAAATACTAAAATAAGAACTTCATACATGTAGCACTACCAATGCGAAAAGAACTCACAGAACGACGAAAGAAAGTACCAGCTAATGATTCATCGTATGCAGTACTTATACATGGAGCTCTTAAGTTCGTTACTTTTTGTTATACCCATTAATCATTCAGTCCTCTCTACACACATTTTCACTGCCGAACGCCTTTGAAGGGAACACGTGTCTGGTGCATTAGAATTTGATTGAAATTTTATTCAAGAAGGTAACGAATTAAAACACTTCAATTTTAATATCATCTACACTTATTTTCTTTTGCAGTGTGGAACAGTTAAACATGTTCCCCATGATTGAATATTTGAAGTGTATTGAATTACTTTTTTTCCACATCTGTCGCCTGAAAGAAACTTTGTTTAGGTTCTTTCTTAATTTCACATCATACATTACTTTTCTATTTCATCTTAAAATATCATCGAAATTAAATGACGTTAATATCCTAGCCCCATTCCACCTATGCTATTTTTGTCATAGATTTTGTTTGCTACTGAATCGACCCTACATAAAATTTGAAGCCGCGCACTCTTTGCAACGTAAATGCACACATTCAAATTCAAAAAGATAAAACTAGAGGGCGCTACTATAGTCACTTTGTCTGAAGTACCACTGACGAGGATGCATTGAAATTGGTTTGAAATTTTATTCAAGAAGGTAACGAATTTGTAGCATTCACGAAACATTTTTAGATCATTGGTCAGGGCGATGCTGCAATGCGGCATATAGTCTTCTTATTGTTTTCCACAAAATTGTATCTTATTTTGGATAATTCTTTTTTGTCTGAAATATAATTATACATTGAGTTTAGTAACTGTTTAGATTTCATACCATTTAAGTAACGAAAATATCATATCCTAGAATTAGCTCTCCAATCCTCATGACTCTCTCTACTAAGCACTAGATTAGTATCCTTCTCGGGTGAATTCAATGGATCTAACGATTAATATCTGTTCCTTTGTCGTGTTTACAACCGTAACCAAATCGCAGGTCCATTTACAACGTCTGAAAAGAAAATGAAAGGAAAAGGAAATGAGGGGTTATTAAATCGCATTTTCTTTGGATTGAAAAGTATCGATTTCATTCAATTACGTAACAGATAATTTCTGAATAATTGGAATTATCCGCATATTTGGCTGCCGCTAATTTGACGCTTAATAGAATTTGCCGGATATGGACAAATGTTGTTCTGAAAGAATTGGGCCAAAATAATAAGTTTATTATTATGATTTTGACGTCATTGATATTGAGCTTAAAGAGAAATTCCACCAATGTAATGTGGTCTCATATAATACTTATCTATATTTGAAATAGTCACTTCCATTTACTGTAACCCGTCTTTCATTCGCGAGCATTTTTGCGATATTCGCGAGTCAGCTTGTATCGCGAAAATAAAACGCCGCGAGCATGTTTATATTAAGCTACATTATTGACATAACCTCAATACTCGCGAACATAAAATGCCAAGAATTGGTAAGCGTTATCGGTTATTAAAGACACCGTGAACAAAAGTCGGTTTACGGTATATATTTATCATATTTGTAACGTAGAAAATTCGGTAAATAGTAATATATAGTTAATTGATTTAAAGTTAAAACATGTCATCAAGATTCCATACATAAATGTTCGAAGGACTATATATATATATATTATGAAACTTCAATTAACTCACTTCCCTGAAATCGGACATTTGCGTTTCTATGGTGTAATTTTTTCGGGGATGGAGGTGGAGGTTGGTAGATTGAACTTTTTACGATGAATTAAACACTTATCCGAGATAATGTATCCAAAATACAAAATTTTGTTATGTAACTTAAGTCTGGCATAGCAGTTTCTGGACTCTTACTGTTCTTATTATAAGGAAATATGACGTGTAGCTCAGCAATAATTCATTATCTCGAACTGGAATTATTCGTATAAATGGGAGGGTTGTACGGACGTCTTCTGGATAACCATAGTTCTTGCTTGAGTGGATTGCCGCCCAAAGTAGGCACCGGTTAAACATTACATGGTTTCATTTAATTGATGTATAGTCATGCATGTTTCATGCTTCTGGTTGTATGCTCTGATAATATATTATCGGTTCATTTGGTGTTGAACAGTAAATTAAATTAAAAAACACAGCTAAAAATCAAATTCCAAAAGACACAATCTAAAGGATCATAAATTCTTGAAAAAAAATCAGAACTTCCTCACGAGAAAAGAAAAAAATAAAGTCAAACAGACGTAGACAATAACACCGCTCCTTAGAAACACGAAGGACAACTTATCTAATGAACAATCTCCATAGTCCAGTACAGATACGAAATGTAATGTTGTAGTATGACTAGTTGTTCCCTGTTGTCTATTGAGGTTGTTTTCTGCATGGTCATCGTTTGATGCAATATGCGGACCGTGCATTCCGATGCGGTCAATACGAGGTAGCTTCAATTGAAATTCTCATATCTGAAGAAGTTTGGATGATGTGCTTCAAATCATCAACTATTTTTTTCCTATGAGTTCTAGATATTTGTGTCTGATTTTTGTATGAAGAGGGTTGTTGTAACGAAGAAAAAAACCTTTAGAATATTTGTTGACTCTCTTCTTCCAAGGAGCTGATAAGATAAGGCGTAAAATCTGCCCTGAAAAAGTGGAATTTTCAAAATGGGAACTTAAAAAAAATTCTTTCACAAAATTTATGCCAGTTCTTGCTTTCATCATAATCAGCAGTTGCATAAGATTTATAATGCATAATTTTCCTAAATTTTGGGGATAAATATGTCTATTTTCTATAGAAACCAATGGAAAATGGAAAAGTTTTTAAGAACATTGTTCCCCCCCCCCTTAGCTACAGAATGCCACTTTTACAGAAGGTGTATATTTCTAATACACATCTTTTGACAAAGTGGGGCTCTGTAGTTAAGGGGGGAACGATGCCCCAGAGACGAAAAGCCGAAAAAGGGAGGGTGGGGGGCTTTTTTTTTTTTTTTTTTTTTTTTTTACAAATTTGTGTTTTAGGCCGTAATATAAGCAAAATTAATTTTTTTCCTCTTTTAAAGTCATTCATTTATTTATTCTAAACAAGCTTACATGAAATGAACAAGATTTTGGAATGAAATAAACAGGAGTGTGCAGTTTATTTCTACACAATGTGTATTTCGGGGTAAAATGCCTACTTTGGGGTCAATGAATAGAAAATACAACCATATTTCAGATTCAAGACTTTAAGATTTATGGAAAAAATTGAGACCAGTCTTCTGAATTTTATTTCTAGTATCTTGTTTAGACTATGACTATGTTTTAGAGTTTATAGATATCCGTATTAGCCAGATTGTTCTTAATTTTCAACGTTTTTTGATTGAATTTAGCTTCTTTTCAACATAGCTACCCCCTACTCTTTGGACTTTAATTTAAGTAAGCTTACCAAAGTTAAAGTTGTATCAGGAATCTCCAAATACATTACATTTGAGTAATAATCAAGTTTTTTTTTTGCGTACAGATCATTGTTTAGAAGAAATACTTTATGAGATTCAGGGCTAAATACAGTCCTTATCTTATCAGCTCCTTTCTTGTTATTTTCCGTAATGTAAAGTACACACCAGAGGTAAAAAAAGACGTCTTCAAAAAAACAAAATACTGAGACAGACCGTCTTTTAATAAGCGTAGTTTATTTCATAAACGCTAACGACCGGAATCACTGCTCAGACGAAGTAGCTTTCTTTTTCTAATGATGAGGCCTACTTCCTGTTTAATAACATAAATGACAGTATCATTCCCCTAATGAAGATGAATTTTGTCTGACTGCGATACTTTCGTAAGGAACCCTGATTTGCGTTATTTCTTTAAATTTTCTTGGAACTGCATATCATTGTCACGATAATTCATTAGATTATTTGCGGATTTTGAATAAGTATTAAAGATAACAGGTGCATCTAGTTCGTTGTTTGAACTGGATGTGACTAAATTCGGTACATTTGTAACTCATATTTAAAGAGACCCCCCCCCCCAAAAAAATGAAAAAGACCACAATCTCCGAAAATTTCCCAGAAAAACGCTAATGATACCTTCCTAAACTATCTTCGTCCGATGGTTCGTCGGTGTAAAGTGAAAACCATTTTTGATATGATGCTATTACAATAATGAGCTGTGGCAGAGAACACGAGAAGCCGAAAAAGAAAGTCAATTTAATAAAATGTTATACACATATTAGACACATACATGTTTTTGTAATTTCAATGTACATTTGTATATAGAAAAGACAAAGTCATGTATACATGTGCATAATATTTTATTAAATTGACATTTTCTCGACCTCCTGTGGCAAAGAACCTACTAAAAAACTAAACGTTTTCGGTCATGTTTAGATTTAAGCTCCTTGCGCCTACTCTCCAAAGATTTTTCGGCAATATATTTCACTTAAATACGCGTCTGAATACACCCTACACAAAATTTGGAGCATCCTCGTCAATAGTACTTAATGCCAAACAAAGCCAAAGTGAATATTTTTTATCAAAATCACAAACAAAAATAATCACAGGACCTTATCTAACACAAAAAAAATCTGTCCATGTACATAATCAAATTAAGCCCTTTATTATCTTAGGAGATTTGAATGGAGATCGTTATATAATTCTTCACTGCAGTCAGCTAGTTTGAAATGCTGGAAAATATACTTGTGAAAAAACTGCAGATGAGTCCAGCATTTTGAATAATTGTCCTACGAAAATTTTTAGAATCCTTTTTACAATTTCGATTGAAGTTGAAACATTTGAAATTACCCAAATTCTTTTGCTTTTCTCTTTTTTTGTATATGTATAAAATCATGTACAAATGTAACTTAGTTCGTGACATAGGTCATTTTACCTCTAATGTCATTTACGTATATTAGCTTTGTGAATGAGTAAGTCAAAGCAAAAGTCAACGTTTTCAATTATCTGAACTTGACCATTAAATGCAGCTTCTGATTTTTTGCGCTGCTTTAGATAAAAACTTTCTTGTATAATAACAAATCGTTGCAGATGAACTCCGTTTGGGGCCTCCAATCCTATATATAACATTAACAGGCCAGCAGCATTCACATTGTCAACAGGTATACCCTTGAACTTATATTATTGACAGGTAAAATATTCGTTTTGACTCCAGATTTTAATTCCTTCAATTTGAACTCCTGACGATTTGAATACTTCATATTCTCTCTTCTAATTGATCAGTACTGCGTTTAATCTTATACGTCTTCAAATTCAATAGCAGCATTTAAGAACAGATGAATTTACAGAATGGACCAGACATGCACGTTTCGGGTACTTAACCCTCGTCAGTGATCAACGCACTCCCATATATACGTGGCTAGTAATGAACTAACATATCGACTTTTACGTGAAAATGAAAATTAAATATGAAAAAAAATCACAAACATTCAAGTCTGTGAGTGGGCTTGGTTTTTTCCTTAAGACATACTTCAACATAGATGAATAATAATGGTATTGTAAAAATATGATATAAGTTGTTTCTCTATCTGTAAGTGGTGACCGACCAACAACCACCACAGAGATAAATGAGATAAGGAAGATCTTGACGACAATCTCAACAGCACTCACAACAGGGCACAAAATTGAGCATCGACAGACCCCTAGCAAGCTAGAGGTGGGACCATGTCCCCGGGAGGAGTAAACATCCCCTGTTTGGCTAGCCGCACCAAAAAAGTGTAACTTCCCAAGCAGGAAAATTATTTTAATACGTTTGGGTATATTTCTATAAGTGAAATCATTTTCGTTTAGCAATGGACATCGATTTGTCAAACAGAAGAGACTTAGAATCTTTCAAGCCGCCAAAATTTATAGGTTTATCTCTATGTGTTCCTATAGTGTTTTTAATCTAATAATTGTCTAATAAAATTATGATTCCACTTAAATCTACTTTCGTTTTGTCCAAACTATTTCATCATATTTCTTCATTGTGAAGAACACCTCTTGAACACCCTATTACATTTGGGTGTCGATCTTTTCCATGCAAGGTTCAGATTCGCCTCTACTGATCATCTGTGACCTATATTTATAGGGCTCTTCAAATTTTTCCAGAGAAAGCGCAAGGTTCTGATTCGCCTTATTTCTTAAAAGTTTGACACTCAGGTCTAAGTTTGATGTTGTAGAGTTATCCTACATCGGCTTTGTTTAATGTTAGCTTTTTGGGTTAATTTGATTTTTTGTAATGATCAGAATAAGGGATATTAATAATTGAAAATACTTTGAAATGAAACTTTTCAATTTATCAAAATTCTTTTATATTCGAAGATGCATATTTATCATTTTTCGTCCAATGTGAATAAAAACATGAAAGAAAAAATACAACGAGTTTATTACACCTACATGTACGTGCACCGTCATTTGCGTAGAAGAGTATCGAAGGTTTGTGAAGAAGTGAATAAAGAAGGTATAGAGTTGTAACACTTCCGTATTATCAATATAAAAACCGAAAAAGTATATTCATAAGTTATTCAGTCTCAAAGCCGAGATGGCGATCAAATGTCGACAGTTTGATATATAAATGTAATCTTAAGTTGACCATTACATGAAACTTCTGAATTGCATGCCGTTTTTCACGCATAGACTTTCTTGCGGGGAAGAAGCTACAAATCGTTGCAGTGGTCCTCCGTTGGTTACCATCAAGCCAATTCATATATAACTTCAGACAGCCAGAAGCCTTCTCGCTTTCTTTTAAGTACATTGTATTTCCCTTACCTGGTGGAATATGCGTCATTATATACTCCAGATTCTAATTCCTTCAGTTTGAACTTTTGACCATATCCTAACAATTCTCTTCTGTTTGACAAATCGATGTCCATTGCTGACTTATAATTATGACTCTATAATGTACCCCATACGTATTTCCTGCTAAGGATGTTTCTCTGTGGCAGTTGGTCGTCATCACTCTTAAGGAGGAAGATACGATGAATTTCATAGCATTCAGCTATGTTGAAGCATAGGCTATTTCTTGGGTTTTTTTTCCGTTTTGCGTCCTTTCGAAATTGGAAAACCTACCAGCCAGCCAGGGAAAAAAAAACAAACATTGTCAAGCATATAAAACAAAGTTGAAATTTCATAATATGTGAAGCACTATAAGGACCATGTGAAATCTGACAGAAACTTGAATGTTTCATCTGAATATTAACAGATTTTAGACAATAAAAGAATGAATGTCTTGAATCATTGAAGTACTTTTAGATTTTTACATGTAATATAAAGAATTAAACAATTTTTCTATAATTTTTGTACAAAGTATATTAAATTTGCACAGATTTTATCAATTAAATTTTGTTTTGTTTTATGACTATGGGCTCAAAACCTACCAGCACGAGGACGCAAAACAGAAAATAACAAAGAAATGGCCATATCTATAAGAACAAAATGAAGCCTCAATCAAACTTGTATGACAGATTTGGATAATGGCCATATCCCAATACACAGTAAAAATCGAGAATTCAGGAAATCACAAACCGAAGGCATACGAAATTAGGATAAAACAGGAACCAAAGCAAACAAACAAAAACCTCCACCACATGAAAGGAAGCGAACTCCCAATTAGGATGAGACCAGGTGCCCAGGAAGAGTCAGCATCTCCTGCTTGCATGCTACACCGGTCGCTTCAATTCGGCAGACATATCACATCCGGCTACTTCCATTTTGGAGGATACAAGTATAGTCTGTGGTTGGATGATTCAAGTGGTCTAAGACAGAATATCATTCACCATTCTGGACAATGGGACATCATAGTGTATGACGAGTTCCTCGTATCCACCGTAGAACTTCCTCAGTGACGATGTTAGTCGATCACAAACGTATCCCTGACTAAGAAGCTTATCTGAAAGACGCATAGCTCTCAGAACAAAATCTGTATATTTGCGACTTACTCTGCCATAACGTATCAATTGGGATATGAACACGCCATAAGGAGGCGATGAAGGGATGTTGCTACTCAGAAAAGTTTGAAAATAAAGTCATTATGACTGAAACTGAAGTATGTTAGTTTATATCTTTTTTGATGCTGTCAGTTATCTTTTTTTATATCAATTTTTCATTTTTGCTTTAAATTTTTCGTTAAAAATTGATATGTTAGTTCATGATCAGTCATGTATATATGAGGGTATTTTGAAAAATATTAAATGAAATATTGATTAATGAGAAGTGAGAATGCATGAAGTATTCAAATATATTTTTAAATCCGAGTTGATAGGAAGTCAGAAGTTCAAACTGAAGAATTTAAGGTTCTTCACATTGTTCAAAGAATAATCTGGTGAAAGATGTTATAATTACGAGTTAAAGAGGTAGGGATACTGATGAGAGAAAACGTCAAATAGCGAGCAAAAAATCACATAAAATGCATCATTTTTAACGAGGTTTATTATACTTCTGTATCTTTTCATGGCAAAATGGGATAAGAGAAATTAGCCTTGAGGTTATTTTATCAATATAATCGCAATCAGGAAACTAAAAACGGTTTTATTTCGTACTTATCAGATATATATGTCACAGTAACTTTCGGGCGCAAAATACGCACAGTGCAGAAATGGACAAATTTCGCGTTTATTTGTAACGCTTTAATATTTGATTGGAACACACTCTTAATAGATTGTTTCATGATATCAAAGGAAAAAAAGGCGCAATTTTAATCTATTTTACCGATCTAAAGGCTGATTCTAAAATAGTCATCCATCCCCCCTCTTTTTTTTTCGTTTTTCGCCTGTGGGACATTAAACCCCCCCCCCCCCCCCCCCGGTTCAGAACCCCACTTAGCCAGAAAATTTGTTTTATTGATATACACCTTAGGTGAAAGTGGCATTCTGAACCGAGGGGGAGGGGGGAACAATGTTGTAGAAAAACGTTTCATTTTCCATTTATTTCTGTGGGAAAATCTTATTTTGACCCCCCAAATCGGTCTTATTTTGAATAATTTATCCAACCTGATAGAACATTCATATCTAAACTTACAAGTTACTTGTTACATTTGTATTTCTACTGAAAACATTTCTCGAGTTTTGCATTTTGAAGTTTTGACTTTTCAGGGCATATTTTACATCTTGTCTTAACAACTTTGAGACGAGAGCTTTGATCTAGCTCTGATAATCGGTTCTGATTGAAGATAACCACCTATACAACATTGGGCAAAAGAAATAGATGTGCAAAACTTTGTTGAAATTAAAGTGAAACTTCATTTGCACATTTGACGATAGTAAATGAAAAGGAATAGTTACTCGTTCTTGTCTTACTTTTGTCATTTCGACGTAATTTAACGGAGTTTTTTTTTTATCCTAATGCATTGTACTTTATTAAACGTGTTGTTGTGGATCTCTTTGTCTCCTGATGTTTGTTGGAGTTGTTTTGTCTGATGTTCGTTGTTTGTTACAATCCTGTGGGTGTGTTCCGCTGTGTTACTGGATGTTTTGTTGTTCCCTGTTGTTTGTTGAAGTTGCTGTGTCTGATGTTCGTTGTTAGTTACAATCCTGTGGGTGTGTTCCGCTGTGTTACTGGATGTTTTGTTGTCCCCTGTTGTTTGTTGAAGTTGCTGTGTCTGATGTTCGTTGTTAGTTACAATCCTGTGGGTGTGTTCCGCTGTGTTACTGGATGTTTTGTTGTCCCCTGTTGTTTGTTGAAGTTGCTGTGTCTGATGTTCGTTGTTAGTTACAATCCTGTGGGTGTGTTCCGCTGTGTTACTGGATGTTTTGTTGTCCCCTGTTGTTTGTTGAAGTTGTTTTGTCTGATGTTAGTTGTATGTTACAATCCTGTGGGTGTGTTCCGCTGTGTAACTGGATGTTTTGTTGTTCCCTGTTGTTTGTTGTTGTTTTGTCTGATGTTGTTTGTTGTGGTCAGCACAAGGTGGTCTATCTGGAGATCTTTTTACATATCGATTTTTATCCTTAATAAAGAGTAGCAAATGCTTAAAAATTCTTATCAACCCAAGAAAACCCCTGTTTTAAAAACTGACCGATCTATAACAAGAGAACCATCGATTCAGACAAAGCGGTGACATTAAATAACTGAATAGCCATTGTTTAATCATCAAACCTCCCAGTTCTTCTTGACATTCAGACAATTTGAGACAAAGAAAGGCGAGAAATCTGAAACATTCAATTTGAAACTGTTATTACTTTTATAATATATTGTGGCATCAAAGTTTGATCATTCGAGAAGATATCACGATGTTCCCAACAATATATATTGTGTGATCTGTGAAAACCAAAGCCTTATTTATTAGATATAAAGAGAGATTGGTTAGAATCACCCACGTGTATTAGGTCTAATGTTATAACTTGCGTCATCAAACTGGAGACGTCTATTATTTCGTTGTGGTTGTCTGTCTATCTTACTGCATAGACATATTTACATGAAACCATTTTTGAAATGGTTGCAATTTACGGGTAATATCTTTAATACATGTAAATAGGTGATAGTTTGCTTATGAACTTATATGATAAAATAGTGTTTACAAACAGGACTTGAGATGAAAACGTGGAAAATACTTGTTTTACGTGAAAGCTGAAGGATTTTCGACTACATCGCAAGACAAGTGTATCTTCCCATTCCTATCGTAATTATACTGTAGATGCTCTTGGATATAAAATGTTTTGGGATTTGTTATTTCAAGTTTAGAAAAAAATGGAAAAGAGGAATGTATTTGTCCATTTACATGTTTAATTATCACATCATTGGACATATGATATTTTATGTTTTCGCACAGGGGTGTTTCGGTATTATGTGTTGGCTGCTACCGTGTCTAGCAGGAGATCCCCTCCTTTTTATGATACTAAATTGTGTAGTTGCGTAGAATAAAATGATAATACTTCTTTTTCGATTAATTCATGAAAAATATGTTTATCTTGCAGTTGCCCTACAGAATAAGCCACTAACAAAAAAGAAAGGAAAGAAAGAACAACAACAACATCCCTCTGAAGGAGTGATAATTTTCTTGACAAGAAAAAGCATTGGTAATTTGTCACGGACGAGGGTGAGCGTCATTGATTTTTTGCGCCAATACCCACGACTAAGATAGTGTGAGGAGAAAGTTACAGGTGTTGAATTGCAGTATAACGAGACCGATGCTCTGATAGGGGATAGTATCTACAATGACTATGACAGATGAATGGGACAAGCTGTAAGGGGATTGAAATCGGAGGATCACCTCTCTTTTGTCAGATCGCTCCAGGTAAGTGGTTTTCTTAAGCAAATTTATGGATAGATAATTACACTGTTGTTTTTTCTTGCTGTTTTATGATTTTATGGAAAAGTCAGAGGAAATTATTTTATCATAATATCATTTTATTTGTTTAGTGATAAAAATGGAGAAAAAAAATACTGGATAAATCAGAGGCAATAAATCATATGACAGAATTTGCTGTCATGAAAAGGAACTTGTATGATAAGACGTTTTCTATGCGATCATAGTGTAAGGTCTTGTAAAAAATTTTTGGCTTTCATTTTATTTTCGACGATATTCGTGTCGTCAAATTATATTCATTATAATTGTCAAAATTTTTTTAAAGTATTTTTTTTTTTATCAATCCCTGTGCTGTGTAGAGAATAAGTGCTTCATCCGTTCTGAATTTCCCTTTGAGAGCAATATCATAATGGATAAATAAAATAAATGAGCTGAGTAGATAAGTACATGATTAGGATTATTAATTAATCCTCAACGGTGGTAATTTCCACCTCAAAAAATATCATATCAATTGTGCCAATTTCATTTTTCACGCAAGCGTTTCAATATAGATTAGGAGGAGGCCCGGTCGCGGCGATAACAGCGGAACACACACTCATGAGACGAGGAATATAGGAACACACTGACGGAAACAAGAACAACAATATCACATCACTGAAACATAAACGACAACACTAAATAATCTTCTTTTTGTCCATTGTAAAAACAAATTTCATTGGCGGTAGCTCAATTACAAAAAATATTGCAGTGCTGTACACATTCAAAATGGTACACATATATTCAAATACAGTAAATGCTGTCGCACTATGGTCATGGTCATGGTCATGGTATCGGAACTTAGAAAGTAGAACTTCCAAAATATATTCTGACAGCCCGGAAGCAGTCTAGTGTTTTGGTTATTGTGGCGTAAATTGTTCTCGTTGTCTCTTGTTGTTGGTTGACGTGGTATGAACAGTTGGTTGACGTATGAACAGTTGGTTGACGTGGTATGAACAGTTGGTTGACGTGGTATGAACTTTTTTTGTTCTCAAGTATGTGTGTGTTCCGCTGTGACCACTGCAGTGACTGCACCATCGTCTTCTTGGAAATATTTTCCTATTTATTAACATAGCCAAGATCTGTAGGAGGAATGACGATTTTTAGTTTACCATCATATTAAGTTTATTTGCCATATGCGCATCACCACCACGAAACAACCCCCCCCCCCCCAAAAAAAAAAAAAAAAACCACACACCCCCCCGAATTTCAAAGAATACATATCGGTCGATTTCGAACGCCTATTGCTTTTTAAGTAAAGTACATTGTCTTATTTCGAGAAGTGTTTTGATCTTTAGATCTGTGATCGATGGTGCCGTAAAATCTTCAAACAAACACGTCAATAAATAACATTAAACGACATTATCTCTTAATGGCATTGGTGTTTTTATTATATTTCTCATTAGTACAGCCCCGACCAGTCGAAAGTTTAATATTCGCTTTCAATTCGTAAACGAATTGAAAGCTTTTTGAAAGCTTAGCTTTCAAAATTTCGTCAGCGATTGCTTTCAAAATTTTGAATACTCAAGAGATGACGAAATTTCGTCAGCGATTTTTCGTTAACTAATTTTCGTCAGCGATTCCCTAGCTTTCAAAATTTTCGTCAGCGATAGCTTTCAAAAATTTTGAAAGCTATAGTTAACGAAATTTCGTCAGCGATTAGCTTTCAAAAAATTTGAAAGCTATAGTTAACGAAATTTCGTCAGCTATAGCTTTCAAAATTTTTGAAAGCTAATCGCTGACGAAAATTTCGTTAACTATAGCTTTCAAAATTTTTGAAAGCTAATCGCTGACAAGAATTTCGTTAACTAGCTTTCAAAATTTTTGAAAGCTTTTTTCGTAAGCTATTTTGTGTCGAGAATACCAAGATGGCCGAAATCAAAGCAATCATCTTCATAATTTGCTTGATGAAATAGTATTAATTATGATGTTTATTCAGATTAAATTATGAAAATATATATTCCTGGATTAAATTATATATTGTATCTTGTTTATTTTTATAAGTTTATTTGAAGATTCCGTGTTTCCCAGACCGGTGTGTTCCCCCATACACCTACTTGGTTCAAATAACATTATGTTAATTGGGGGTGAATGGGGCCATCAAAAGGGTATGCTTTGCACTAATTAGTTACCTGAATTTACCTGTATTTGTATTACCTGTAAAGGTAATATATGAACAACTTCCACTTCATCTAAAATCTAAATGTATATATATATACCAGAAAATTTACATCTGACCGGCCAAATTCTGACTAAATGAGGGGAATTTATATCCAGTGAAACCCCGGCTTCTCTGTGACTGTCGGAAGCTTTGAAAGATATTTCACAATCGGTGATTTTTTGAAGTGCCACGCCGATAAAGAGACGCCTTCTTTCATCCTCTAAACTGTGCAGAGGAATTCGCCCGAGGCGTGCTGCAGCCATTGCAAAAACAATATGGCACCCGAGCGTTCAAAAAGCTTTCAAAATTTTCGTCAGCGATAGCTTTCAAAATTTTCGTCAGCGATAGCTTTCAAATCTTTCGTCAGCGATAGCTTTCAAAATTTTCGTCAGCGATTGCTTTCAAAATTTTCGTCAGCGATTGCTTTCAAAATTTCGTCAGCGATTGCTTTCAAATATTTTGAAAGCTCCGAGATGACGAAAATTTGAAAGCTAATAGCTTTCAAATCTTTCGTTAACTAAGATTAGTTAACGAAATTTTCGTCAGCGATTTTTCGAAAGCTTTTTAGAGCTTTCAAAATCTCGTCATCTCAGTAGCTTTCAAAAAATCGCTGACGAATAGTTAACGAAACTTTCGAATTTAGCTTTCAAAATTTCGTCAGCTCGGCGTTAAACTTTCGACTGGTCGGGGCTGTACTATTTGCTGATTTACGTATGATTATCATTCTTTTTCCAATATTTTAAAGTTTTTTTAATGTCAGATCTCGTAGATTTGTTACATATCAAAAGTGCGTGGGGCTTACACGTGGATGTACTATTTGCTGGCCAGGTGAATTTACATGTTCTAAGAAAAGAAAAATCAATGGTCAATTTGTAGCATCCTGGAAAGAAAGAAAGATAGAAAGAAATTAGCAATAACTTTTATTCTATATAGCAAGTCTTGGTAATCTCTAGGGATCCTGATTTATCAGAGCGTTCTGAAAAGTAATCCAGATAAACACACCATTTGCTGTTTATAAAAGAGATAAACATTAAAAGTTGGCTTCGGATGACAATTTGTTTCCCTCCTCGTGTTGTCATTAATCTTTCATGTTGTCTTTGCTTAGTTTATTGATGTTCCTGTTGATAGTAGTGTGTTAAACGTCTTCAAATTCAACAGCATCATTTAAGAACAGATAGACCAGACATGCACGTTTCGGGTATACTAAACCCATGTCAGTGATCCTCAATCTAAACAATATAATATGGTCAGAGAGTGTGAAAGTTATTATGTCCAAAATGTACTGAAAGACGTAGCAGAATGGGTGGGATATGATGCTACAGGACCCACATTTTAGAAATTTCAAGAATTTTGATAACAGAAGTTTTGAATGCGTTGAAGAAACGATCAACCGAAGTTGATCGAACTTGTCTACATGTGCCCTCGGGGACTCCTGGTCCACCAGCAGTGACACTCACCAAGTAGTACAAATGTTAAACGTCTTCAAATTCAAAGTGTCTGGTATCATTGTCTTGGTGTGGTTGCTTTGCATGATGTCTGTTACAATTTCGTGCGAGTGTACTCCGCTGTTTTCACTGTAACTTTGTCTTCTTGCATATCTTTTTTTCTGATACCATGTAACTGACTAAACCTAAAGGAAGTAATGAAATCGGATGCAGTCAGAATTATTTCGTCTAGTAAAGCTCCAATTTTGACGGAACAAAATCGACTCTCAATCGAAGTACACTGTCATTACAACAAATGATAAAAAACAATTAAGGTGTACATGTAAGAACTAATTTATCATCTATGAATGAAACAAAATATCATAATTGAGAAGCATTTTTGTAATGAGCAGCTGTTCAAGTAAACACAATAGATATAATTGATCCATATGACGTTATGTGACTCTAGGTTTAGAACCATACATACATGTATCTATCTTTGTTTATTAGCTATTGGCCGTTCCTATCCAATTCCATTCACTGTCTCTCGATATCTGTCTCTCCTTTCGGGGTAACAACATGATTAGAAATTCGATCCTTTTTTAAGTGGAAAGGATAGGTACATGTTATACGTGTAGGTATGATGTCCATATTCAGACAAGGAATTTGAGTTAGCTTATCAAACTGAGAAGTAACTGTTTCTTCTTCCTTGAAAAAACGATATTTACATGGAATGACTATGTGATTACTGTAATTCCTAAATAAGATTGTGAATCATTCCATTGTGAGTAGTTTTAATGGCATACCTCTGTACTTGACAAGGTCTTCGGCAGAAAATTTAGGTCAAGTTTAGACTTTTGCTCTTGTTTTGATTCAATCTATTTCTGCCTCGAAAAACAGTGATGGGACAGATCTTACTTGTTGAAATTTTATAATAAAACATATACTGGTATTCCAATATTGACAATTATGCGAATACTCAGTACAGTAACTCCGAACTCAGCATAATTCTGCTCCCTACGTGCCAGATATTTTTTGTGTCGCCTGCGAAGCTTTGGGATCACTTTGTCCGTCTGTCTGTCTGTCTGTCACACTTGGATGTCACATTCTATAAAAGTGATTCCTGTGTGTCGCGATGTTTCGCAGGCGACACATGTATTCCTTGGAATGTATGGCGGCATACTTCTGCCCTCTATGAAACTAAAGAATAGAAATTTGCCATCTGAGCCTCCTAAAGTCGAGGTTGAGAAGAATTTGAAGAATTCTGTCAGGAATGCAATTATGTAATAAAGCTTATCGAAATTAATGCCTTAAATACATAGAACTAACAGTTTATTTTCGTTCTTTCCATTTAAACACATTATATATACCTATTCATCAATTCGCCATGCAAGTCAATTAACAGAATTCCTGGTTCTTTCCATGAACGCCCTCGTTACAAATTGGCGATTTCTTCATCCGAGCAAACTCTCCGCTGATGCAGTGCTGATGCCTTGTTTAGCCAATTATAGTCCGTCAGGATCGTTAAGGCAATGGCGGATAGCTGAAAAGCTGACGACATTTACATTTCCGGTGATTTGAAATACAAACAAATTACGGCGTCGGTTCGGACAAATAGGGTCTTCTATGCAGAAGCATTGCTTGAAGAGGAAGCCAAGATTTATCGTTTTGACTTTTGCGTTTGAAGATTTCTATCACGAAAAATAAACGTCGCTATATTGTCTACAAAGGATGTTTCTTTTATGTTAATAATGGAAGAGAGGAGGCGTCGAGCAACACCTTAGCATGGTACGCCTCATCAGTCAGTCTGCAAAATAAGGCAATGCCTCCGTTTATCCTTTTCTATGAACGTTCTATGCTTTTATTTAAATAGGCGTTAAATCGTTTAACAAAATCCCCCGCCATTTTTTTAACTATATGGCGCTGTTTGTTTTTATCAACCAAACTAGGAAACCCCCTCTCCACGTACTTTTTAATTAAAGGTTTTTTTTTCTTAATTTTCCTAAATTTCATCAATGAAGAAAACGTTAAAAGATAATACCCATTGGACTACATCATATTTATTAATTTCATCTCATGAGCTAAGTATTAATTCATAAAGTTTTCCCTCGTTTACTTTCAACTGATCAAAAGAATAAAAACAAACACCCATACATGCAAGTATTTTGTGAAAAGTACTCCATTTGATAGTCATCACAGCTACATATCTTTAAGATTTTGAGAGCTAAGGTATTTTAATTACGATCAAATGTGAGGAAAAAATCAGATTTAATTACAGATCCATAGATACAGAGTACGAAAGGGGTAATGTCTAGGTTTGCTGTAGATGTGGATTGTTACCGAAAATGAAAAGTCTCTTCACATACTACCCACCCTCTTTCTCCTAACACTGCAAGAGATCTCTAGATTTCCACAAATAAATGGAGGTACATGAAATCCCCGTTATGTATAGAATAACAAAAAGGTTTTAGAGGGTCTAGAATCCACCCACACCTTTTTCATTACCTACCCTAGCTGTTCAATAGTTCAAATCAATCGCAATCCTCTTCCATTGATGCGAAAACGAATAAATACTTTTAAAAGTAATTCGATCACGACAGATTTTCGCTGACTTTTTGATTCAGTTTGCTTTAACCCACAGCAGGGTCACCATGATCAATGTGCATGAAGTACAATAATATCCTCCAGGCTTTTTGGTAGTATAAAATTTTAATCTAGCTTTACGACTCTGTTAAAAGGATATGTACTACATGTACGTGATATGTACTGACAATATATCCAGGTAAAAAAAACTTACCTTGTCACTTTGATTAATCAGATTTGATACTGCCACTATATCATTTTTCTGTGAAATTCCGTGGATTTGTCGAAGGTGATTTCATTCTTGGATTCGTGTGTAAACACTCTCATTCCATGGTAAGTTCATACACGTGGCAAATTGCGAGATTATTGTTAATAAAATTTCCGACAACAAATAAACAGCTAAAATAATGTTCTCTGAATTACTTCAATTGCATATATTAATTAAAGGTTCCACGTGTGTTGACAGGACATTAAACTCGTGTATTTGTATATGCATCTGGAAAATTTGACAGGCTGTCAGATTCCAAAGGGGTGGTATGGGAACCAGATATTCAATTTTTCATAAAAACTAAGAGTCAATGTTTGTAAAATTTATGGGGTCCTGGCAATTGATAACCCTGACCTCCCCGTTCACCTATATACATGTATATACTTTTAGACATGTGCGCTGTTTTCAAATGGCCCAGTGTACTAAGCAGCATGGAGCAAAACCATATAGGTTGAGCCCCTCTCCCTCCCCGACGGCTTGGATCTCTCTGGAAGAAATTCTAGGTCATCTTATGATATCGTATTGCCATATTATACAATTATTGCGCAGTGATGAGGTCGATATGATAATTTATGGAGTGATAAAACCAATATCGACCGAGGGCGAAGGCCGAGGTTGATATTGGTTTTATCACTCCATAAATCATCATATCGACTGAATTATATGTGATGTAACTGTTTTATCATACACATGAAAATGGTAGCTTAGATTTTGCTTTCCTAGCACCGCTCCATTTCACGATTTTTTTTTCAGATAAACGTTTGTACTGTATTATATAGTTAAAATGTTTTACATATAGTAAAAACGTTTTACCCCTCATCTTTTATGTTTTTATTAATTCAAAAATTGCTGCGAAATATCACGCTCAGTCAAAACTTTGTTTGCTGCCGACTGTCATTTTTACTAATACACAAAACCGGAAACGCGTCAATATGACCGGAAGCAGTTCAATACGAGGATTAATCGCATTGCACCTGACCGTTTTTCGCCAATGAGGAAGCTTATAAATGGTTATGTATATAGACACATGCGCCGCACTGTCAATATACCCAAGCGGGATTGATCTTTTCAAAATCATGATATAGGTTGGACCCCTCCCCGACGGCTTGGACTTCTCTGGAAGAAATTCTAGATCCTCCCATGATATCGTGTTGCCACATAATACGATATAGGGGGAGGCACTCACTTCTTACGTAAAGCTGTGATTTGTCTTTAGATCTGCGTCCTTTGAGATGAGTGCTTCAAGAAAAAAAAAATGAAAGCACGGTTCTGGTCTTGTCAGCGACGATAAAGCCCCGTAATTACATCATTTCTGATAAATATATAATAGTGATGAGCTAGGCGCTATATGCAGAAAATAGAATTCTATGAGTGACGATAGTTTATCCGTCAACTGAGGCAACTGAACGGAAAGTGATAGAATTTATGGATACAGCCGCTGACAATTCTATTATGAAAGCATGGGCGAATCTAGAAAAAAAATCCAAGGGCGAGTCCAAGCCGTCCGGGGGAGGGGGGGGGGGGCAAACCTGTTGTTTTGAAACAAATTATACGTTCAAATGGGCATGAAATCATCCTTTTTTTTTGTATTTTTTACAAATTCCAGAGGAGAGGTCTTAATTTGTACCACTTACCCAAACACTCGCTTTAGATCAACGCTTAGAAAGCATTTGTAATGAATGATTTTATTTAGAAAAAAAATAGCGAAAACAATACGATATTGAATGATATTGAACGTCTAATGGAAGTTATAAGAGATTGGAATTTTACGATTGTATTTTCAGGTAGGTGATTTGTCAAAGAAAAGATCGATCAACTAGCCAGATCAGTCCAACTTCATTACAGCGGCGTGAACCTCGTTATAGCATGTAAAGGCTACGCGGACTTTACAGTATTTAGTCTCTTTTCCTCTGGGAAAATGATTTTCAAAGAATAATAAAGGAATCCAACATGACTATCTGGAGAAATAGGAGAGGAGCAATATACGTCAGCAATTTATCAAATTTGGACTTCATGGAAACTGACCGGAATTCATTCTAAGTTAAAGATCAGGTAAGTTTCTTTATTTACAATTTTGTACAGAGGTTTTACATACTTTACATTTGTACATGTGATCTGGATAATGATACAGATACAAATAGTCAAACGCTTTCATATACGTTAAAAAACGTAATGATTATTTCACATAAAATAGAAAAAAAAAATTGTCGCAAGTATGGTGTTAAATTAAATAATTGACTTTTTTATGGACTGATTGAATTGATTCTACAATAATACAATTAAACTGCTGGAGCGCAGTAAAATTGGATTTCAAAGAGAATGGTATGGACTTATTTTCTCTCATCTTGCAAATTATCTAGGGCACATAAACAGAAAAGGCAGGTTTTCGTGACAAAACAAATACAGAATGTCACAGTACATTTCGCTTGTGTAAACAAATGTTACTAGAAAACTGTCGCATACAACCGGTGACAAACAATCATTTACTTTGGCAAATTGGGCGCTGCGTGTCAAACGGCCAGTCATTATACATGTAACAAGTCAAAATTGATTCCATGATGACATGGCAAATTTTGATTGAACCGCACGAAACATGGAAATTGTAGATATTTCAGCAAAAACGGCATGTTGTAGGTGTAAACAAGGGGGTTACTCTTTCTTATGTATTGAAGCAGCTTGATTTTAACCCCCCCCTTATTATACCAACAATGCCAGAAAAAAAGAAGAAAACAAACCAAAAACAACAACAAAAATGGACGCGCATGCGTCAAAGTAGTCGTTAGTCAAGCTTTTTTTGAGCTGAGGACCAACATGATGTAATATTTGAAGATGTAGAATAAAGAAAAAAAAGAACAGCTTAATTATTATAATTGTAGTATCTTTGCTAAAATTATGTATGGAGATAAATCTTCTTGATGAACAAAAAAGAAAAACAAAATTGGAACTACGCTTTAATCCTAAATTTCTTACGATATATGCCAAGGATTGCAGCCTGATAAGGGATTAGGTGGAAAGAAGCATCGCTCGTTGATAGAATATTGCTTGCATATTTCTAAAGGGAGGTCAAGTACATGCAACAACCATTCCCCACCTAGAACTGCGAGAAGATGACTTGTGCGATTCAGTGGCAATTTTAAAACAATTTCGTTTTTGGTTGGGAATTTTCTCCATCATTCGTGAAGTTCTATGGCTATCCGGATCAAGGGCACTTGTGCACACATGTGCCACAGACTTTACACAGATTTGTTCCATGTCACCATGTTGCGTTAGCCCAATTTTCGTACTTCGTATGTTCAAGGAAACAAGCTAGGAATGATGAGAACACAGTCTCCGTATAAAATTAATTCGATCTTTTAAAACAAAACTCAGAAAGTTAATGGCTTTTTTTAAACTGTTTTGGATCAGAATTGATATCTGAATTAATTTCATGAGTTTTTGTTTTGGATAACATTTAAAAATTTAAGATACATTAACAACTACATCTTTGTTTTTGTTTGGATATTTTGTTTTGGTAGATATATATGTTGAATAACCACTAGACTCCATAGAATCAAAGAATAAAGCATCATGATTTTGATACATAAAAGACCATAAATACCTGCTAATGAGCCAAATTGTACAATACATGGCCTTTATTTGATAAATGACAGTTCAATTAGCGAAGATAGTGTGGGAGTGATGGAGTGATGGACAATGGACGAACAATTTGTGCATATAAGCAATCTGATAGGGTTATGACAGCATGATTAAGGGATAAAGGCACCGTGATTATTTGATTTTGCTCTATTAAGCAATTATGCATTGATTGTAAGAAGTTCCTTGATATATGATGCATGTTTCTATATATCGAAGTCTAGAAGGATGGTCGACTTTTAACACGATGTACTTTTATTATACATTTATCAAAGAATTTGAGGTAGTTAACAGGGGAATAAAGACTTCTTAAAATTATCCAAATGCCTTGTCGTCAAGTTTTTACTGACCTGAACTTTGTGCTTTGTATGCGTGTTAGGAAGGCTTAGCTTTGTATGCGTGTTAGAAGCTTTGATGCGTGTGACCGCCTATGTTCAAAGTATTCTGAAAAGTTTGTTTTTCTTAATTCGGATATCTTACTTTTAAGAGAGACACAAATAAGAATTTTCAACTTAAAAAATGACATTATTTCACACATTTTGTATGTATGACCATTCTCAACATGTAAACAACTAGAAAGGTTTCTTGTTGCGGTTGCAACAAGAGTGTCTTCCTCCTATACAATTTTTGGTTTGGAAATATGAAGGACGTCACATTACATGTATTTATATTATATATTTAAGTTTTCAAATAGCAGTAACATTAAATTTTCAAACCGATAATTGTTGGTGAGCAACCATTTGATTTTGGGGGGGGGGGGGAATTCTATTGCCAGCCGGTAAAATTTTTTCAGCAATTTTCTGATTAGGCCATTTTTTTCAGCCATTACCAGAGTCGGAGAAAAATTTTCGCCGGTTCTTCGGGCCGGATTTAAACAAATTGTCAAATGTTGTGAATGTCTGTGTAAGTTAAACTCCCCGCTGTTACAGAGTATGAGTTAATAACCGTTCCTTCAGATGTCTCTTTGCAATTAGCAAATTTCAGACAGATTGTATGATGTTTAAATACAACCTTTTCTAGATTTTTGTGCCTATGCGTATTAGGTCTCTGGTAGATACAGCTATGTGAACAGTTTGTATTTATATTAATTAATTTTTTGACTTTAAATTGTCTGGCACAAAGGGCCAGCAAAAATTTCGGAAGTCGGAAGACCTAATGACATAGGCGGCACTATAGAATAGCGAACAAACTGGAGAAAAAAAGCGGAACTGAAAACGAGCGCATGCGCGAGAGATTGTTTTAAAGATTCATCAAGTGGTTGGACATTTGTACAAATAGAACTGTCGAAACACAACTCAGATGTCTTCAAACAGAGCTATGAATCCGAAAGCTGGACCTGCTGCTTTCGAGAATTCGCATGAAATCTCGTGGATCACGCGACCAGAATTATGTCCTTTATACAAACAAATCGCAGACAAAGTACATGATCATGACGATAAGAGGATCAGACACTAAATCTGTTATGACCGGCTTATGGCGAGAACCGAAAGAGTTAGGGACTTGTCTAAGGCATCTAGAATTTCGCGATATAAATAACCGCTTTTATTGAAGCTATATGTCACACGGGGAAAAAGAATTATTGCACGAAAGACTGCTTCCAAGAAAGATAAAGACAAAGTACACCATGGGTCTTGTGTTTTGTTTTATAGGGCACAAAATTAAAGAATTGTCTTTGTCTATCTGTCTTTGTGTAGAATCTTATCAAAGTAATGGAGGTTTAACTTGAAGTACCAATAGAAAGTACAGAGGTAACGAGATAAAACGGTCGTTAACCTATCGTTCAATTATCAATATTCTTTGGTGATATTAAGATAAGTGAATCGTTATGACAACGTCAAAGATTGGTTGCAACTTTTACGATTATAGTGACTCGGTGGAAATGGGCTACCGTTAAGACCACAGGTGCAGTGATTGGGATAAGCATGCGCCCTGTGCCATAGTCACATTCAATTCTAAAATGGCACATTGAAATTTTACTTAGTGCGCCAATGTGGCGCATTAAATTTTCAAACAAATTGTGGAAATCTTCCGTTCTTTTATTTCAAATTTAAAGTTCTTCATGGGATTTTCGTATCAATTGATACACCAGGCAGTAATTTGAAAGTGTCATTTATTCAAAACGTACACCATCGATTCCTACTGCGACAATCCCTTTTTCAAAACTTTATACATGTATGTACGTACAAATGGACATCACCAGTTAAGATGATCGTGGAATTAAATTGATCACAAAACGCAAATTTCATACAAAGTTTTGTCATCAGATTTGGATGTACTGTATGTAGTTTACAACAATTTACAGCAGAGTTTGCGTGTGTCTTTTTGGGAAAGGGAGGTCTGGCAATTTTTAGCCGAGTTGCAAAACTCGGCTCTTAATTTGATGTGAGACGGGCGGGCGGGCGGGCGGGCGGGCGGGAAGGCGTCAACAATTGGTTTCCGGACTATAAGTCAACTACGAAAGAAGCTATAACAATGAAACTTCATACACTTACTCACCATTAGTCAAGGATGAGCCCTATTGATTTTGGGGTCAAAAGGTCAAAGGTCAAGGTCACAGGACTCAGATGATTGAAAATGGTTTCCGGACCATATTTCAGCCTGTATTGCACCTATAATCATGAAACTTGCCAGAAATGTTTCCCTTGAATCAAGGATGAGGCCTATTGATTTTGGGGTCAAAAGGTCAAAGGTCAAGGTCACAGGACTCAGATGATTGAAAATGGTTTCCGGACCATATTTCAGCCTGTATTGCACCTATAATCATGAAACTTGCCATAAATGTTTCCCTTGAATCAAGGATGAGGCCTATTGATTTTGGGGTCAAAAGGTCAAAGGTCAAGGTCACAGGACTCAGATGATTGAAAATGGTTTCTGGACCATATTTCAGCCTGTATTGCACCTATAATCATGAAACTTGCCAGAAATGTTTCCCTTGAATCAAGGATGAGGCCTATTGATTTTGGGGTCAAAAGGTCAAAGGTCAAGGTCACAGGACTCTGTTGATTGAAATTGGTTTTCGGACCATATTTCAGCCTGTATTGCACCTATAATCATGTAACTTGCCAGAAATGTTTCCTGTGAATAGAAAATGACCACTTTTGATTTTGGGGTCAAAAGGTCAAAGGTCAAGGTCACAGGACTCTGATGATTGAAAATGGTTTCCTGGCCATATTTTAGCCTGTATTGCACCTAAAGTCATGAAACTTGCCAATAATGATTCCCATGAATCAAGAATGACCCCTATTGATTTTGGGGTCAAAAGGTCAAAGGTCAAGGTCACAGGACTCCGATGATTGAAAGTGGTTTCGGACCATATTTCAGCCTGTATTGCAATTATAATCATGAAGCTTGCCAGAAATGTTTCCCATGGATCAAGGATGACCACTATCAATTTTGGGGTTAAAAGGTCAAAGGTCAAGGTCACAGGACTAAGATGATTAAAAATGGTTTCCCGACTGAATTTGAGCCTGTATTGCACCTATAATCATGTAACTTGCCAGAAATGTTTCCAGTGAATAGAAAATGACCACTTTTGATTTAGGGGTCAAAGGGTCAAAGATCAAGGTCACAGGACTTAGGTAATTGAAAATGGTTTCCAGACCATTTTTGAGCCTGTATTGCACCTATAATCATGAAACTTGCCATTAATTTTTGGGTCAAAAGGTCAAAGATCAAGGTCACAGGAAAATCTGTATCCTTGAAAATATATTACACGCTGATATAGAATAAAGAGAAGACCATTTCTTGATCCAGAAATTTTCATTTAGGACCACAAAATGTTGTTACAAACCATACACATTTCATGTTAGTCTGCATATTCATACTTACATTCCAGTTTTGCAACTCGGCATTTTGCATCTTCGATGCATTTTGAGCTTATTGAATCATAAATTGAGGATCAAAGCATGCAACAAATCTTTAAGACAATCTTTTGAGACTGTTTTGGTCAAATGCGTTCCCCTATTTCCCATGTTAAAATACAGAAAAGTCCGTCCAGACATTTTTTGAGTTTATATATTCTTGCTTTTTTTTTTGGCAAATTGCTCATGGTACATTCATTTTTAACAATGGCACATTCATTTTGTAAATGGCACATTGATGTTCCAGGATATGGGGCCATTGTCACATTCACCTGATTATCTATCCCGATCACTGCAGGTGTATGAATGTATTTATTGAAAAACATCATAAAGATACATAACATATTTACACAAAATTTCATTGAATATATAGACAACGACGACATATATATGTATGGGAACGATCACAGGAAGGTTTCTGAATTATGTGTGAATATTATAAAACCTTAATCAGAAAACATTTAAAATGGACAAAGCATACTTTATCATAAATCACAAAAACAAATGACATTAGAAAAAACACCATTAACATCTGAAAACAAAGAGACAATACCAATGGGCACATTACCGATAAATCACGGTCATTTGCTACTTCGACAGGAAATAGTGTAGTTATCCGGGTAACGTGCGCACTACCCTCCCGCTAAAGCCGACATCATATTGTAGAATATCTTTTCCTCCAGAGATTGTTAATTATTTCAGATTGAATAACACAAGTATGGTGTCTGTGGTCGTTTTGGGCGTGGTCCTTGGAGTTACGGGTGTTGTTGTCAGTGTTGTCCTGTTGGTAATCTGCAAAATGTACCGGAAGCGGAAACACCGCCATTGCATTCCTTCGTACAGCGGATATGACGCAGTTGGCGACTACAAGCCTCCATCTATAATGTCTGTTTCAACAACGTCACAGGTAAATACAATTGTGCACATATAAATGATGCTTTACATTTTCTGGAATGAACATGTCGGGGTGATAAATGTACAGTATAAATGCACTGTTTGATAAGGTGAGAAAAAAACCCCAAGATTTCACAAAATATCAATAAATTCTTTTTACGTCAAGCTGTTGAAATTATAAAATTCTTGATTTCGGCGACTGTTCCTCGATTCTTTTGGGTCTGCAGAGATGACATAATTATAATCTTCCAATTCCTTGAAGCATATTTCAGTGTTTCAAAAATCGATGCATCAGAACTCATTTATTTCCGTTTCAATAAAACATCTGTTATTGAATCATGTAAAAGTAATAAGTTTATGAGTTAGGAAACATTTTATGATTGAAATCAAATTGTTTGACATTTAATATAAATATCATAGCCTGATGAAAATACGTTTTACACACTGGTTGAACTCTTTACATTATAACATTTTCCCCAAATGTCTCTAATTTGATGGAAACAAATTTTTGTATCGTACCATTATATTCATAGACGCAAAATGCGATTGTAAGACAAAGACAAAAAAGAAACAACGTACGCATGAACCACCACAACCCCCCCACCCCACCCTTCCAACCTCCGGAAAAATCAAACATAAATGTATTCTCGTTAACATGACCAGTTTCCAGAATCCTCGGTCTCGCCTAGTTAGAGATTAAGAATTGATGTAAGTTGACTAGTCCTTTTCTTTTCTTCAAAAATAACATCTTCGAAGAATGGGGGGGGGGGGGGGAGTTTGGAAGTTTATGGAAGGCAATACGTACATGTGCCAAAATACAATTTGTTTTCATATCGTCAGAGAAAACGATTCAGTTCTGCGTGGTACGTACTGGTTTCCTTGAACTGTCCCCAAACCCGAATGCATTGATGATGCATTTTACATCAGAAAACCTACGTCGATAAATGGACAGTGAGTTAAAAACAGCATGTATTGTTACATGTACGCCAACCTGACGCACTTGTTGCGCTTCTTTAACTTTGTTCTTTAGAAATGTCGCAACAAAAATAGTTACGTTCCTTTCTTTTATCCTACGCGTGTTTGATCAGAAAGACCACATAAAAGTAGCAGAAAATATTACAGCAATGTGAAGTTTGTAAATATAACCTAAAAAGGTGACGTGATAAACTCCCCATCAACGCCCAGATTTAGCGTGTAAGACCACATCTTTGTAACGATTAATCGATCTGATTCTTTTCTGCATAAAACTTACATACGTATATATGTAGGCTAATAGACAGAGGTACATTGTTGCTGTTTTTCATACAGATCAAACATTTGTGACACGACACGAAGGATCCCATGTGTTACACTTTGTAAACATAATAGTGATAATACATAAGTACACGTACATACGGAAGGACAAACATGGCGTTCAAAGATCTAGATTTATTCCGAACATTTAGATGCTTGTTTTGAAACGACGAACAACATGGGTATATGTTTGAACCGATTGCTCTATGATTCATTTGAGAATGAGGAATTATCCATTTTGGCGAAGAAAAAGGTGCAAAGCAGACCCAAACCGGTAGGACGTGTTTCTTTTACTCTTTGTCGATTGTCAGAAACAGGGATTTAGGCGTTAGTGACAGAAAAAAATGAGAGAAAGTAATTAAAAATGAAGGACAAAGTTATCTTACTACACGTACTAACTTTACTTTAAGCTCATGTAACTTTTGCAGAAACAATATTCCGTTCATAATCAGAAACCGAGGCATGTCGCAGCCTTTGCAAAAATAATATGGCACCCGAGCTTTCAAAATTTCGTCAGCGATAGCTTTCAAAATTTCGTCAGCGATTACTTTCAAATATTGTCAGCGATAGCTTTCAAAATTTAGTCAGCGATTTCTTTCAAAATTTAGTCAGCGATTGCTTTCAATATTTTGAATGCTCCGAGATGACGAAAATTTGAAAGCTCATAGCTTTTAAAATTCGTTAACAAAGATTAGTTAACGAATTTTCGTCATCTTCTTTCGAAAGCAGCTTTGGGAGCTTTCAAAATTTTGTCATCTCAGTAGCTTTCAAAAAATAGATGACGAATAGTTAACGAAATTTCGCATTTAGCTCTCAAATTTTCGTAATCTCGGCATTTAACTTTCGACTGGTCGGGGCTGCAAGGTCTGTTGCACTGCGTTTATTAGTCTCTATGATGGGTTTCCGACGATGGACTCCGACTAGTCTTGTTGCCTTCTGCGACAATGAGATTCAATTTACGGAATGAAAATCCCCATTTATATCCATCATATACCTGACAATTGCGATTTTCTAGAAGCAAAATATCTATTTTGTCTTAACGGAGTGATTTGTATATAATTTCGTGCATTCGGGTTCTAAAAGTGTTAACAAAAATTGTCGTAGAGACATATTGTGTATTTCCATTCAGTATGAAAATATACCATTATGAAAACATAGTACTGTAACAGATTTTTATTAAATAAATGAATAAAATCGTCCAGAACGCTAATGTGATAAATATAAGGCAACTGTACTTAAAAAACAACTGAGAGCCATCTAGCTATCTCATTGCGGATTTAATAAAAAGAAGGAAAACTGAATGAATCAGTTGTAACTGGTGTCATCGTGATTTGTTCAGTATCTCGAAATATGATAATCTCTTAAAAGTTGCAATAAAAGTAGAGAACAAAGATCAAAATATCCAAATAAAGCCGCAATTAAGTAACCCATTCAATAGAGAAATTAATTTACTGAATGGCAAGGAAAACCGTTTTATGTTCATTCAGTCAAAATGATATTTCTGTATTAGATATTAATTTTCAGAGTCTACCTTACTGCGTAATATACTGAAGAAATTATAAAAATGGATTCCTTATTAAAGAAATTCTTCTTATTTTGCAAGCTAACAAGGTCGATCACGATCATATTTTTCTGCTCAGTCAGTGCAAAGAGATTTGTATTTAGTAGGTGGGCGTTATGGAGGTTAATACCTGAGTTCATGGACAGATGGCTGGTACTTCATCCTATAGAGGAAACATCTTGTTAAAGGCTCTCATCACCACTACACGTTGTCAATATCATGATTGGACTCAAGTTTTCAATATCCACTACTCAGGAAGATAATTTCATGATATGCCCTCATAGGCGGATCGAGATTTTGTCCAGGGCGGTACCCAGACCGTCTGGTAGGGGGGGGGGGGGGGTGCGGCCAAGGGATCGGTAGTCTACCAGCCTTACCTTTTTTAAATGATACGCAGAGTGGGGAAAATTACCATTTTGAAAAATTCAAAGGAAGTGTCCTGTACATCCTGGAACACCAACGTACGGGCCTAGATCCGCGCAAGGTCCAGTTTTTCTTGTTTACAATGATTATTATATGGCTTTATTCATCTAGGTAGCCATTCGATTGATGAAAGGACATTTATCTCCAGGTAGCCCTAATGGGAGGAAGCGGACAATATATGTAAAATGTTGGTGCTCATTTATTGCCTGGATACATAACTCGTTTCATCCTTTTATGGATAAAGGTTAATTTTAACTGAGTGTAACCATTCTTTTATTTTCATGACGCGGTGTACCTGATTTCCCAATGGCAATATCCGACTTCATCCGGGACATAAAAACGAATCCCTAATGGCGACTGACTCGATGTGACAACCTGCAAATCACGGAGGGCACTGCTAACTGAACCCTTGTTATCTTGGCGAGATATAAAATCTTCACTAAGCCTACGCAACGTGTCTACTAATTACAACAACTGATGCAAGACATTTTAGAATCGATAATCAAATGGCCACAGGTCTGTTTTTCTCCGACCGGTGTGTTCTGTCGCAGTTTTATCATTTAATTAAACCGCTAAAATTCTTTATTCTACTCCGACCAGGGGACAAGTCAAATTTATCGCATGTCATTAAAGTATTGGGATACTAGGTTTAAACCTTGTTTTATGATATCGGTAAAGTCTTGCGTAAACCTTATCACAATAAATGGTGATCCTTGCGGATACTTTCGGAAATGTTCCATCAAACCCAAGAGACTGAATAGAGCGCCAATTTTCAAAATCATTTCTATTATACCTATGAAAACATGAAAGGTATCCTATTATTATCAATATGTGGCACTGCTAGGTATCGCTCGAGTATGAGATTTTTTTCTCAAGTCATATCAAAAGTAATTTTAGCATAAAGAAAAAAAAAAAAGGATCTCCAACAATACTTCACAACTGCTCCCCAACAATCATTGAATAATCAACTCATATTTGTCGTAATGACGTAGAAATGAATCTCAACTTGTTGCCGTATAACAGTAACATATTTGAATGGTTTAAGTACATGTACTTTATAATGAAGACGTAGACGAATGGAGGTAAATAGGAGCTTAGAAAAATTTCATAACACGTTAATCAAGTGAAAATTCACACACGTCTTGTTAATAAAAACCGGCATTTGTTACCATAACACGAATTTTCTTCTTTCATATTCATAATTTATTGTATCTAGATGAAATCGAAATTAAGTCGTTCAATAAGATCACACGTCGATATGATTTTTCCCAACCACAGATTTTATGATTGTCAAGGTCACCAGAAATCCTCTTACCCAGTTTCTGATTCCACAGAAGCCAAAATAGAGCATTTATTACCAATGTCCGCGAACCGTCAACAGGATCATTAAGTCCGCCATAATGTCGCCCTGTATGAAATGTAATCGAAAAATAGATTTTATCGTCTGTAACAACAAGCAATTATGGAAGAGCCTTGAAAGCGCAGATCTAGAGGAGTAAGGGGTCAGGGCACCCTGAAATGTTCGAAAAAACCTTGATTTTTCCCGGTTTTACGTTTTTTTTTTTTTCAAAATCAAAGGATGAATCCTAACCCCTGACTAACTGATCCTCGACCCGCCCCCACCCCCGAAAAAATCTAGATCCGCCCTTGTATTGCATTTAATAACTCCAAAATTACTTATCGATCGCCCTCATCAAGTGATAGCTAAAGAATGAAGCCTCTAAAATGGAGCTTTAGTCCAAATTTCGTTATGATATATCTGTTAAACGGATGATTTATATCGATAAAAATGTGTTAAGAATCTTTCTAGGATTAAATGTGGTGATATGTCATATAAAGTCAAATCATAAATTCTAGGATTCTATGTGAGAAAAGGAGAGTGATCAAATGGATTCAATTGGGAATATAAAAGGCGCACATTTCCCACTAAAATTGTAGCCCAAAAAGAATAAAAAATAAAATAGAATTCTTCACAAAAACCACACATGAGAGAAATAATAACGTGCATGCGTGTATTTCTAGAAATTATTAAAACATACCTCCTACCATATCGCTCCATAAGAATACCTTAAAATAAAAGAATAGTGTCTCCTCAAAATTCTGGATTCACCCCCAGGTGATGAAGAGGAAGATGAGAAAGTTCTACGATGGTCAAATCATATTGTCGAAATATTATAGAGGATAACAGATCTGATACAGAATTTCTATCAGACGGTGACGATGTTATGATAAAGTATAATTAAGATATTACACATTGTTTCCCTCAAGTCTAAGTTAGAAAATACCCTTTCAAGACACCTTTAATTCATCTGACGAAAAATATAAAATGTAGAAAATGTACAAGTCCACCCACATGTACATGTATAAATCATCGATTGTCGTATATTTGTCTTTTTCTAACTTTCAATTTTGAATCATTTAAAGTGAGCACATGACTAGTAATGTGTTCACTTTTAATGATTCAGAATTGAAAGTTAGAAAAAGACATATATGTCGAAAGAATCAAGAGGGATTCAAAAGATACTAGTATAAGGCCATAATGTTCCTATGGAAAATCTAATGATATTGCCTTGCCTTCTCGACTTTGAGACTGAATAACTGATCGGTACTTCTTTAATGTTTATTATAGTTTATATATATTGGGTTTTTTAAATGTACAAGATACACAATGTACGTATTCCAGGATGTCCAGATTAGTAAGGAACACCGAACAGTACAGCCAAGGTCATCTAGAGGAAGTACTTGTACCTCCCGCGGAAGCATTTCCACTGTGTCACGTGGTAGTGTGAAAAGTGACCCCTTCAATGTGGAAGAAACTAGCAGTATTAGTGCGCGTAGTGATACCAGTGTCGACAGTCTTATCTTTGATCCAAATTTTGGTGAGTTCAAATACAAAGTTCAAAGCATCCAATGGAAGCATTTCCTACATGAATAAAAGATTGAAAAATGTGTAATACTATTACAGTCTTGGGACAGACCATGCAATTCTAAAAATAAAGATTGAAGATGAAGAATAGGAAAAGTCTTTGATTGAGCAATTACTAGTTTGATTAAAAAATATTCAATATTGAATTTCTTTATATCTAAAACTTTGATTTCATTTGTAATAAACAATATTTCGACACAGCTATGTCGATGTGTGATCATTCAAAGGGCAGATGACCGTCAGGGCCATATTGCTGTCATATGATGTTTGATCAGGGCCTGTCATGAAGTCCAGTCATTAATATTTGTTAGAATGCAACGTTATCCCATCGAAAACAAAACTAACTTCATCTTTTAATTAACTATATAGCAGCTTTCTTCAGAACAATAGATTATCTATTTTCAAAGTAGTTAAGAGCATCAATATATTTCAAATTGCAATTACCAAAGGAGTAAAGAAAGATTGACAGACTAATGGTTTTATAATTGCTTGTTCGCTTTAGGTGCTATTCGTCCCGATCTGTATCCTAGAAAAGATGCTGTTCTGCAACAGTCTTCATTGGAACAGAGTCTTGGAAGGCTTCATCTGAGGATAAAATACGACTTCAGAACTTCAGACATTGTCGTTCATTTGATTGAAGGTAAAGCATTTTATCCACGGCATGTAATGCAATTCTCTTTCTGTTTTATGAGCATGAAATTTGTGTCATAAAAATTTATCAGGAGAAAAAAAAAACAACACAAGCAAAACGAAACAGAATTTGAAATTTTTTTGAATAAGGAATGTCTGCAATTTAATCCACTCACCAACAATTTATATTTTGGGAGAAAACATTTTATTGGAAAATCAGCTTTCAGAGGAAAACAAATACTTTATTCATTGTCATCTCAAACGTCAACTTAATCCGCCTCGGAAACAAACATTTCCAAATAAACAACAAAATTGTCCTAATATCCATTATCTTTTCTTTTTCCTTCAGCTCAGGACTTGTCGTCAGAGTCAACTCGAGACGCAGAAGGGGGATTTGGAGACCCGTATGTCAGGATCTGTCTAATACCGGAAGTTGACGAACGCATAAGACAATCCTCTGTAAAACGGAAGACTTGTAATCCGTTTTATAATGAATATTTCAAATTCCCAGTGACATTTGATGATGTAAAAGACAGAATTCTACTTTTCCAAATCTATGATTACGATAAATTTTCTCGCCATAAATCAATAGGTGAAGTGAGCGTCGACTTAGGAAAAGTTGATGTCAGCAACAGTGTAGAATTATGGTCGGATATACAAAAAGCGACACAGGTACTTCAATATCCTTTTATTATAAAAAACAAAACAAAACAAAACAAAGAAACAAAACAGAACAAAAATTACAAAGACAGAGAACAACAAGAAACTTAGGAACTCTCACTATAGCACAAAATCATATCCAAAATCAATGTTATTTTTCCTTTTATCTTTTGAAGAAAAATACATGTACTTATGTCAAACGTTCTAATTTACAATTTCACTAATTTGCCTTTCTTGATATGCGTATTAAGCCAGCATTAACTCTGACACTCCATATATTGCAGTTTACTGGAGACATGGGGGAAGTCCTGTTGTCTTTAAGTTACTTACCCACTGCCGAGAGGTTAACAATAGTGGTCCTGAAGGCTAAGGAACTCGTCATGACTGGAGCCGGCGGATCTTGTGGTATAAACTGTTCTCATATCTCTGTTATCTTAAACGATAGAAATAAATATTTTGTAGTACTATAAAATGGAAACTGAATTTAAAGACGTATATGTCTTTCTTTAATTACTGCCATGATGGTCAAAAACAGGTGATTTCTAGCCGCAGAAACGGCCAATGACACTTGTATTTGATTGGTTGGGGTGTGTTGGCCGCAGTGCTTTCTATATGATAAATCCGGGAATTCAGGCCTTGGCCAGCACGATTCACAAGTTTTCCAGGGGACTGCTGACTATGACTCTAATAAAGCAAACCTGAACGATCGGCGATAATTTTAACCTTTAAGCTTTAATATTAAAGATACTGCCGGAATTCCTCATGCCTCTACGAATTCAAGCGCCATTTTGTAAGTTTACATTCATGCTAATCGGAACACCTCGACCTTTACTGTGTAAATCAGATCATGCGCGCGACACCTCGTATACCATATATGGAGCTTGTTATGGTAGCAACCCCGAGGTGCTCCGAGGTGCCCCGTGCCTAACCTGAAGGAACACTTGTAGGCACCCGAATATGGGAATGAACAAATACACACATGTTTACTAAAGACACCCAAAATTGAAACTTCATAGAGGGAACACCACAACCTAAGGTACGAACAAAAAAGACATCACACCGACGTAACAACAACCATTAATTTTATAAGATCAATGTACAGCATTTGTCGACCAAAACAGTTGTGTGGTACATATTATGGTTAAAAATGCTGTGGTCATCCAGATTACTTGTGTACAAGCCTCTCAGTTTTCAGGCAAATCGGAGGTTCCGATAATCACTTATTTGCTGTATGTTTCTCTTCGTTTTATGACTTTGCAGACATAATTATCAAACGCTGGGTCACTTAGTAAAATAGAAATTAATATGTCATTAGATGTACAGTGTATACAGAAATAAACAAAGAATGAAAACAGTAAATGAAGGATAATCTAAAACAAAGGAAAACAAAAACAAAAAGAACAGAAGAAAGATTAAAAAAAAAAATAAGAAAACGAAACATCCCAAAAATAGATCTATTCCTTTTTGAATACCGTTTTTTACGCAATAAAAAGCAATCTCGATCGTCATTCACACAGAAAGACAGAATTTTTCGCTTTTCCAAGTGACAAACCGATCTTGCCTATCAGCTACATTCATTAACACTCTACATGCTATCTGCCCATCATCAAACCAATAAATAATCGTCATATTTCTGAGTAGAAGCTACATATGATACAAAAACAAAATCCTTGTTCACACAAATAATTTCCATTTGTCGTAAATTTGCCCGAAAACAGATAATTGGAATGAAAAATGAGCAGAAAATCAATCGGACATGCGTATTGGATGAGCACCACTTCCGGTCTTGGTGGTTTTTATTTTGTCTAACACATTTCTCATGAGACATTATCAATGTCATGAACAACTGCGTGTCGGAATAAGTCTTTTGTGAGTTGCTATTGATTAATTGAAGAAAGCCACAAGATTTCAAGGATCAAAAAAGAAACGAAGGAACCAATATAGTAAAAGAATCATAAGAAATTACATGTATGCATCTTTGAATGATACTTAAATGTAGGCTTATTTCCTCTCTTTGTTTATTGTCTTTTTATATGCTGCCTACATGCAACATATTTTTTTTGAAAATGGAATTATTGTCTGAATAAAAAAGGATAAAATACAAAGTATTACCGGCGCCTTTGTTTTCCTCAAGTGCAAGGATAGATACTTTTGAATTGAAGAGTTTACAAAGATTGGTTATATTACATAACCTGATAGGGCACAAGTGACAGAAAATTTGCGTTCAACAGTGTTTCTTTTCATTTTGTCAATTGTTTTCCCTTGAAATATATTAAAGACTTTCAATAAAAACTGAGGGTCAATTTGATAGAGATGGCATAATGCACATGCCAAACAACAGAGGTGATTTTGAAAAAAAAAACAATTTTAGTGAAAATTTCCTTTTCTTTTTTGGATGTGCACTCTGTCGATTCCTTTCAAAGCTCAGAATATGATATCTAATTTGGTTTTCTTGTTTGAATTTACGCGTTATATACTGAGCTATTATATCCGCCATTCATGCTCTCATGATCTTTACTCGTTATTGTCGTTCGTTGACAGCTTTGTCATCAGGATATAATTGTTTGCTTTTCCGCCTGTCTGTAAATACATGTATGTCATAGGTTACGATTATTAAAAAAAACATATATCTAGCTAAATTTGATACATCTGCGTTTTTATTGGCTCATTAAAGATGAAACTGAGTTTAAATGTCACCATTGATCTTCTTTTATTAAGATTCCGATCAGAAATAAGTTTTCCAGTGCGTTTCTGTCTTTGTTACCCCCTCCCCTGGTTATGCAGCTTTGAATTTGAGTCACATCGGTAACTTTAAATGAAAAAAAATATTGATTTATTTCAGATCCCTACGTTAGAATTTCCTTAATCGTTGATGGAAAAAAGATCAAACGGAAGAAAACATCTGTGAAGCGAAGCACAACAAGTCCAGTCTGGAACGAGGCCTTATCATTCAATATTCCCGCTGAAACTTTGCCAAAGGTCAATCTTGAGGTCACAGTGCTAGATCATGATTTGATTGGTCACGGTGAGTTTGTTGGCCGTTGCATTCTGGGACCCGGAAGGGAGGGTACAGAAGGTCAACACTGGAACGATATGCTGCAGAATCAGCGGAAGTCGATGGCAATGTGGCAACATCTTCACAGAAGATGATCAAAGAGAGATAACTCTAATATCTTCACTGTTGTGCTATCAACCCCAATAAATCCTCGGCCTTTTTCCTTTTTTCAAAGGTGCATTGAATGATTTTTAAAACATATGATTTTATGATCGCCTGATATATTTTTGAAGAAAGATTTTATTCCGAAGAGAGATGATTTTCAGCCATTATATTTTTCAATGTGCAGTTGTTTATACCACCGAATGTTTATCAAGTTGCTTTTCTTGATAATTCTTTTTGAACTTGGTGCTGTACTTTGTGCTTTTGTGTGTTCAGATGTACAATGTTATATGACAGAATCTGCTTAATAATAATTGAGTATTTTTGTCAATGTTTTGAGAGAATTTGCCATCTTGTATATTGTAGATAATTTATTCTCAGCAAAATGTACATAACATATTTTCAAATTCACATTTTCAAATTCAAATTCAGCTTTCATTTTCAAATTCAGCTTAACATGAAGTGAATTAAACATAACATATAGGTGTATTCCAAACATTTGTTGTCTAAGTGGAATACCGGAATTACTCCTATTGATGTAAAAATTGTCATAAATATGGAATTAATTAAATTGCCATTCATGTAAATTAATACATAAGAATATTTGTCAAAGTTCGTTTGTTCTGCCTGTTGGAGATCCCGTCCTTTCTTTTCTGTCTTTCTTCATTACATATCATGTAGTTATTTAAGGGCAACCTGCCATTCCATACTTGTTTTAAGTTTACAGTGCAATTGTTTCTTAACTAATTTAGTATCTTGTTACCAGGGAATAGCTATTCTATTAGGGTTTATCGTGAATGTTCTCTAATTTCATCTTTTTTTCTCCCCAGAAATAATAATTGAGTTGTAAGTATAAATATGATTTCTTAAACATGAGTCCTGTTGCATCATATCCCATCCATCCTGCTACGTCTTTTGGTACATTTTTAGACATAATAACTTTCAAACTCTTTGGCCATATCACATTATTTAGATTGAGGATCACTGACGAGGGTTAAATACCCGAAACGTGCGTGTCTGGTCCATACTGCAAATTTATCTGTTCTTAAATGATGCTATTCAATTTGAAGACGCGTCTTACATTGCAAAAGACCTCATTAATTATCTCTTTATGAATTGAAATCCAAGTGAACAGAAAAGGATAATGACGAAAATGTAGAGCCAAATTCTGACACTACATACATTTCAATTCAAATCTTTGTGTTTGATTGAATTGGCTATACGACATCGAAGATTTGTTTTTGAAATGTTTAATCCGAACAATCAGAAAGGAAGAGTTTATCTTTATTTGACACTAAAAGAAAACTTTATCTATCTTTCTTTTTTGATACATCATAGCAGCAATTAAGAAGTTTGCTCTTTGCATTGGATGACTTTCATTTTTGTTAAAGTTCGCAAACTCATGAAATATATTATTACTGAAAAATGGCACAATACATTTAATGAATGTATGATGTTATGTATAAAGAATAAATGTTTAAAGCCCTGGTATGTTTTGTTCTTTTCATCATCATGAGTAAATTAAACAATTATACATATATAAGCCTACACGTGGATAAAAACAATATAAATGTCATAAACTTTAATATTATGTGATGTTGATGATAAACTTGTATCATATACAGATGTGCCCTAACATTTCTCGAAATTCTTTTTTGATATAAAGAAGCGGATTAACAATTTCATATTCCCCAGCAAAGAAAAAGATCCAATAGTATGAAGTAGACATCGTAGCATGAAAATGCCGATAAATTTATACAGTACAAGAATGAACGGGAAAAGGTTAGAAGAGGAAAGCTTAATGAGCTCAAATAAAGATCTAGGGGAGGTAAAATTGTCAGGATGGAGAAAGACCAAATTATATTTGTGCTCTTAAAAAAACGAAACTACAGTGAAAATTAATTATAAAAATTGTCAATTCTGACAAAAATAGTATTCGGTCGTTTCGAAATACAGAGTTACTTCCCATTTGTGCAGGTATCTGACGTCAACGCATTGTGACGTCATCAAATTCTATGGAAACAAGCGTGAAATTCAGGGAAACAGTGTCATATACATGACGTTTTCAAAAGAATTTAATGACGTCACAATGCTTTTACGTCAGATACCTGCACAAATCGAACGTAGGCCTATAAAATCGAAAACACGGAATACAGACGGTTCAAGTTGAGTAATGAAATGGAATAGAGAAATCCTCTAGATTATTGTTTTCATCCATCAGCATCATGCCCACTCATATATACGTACTTGTGTTTACCATTGTGTAACGATTTTGATAATACATACTGTGAAATCATCTATTTTCGTGGGGTCCATTTTTCGCGGATTCGTAAGATTCAGTATTTTCGCGGGAAGTAATTTCGTGCATGTCACCCTTTCTTTATCATTTATTCTGTTTTTGCCCAACAAACAATCTACTCTTTTGAGGGATGGCAGCCCTCTCAAGCTTACAAATGTGAGTTTACAAGGAACTTTGTTGGATTTACATTTATATATATATATTTCACATAGACAACTTTCACTCACACTTTCACACAAATACCTCAAGATAGCACAGTTAAGGGTAAACAATGGGAACTAAATGGTCCATTTACCACCCACGGTTTACCGTAAACAATGCTATTAAAGAAAATAACAATAATACATGTTCGAAAATGATAGTGATACAAAATGCAATAAAATGAATCTTTTGAGAACCTTTTTGCATAAACATTTTTCAAAATACTTATATACTTATTGAGGTTTACAATTCTACCCCAGTTCTGCAGGTACCTATTTTCTGTGCCATTTTTTATGAATATACTTACAAATGTGCATGCCACTCTTAAAGCCCCTCCATTCCAACTAGCTTATTGCCACTTGCGACAAGATGCCGTTGAAACGTGACCTAATTAAAAAGAGGTTTCGCAAGGTTGGCTTGTGACAAACAGTTGTAAAAACAGTATTGGCAAACATTGCAATTAAAAGCAATGAAGGTATGTGTCCGCGCTTTTATTAATTTTTTCCGGTTTCTTATTTTATGTACAATTGTTCGTTTGTGATGTAAGTTCGTGGATGAGGCTATCCACGAAAACCACGAAAATTGAGCTCCAACGAAATATAATGATTTCATAGTATATCAATTGATGAATGAGTAGAAGTGAATTTGAATATTCTATCAGGTAAGATGGATTTACCAAAATGATAAACAGAAATGGATCTTGATTTTGAAGACAATATAGAATTTGGTGAATCGGTGAAAGCTTTGACACGTATGCGTAATTATATAAGCCGGGAGCGGATGGATATACATCAGATTTCTTTTAATTCTATGAAAAAATATAGAAAACAATTTGTCAGTTGTTTTTACGGAACATTTTCTATAACTCAGAGACAGGTTATAAAAAGCATACAAAAAAAAAAACTAATTAACTACGGGAATATTTACAAAAATTGACTACTTACCGTATAACATGAAATTTTCGCGATTTTATGGTAAATAAGGGTGTCTTTATTTTAGCGAGTACAATTTTCGTCATCCCTAAACTACAAACATACATGTACATATGATTCCAGTGCTATGTACCTTCAATTATTAAAGTTTTAGTTATTTCTATCAAGTTTTTGTTATTTCTATCATAAGAATACACTGGATTTTCTTCTATTTATGTTTAATCGGGATCTGTGAAGAATGATATATGTACAATAAGAACAAAATGTAGCTGATATACCAATTTACGTTGCACCTTACAAAACATAATTTTTGGCAAGAATAATTTTTTCGCGAATCCAAATCACTCGCGAATACAGCGAAAATTAGTATCTCGCGAAAATTTCTGGTTTTACGGTATTATACTAACATTACTTGAACGTTTCATATAAAATATTTATCAACTATGTTGCTGACCAGATCAGAAGATTAGAAGGGATTCTTATCAGGGAAATTCATTGGTGAAAATTATTGACAGACGTATGAACTTTCTGAAAGCTTTTTTTTTTTTTTTGCTGAAAAAGGTTCAAACAAAATAATTATACCTAGGCAACACAGGCAAAAAAAGCATAAAAACAAGAGAGAATGCGAACAGTGCCGTTCCACTTCCACTAAAGCGTGACGGCAACAGGTACTTGGACACATGAATGACACTGACGAATGAAGCGATACACCAAAAGTGTATCGCGATATATTTTATTTGCCGTATTGCGATATATTTCATTTGCCGTATCGCGATATATCGTTTCTTTAGTTTTTGATCATTTTTAGTGTAAAACAAGGTTCCTCTTGGTATGTTTGTACATACTATTCAAACTTTCTGATTGGATTTTAAATTGTCAATGGCATTTGCTTGAAAGAAACACATGTTAGTAATTTTAAAATGTTAAACGTCTTAAAATTTATTAGCATTATTTAAAAGCAGAAAAATTTACAGCATGGACATGCATGTTTCGGGTTTTGAATTTTCCTCAAATTAATGGCCATAAACATTTTTAAGAATATTCTTAGCTGAGACAAATTCAAGTATTCTGTAAATTTGTAGACTCTTGATGTTTTTAGAAATATTTGATTAAAACGGGATTGTATACAAGAATGTGAATCAACTATTGCAGTTATAAAGATTGTTAATCAATGACAAGGACATGTATATACACGTGTACAATTGGCGCAAATTGTACAAATATGCTATCCTTCATGACAATATGTTACTTTTCAAACACGACAATCCCTAATTTGAATGAAACCTGATTAAACAAGAAAATTACAAATTGCGAATATAAATTCTTAAAATTGAAGTGTTCCACTTCATACCCTTTGTGTTAAACATTCCATACCAATTTTAATGCCCTGGACACGTGTTACGGATAGTAAATTATCGTCAGTGGTATGACAAAAGAGATGACTTTGGATTCAATATAGTAAATTTTCCCTGGCTCGACGGTGATGTTCCTAGATTACCGTCTTATGGTATCTACATTTCGCAGCTCATCCGGTATGCTAGAGCATGTACTGATGTTTTGGATTTTCATGATAGAAATTTACAAATAACAAAGAAACTTTTAGGTCAAGGTTTTCACTTTCACAAACTTGTCAAGACATTCTGGAAATTTTACAAAAATTATTGTCAACTACTTTCGAAATTCGGACCCATACAAGCAACAGAGTATATTACTTTGGGTATTTCGCAACCTGCATTTTATGGTGACATGATCAACAAAATTAGAAGGATCAAAGGTAGACAGAATTACTATCGAAAATGCGTCAGAATCATCAAACGCCTCTTATACCGTGGATATGATCCTAATGTCACCAGACGGACACTAGGCTTGGTACTTGACCAATCTACAGTCTTGTACCAGCGCATCCTTAATACTTGCACGCTGACTGGCTGTGACGACGGGACTCCATGACGGGCCCTGTCCAAACCTCTTTAGAGAAGACAGGGCCCCGACCACCTGTCCTCTCTGAATGTCAGTCGGACTCCTCGGGTGATAACATACATTAGCTCGCTACAGCCGGCAGAGCACAGGTCGTATTACGCATGCCCTCTTTTTATATCAATTTACATATTCATCTGTGTTGCTTGGGCCCCTGCGTTTTGCGGTCTTGTTTGTGTGTGGTCATCTGACAGTGAGGAGGTTGTTTACACCACAATTGTACGTTCTTCGAGACCTCTGGGTAATCGGAATAGTGGGAGGGTTGTTCGCACGTAATCCAGGATAACCACACCGTCTGCTACTCACGAGGCAGATGGCCGTCCTAAGTCGGCACCGTTTACCCATCGGTCTCGTTGGTTTATGTGTAGTCATTTGTGTTTTATGTTTTTCTGTGATTTGACGTTCATTGTACTACTGCGTCTCTTTCTGTGCGTGTCATTTTTGTGTTTTACAGCGGGTGTTTTGGGAGGTTGCTGTTGATGCTGCAACTAGGTGTTGTTGGAGATCCCCTCCTTTTTTTATATCTACACTTATTTCGTGTTGCAGTGTGGAGTTGGTAATACAATTCCCCGCGACCCGATGTTTGAAGTGTTTTATTTCCAAATCGTTCTCTAACTTGACTGTGTTGTAGTATCTTCTACGCAGGATCTTAATTCACCTTTCTATCCTCGATTATTTCATTATGGCATTTCTAAGGTCGCCTCGTATAAAATTAAAACCTTTGAGATTACCCTCTGTCACTACAGTCACGTTTCCATCATCGACATTTAACAGTAATCAACTTTTTACCTCACCCAGAGTACATCTATCACCTCTTAAATTTATACCCCGTAGACGTATTACACCTACTACTCCATCTGCAGGCTCTACATTTAACAACAAACACAGAGGGTTCTCAACCATTCGCCAGTGCCATGGAAAGAGATGTTCCATTTGTCCGCTCATCAATTGCAATTCCACGATTACATCTAGTGTTAATGGGCATACGTTTAAGATCGAGATTGATAGCGACGTTGATTGATCGTATCAAGATGTCATTTATGTTATTACATGAAATGCCAGGGGATGTGGCGCCCAATATGTAGGGGAAACAGGCCAGTCCTTAAAATCTCGTTTTCGAAATCATTCATATCAGATAAGAAACTCGCGTCACAAAAAGCACAGAAATTTCCTGTACCACCACTTCTTTAAATATAAACATTCAATTTCGGATTTATGTATTACTCCAGTTCAGTCTTTCCCAAAACTCAAAAATCTAAGTAAAACTGAAATTAAAAAACGCCGACTGCAAGCTGAACTTGCCTGGATCACTAAATTACAAACTGCGTACCCCCTTGGTTTAAACGATCAAATTTACGGACAAGGAAATATTTCCTCGACCTCGACAAAGATCAATGTCTTTTCAATCCGCCCTGACGCTAAACGAAAGTTTAGGTCACACGGAAAAAGGCGAAACAGAAACCTTAGAAACAGAGCTAGAATACATCGTACCCTCAGAGATCTACTTATAATTGCACGAAACGGCGGCAGACATGAACTGCTTCATGCTCTCTCATCAATACCAGCAGTTCAATTGAAATCTATCTTGGATGAAGCAGAGGTTGCATTCTTAAGAAATACTGATTGATTCAAACTTAATATCATTGTTGCATTCGCACAGAATAAACTTTTTCCTGTCATTAAAAACATTCCCCTCAGAAGACGATTCATAAAAATTCCATTTATTAACAAAGGTTTCGATCTTCTTAACATCTCTAATATTTTTCGGGATCATCGCGTCCAAAGTGCTATTCCTCAATATTTTGAGAATTTTGAACCTCCTCTTATTTGTTACAAGTATAAAAAACCTATTCGAAATTTCGTATTTAACTACAATAAAGTAAAATCAGATCCTAAAATTCTTGAATCAAGTCCTACTTCTTGAGAATGTGCAACTTCTGAATACCTTTATAAACCAGCTGGCCATATTGTAACAGGTGACTTTTCAATTATCCAGGACAGGCAGCTCCGCAATCTTCTCAAGAAAGGACCTAAGTACAGAATTCCATCCAAGATAGATTTTATCAAATGTCGCGAAGAACTAAAGGAAGCCTTAGATAACTATACAAAAAGATGGTGTAAATCGGAAGGGGTCGAATCACATTCTCTGAAATCCTCATCTTTTCGAAAATCCAAGTTCTAAATCTGAAAGTTATTTTAAATCCAAATTACGCAATTTACACGAAAAATATGTCTTCGCTCCTGCAGACAAAGCAGCCAACAACACCATAATCATTTGAAAACGTTACTACATATCAACTTTGGTTTCGGAACTTTCGTCTACAAACACTTATATCAAAAGCAATGAAAGTGTTCCTAACATTTTGAACAAACACAACAGTGAAATTTCTTCATTCAAGATCCCTATTTCTAAATTGGATCTACCTACACTATACTGCATACCAAAATTGCACAAGTCTCCTTACAAATTTCGATACATTGCTAATTCTAGCAACTGCTCAACTACAATTTTGTCTAGAAATCTGACGTCAGCACTCACGGTGATAAAGGAACACGTTGCAAAATATTGTGAAACTGTTCTAAACAGGAATGATGTAAACTTATTTTGGTCTATTAAAAAATCAGGGGATGTGATTGACAAAATGAAATCGAGAAATTTTCAAGCCAATTCGATTTCTTCGTACGACTTTTCAAATATGTACACCACGCTTCCTCACGATGAGATTAATGATCAATTGTCCAAACTCATTAAATGGTGCTTTAACCGAGAGGGTAAAACTTATATTTGTACATCTGAATCAAAGGGTTTCTTTTCCAATACAGAATACAAATCATATAAATCATGGACATGTAGTGACCTTTGTATTGCCTTGTCCTTTCTTTTGGACAACATTTATGTAAGATTTGGTGAGAATCTCTACAAGCAGGTTGTAGGGATCCCTATGGGTACTAATTGTGCGCCTCTTGTTGCAGATTTATTTTTATTCACGTATGAAAAAGAATTTATCCAAAATCTTCAAAAACAAAGAAAACATGATGATGTGAAATGTTTCAATGGTACTTCTAGGTACCTGGATGATATCCTTACTATCGACAATCCTGTTTTTGAAAAGTATAAAAATGTCATCTATCCACAGGAACTGACTCTAAACAAGGCGAACGTCACAAACACAGAAACACCATTTTTGGACCCGAATATCAAAATTATTAATGGAGAGATTCATACAAGGGTGTATGACAAAAGAGATGACTTTGGATTCAATATAGTAAATTTTCCCTGGCTCGACGGTGATGTTCCTAGATTACCGTCTTATGGTATCTACATTTCGCAGCTCATCCGGTATGCTAGAGCATGTACTGATGTTTTGAATTTTCATGATAGAAATTTACAAATAACAAAGAAACTTTTAGGTCAAGGTTTTCACTTTCACAAACTTGTCAAGACATTCTGGAAATTTTACAAAAATTATTGTCAACTACTTTCGAAATTCGGACCCATACACGCAACAGAGTATATTACTTTGGGTATTTCGCAACCTGCATTTTATGGTGACATGATCAACAAAATTAGAAGGATCAAAGGTAGACAGAATTACTATCGAAAATGCGTCAGAATCATCAAACGCCTCTTATACCGTGGATATGATCCTAATGTCACCAGACGGACACTAGTCTTGGTACTTGACCAATCTACAGTCTTGTACCAGCGCATCCTTAATACTTGCACGCTGACTGGCTGTGACGACGGGACTCCATGACGGGCCCTGTCCAAACCTCTTTAGAGAAGACAGGGCCCCGACCACCTGTCCTCTCTGAATGTCAGTCGGACTCCTCGGGTGATAACATACATTAGCTCGCTACAGCCGGCAGAGCACAGGTCGTATTACGCATGCCCTCTTTTTATATCAATTTACATATTCATCTGTGTTGCTTGGGCCCCTGCGTTTTGCGGTCTTGTTTGTGTGTGGTCATCTGACAGTGAGGAGGTTGTTTACACCACAATTGTACGTTCTTCGAGACCTCTGGGTAATCGGAATAGTGGGAGGGTTGTGCGCACGTAATCCAGGATAACCACACCGTCTGCTACTCACGAGGCAGATGGCCGTCCTAAGTCGGCACCGTTTACCCATCGGTCTCGTTGGTTTATGTGTAGTCATTTGTGTTTTATGTTTTTCTGTGATTTGACGTTCATTGTACTACTGCGTCTCTTTCTGTGCGTGTCATTTTTGTGTTTTACAGCGGGTGTTTTGGGAGGTTGCTGTTGATGCTGCAACTAGGTGTTGTTGGAGATCCCCTCCTTTCTTTCAAACCAAACTGATCTACAGACAAGCAAAATGTATTTGTGTAGCGCCATCTAGTTAGATTTCTGAATTATTGTGTAATTATTTCCATTTATTAAAAGCGAGTGATATTGCTTTTTTTTCACTCAAATGATGGGCTCTCTGTGTAAAATATTGTGTCTAGTTGGTTTGGCCTCTACTCATCGAGATGTGGACAGCAAATTTACTCGACATGAAAAAACAGAATTTCCGAGAGAAATGATCAGTGAATTTTTCCTTCAAGAGACCCGTAAGTTTTTGGTATTTTCCATATGACCGACTAATGTCGATTAAATAACATTTTAATGTAAAGAATAAATATGAAACAGCATATCAGAATTGTAAAATTTCGTAAGATTCATAGTCGAATCTTTAAGAATCTTTAATAGTTATGAAGGACGCATGACACGGTATGTCTCGGATTTTGATAAAATATATACATAAGGTTGGGTCTGACCCAAAAGTAAAAATTGAAAAAAAAAATGCATTTTTGAGGTCACATACATCATTTATGCAGCAATCTGAAAAAACACTGATGAAATATCAGTACCCTATCTTTGCTCTTTTAAGTTAAGTTATAATACTGTTGGGTTTATGGTCTTATCTATGTTTCCATAGCAACAGCACAGGAATCCTATCAAAAGAGTGTTTTTGGCATTAAAAAAAATCCAATGATAAATTACTTACATTTTTGAATTGTTTATGCGAATAAAACATTAGCATTCACATTGGAACAAAGTTTGTGTTCTTTGCTATGGCAACCTGAGCTAAAATCGCAAAAATACAAATCAATTTTAGACAATATTTTGAGTCCTTTTTTACTAGATAACTGAATTTTAATTCGAAGTGATGATAATTAATTAATGAATTCAAGAAGATATTTTATTACATGAAAAAAAAAAACATTTAAGAAATAGCCCGTTGCTATGGGAACGATTGTGTAAAATTGCACATAGGCCCACTTTAAGTCCTTGGATATTAAGTAATCTGAAAAATTTCCGATCTAAGATAAAGTTAAGGCTTTGCTTTATCATATATGAAAAAAGTAACTGTTGTATGAGCTTGTTTCGTTTTTGGGGGAAAAAGCTTCGAAAAACGGCAAAAATGTTTTGTTTTTTTTCAGATTGTATTGCCAAATTACATGTACTGTAGCAACCATTAATTATTTGAACGTTTTTTCTTGTATTTTGATAGAGGTTTGCTTGATCTTTATTCATACTGAATTTGAACTTCCTGTGATTAAAAAATTACTGTTTTATGAAAATAAAAATAAGTTGGTAACATATATTCCCAATAACTTATTCACGGTTTTTGAAAGAGCTCTTTGTGTTGGATATATTCCAACAAGTTTTATCTGTAACAGTTCATCATAGTGGAACTTGTTTTAAAATAACTCTGAAGTTGCAAAATCAGTAATTTTACAGACCTTAGTACCGTTGCCAAGGTAACTGATGTATGAGGGTTGTCCGAAAAGTTCGCGGACCGTAATAGATGCTTTTCTAGTTTTCACATTTAGCTCTTTAAAATCAAAAAGCATGTCAAGATCTAATATTTATCAATAAGATTCCATTTATACCCGGCGTCAAGATTTGTGCAAGATTTATCTCTGTCTTTTCCATAAGTATATACAGAGAAACAATAGAAAACGTAAAGAGAGCCTGTCCGATCGTTCATGGCAAAACGTGACGTCAGTCGTACGAACGGAGAAACGCGCAATGACTCAATTCTGTGAGGACTTTCAAAGAAAAACACATTTAAAGACAATAAAAATGCTTGACAAGTGTAGGACTTCTTTCTGTATTACAAACGCTCGTTGGCAAATGGTGCATACGATTAATGGAACTTCAAGATTAAAACACCTCTGGTGATTAAAATAGCAGAGAAATATATGTGCACAAGTAATGTCGTGATGAAATGAAGGTGCAAATGATAGAAGTACATGTACAGCTTCAGTCAAGAAAACCGTCTGTGAGGGGAATAGCGTCGATATGTGATCATGGAAAAACTTATACATATAGAAGTAAAGTTATAACTGAACCTTTGAAAATATGTAAGTTTTTTGCCAATGTTCCGCGGGTAGGAACAAATATAGGACATTCTTTAACGAGTAAGCGTTTCACGTTATGGTAACGTCACGATTGCTGTTGAGGTACTACCACCTTTCATTCTTATCCCTATAAAATTGCTTCCAAATTTCAAAAGAGAATGATTTTTTATGAAAAGTCTTGTTTTAACATCTATTAAAGATACAGTGTCCCTGAAAATGAATTTTATTGAAAACGTAAAATTTATTCCGAAGGGTCTAGATTTAGGAAATAAGGACCCATAAAAAGTTTTATTTGAAAACATGCAGTAACGACCATAATATTGTCGAATTTTGCATTATAATTTTGTTTTGTAAAATTAATTTTCAGGGACACCGTACCTATAACGATATTTTGTCTAGATTTTAAATTTTCTTTATTCTTAAGTGAGTAACGCGCCTTGTCCTCGAACTTTCCTGACAACCCGTATCATATACCCATCAAGAGAGACGAAAAATTGGAAATACAAACAGTATTTTGAAATCAATATATTAAAATGAGCTAATTATGTTGTCAATGTAACCGCCCTTTTAGACGATATCAGACACTATCAGTGAGCTTATTTAAATTTTTAGGTCCTAAGCTTTAGGATGCATAAACAAATCTTCCATTAATGTCACATATAGACCAAATTGTATAGCTTCAAAGTAGCTCACATATTTTATCATATATTATTCAATTTGAAGACGTTTACATCAATTTCGCCAATTTCTCAACTTTATAGGCCATTCCCATGGTAACCAGATGACCTAGAAATAAAATATTGGTCAAATTCACCTTTTTATGCCCCCGGAATCACAGATTCGGGGGCATATAGTTTTTGGCCTGTCCGTCTGTTTGTCTGTTTGTCTGTTTGTCCGAACTAAAAACTTTAACATTGGACATAACTTTTGTATGGTAAGTGATAGGGCTTTCATATTTCACATGTGTATTCCTTGTGACAAGACCTTTCCATTGATACCAAAAGTTTTGTCCTCGTGACCTTGACCTTTGACCTACTTTTCAAAAACTTTAACATTGGGCATAACTTTTGAATAGTAAGTGATAGGGCTTTCATATTTCACATGTGTATTCCTTGTGAGAAGACCATTTCATTGATAGCAAAAAATTTTGACTTCGTCACCTTGACTTTGACCTTTCACGTACTCAACAGAAAATGGCGTTTATACTAACAAAGATGCCACCGGGGGCATTCGTGTTTCACAAGCACAGGCTTTATTCATTGGTCCCTACTGTGTGAAATTTCATGAAAATTGAAGACTATGTGTGCCGAAATTGTCCAAATGGTTATATTACAGAGATTTGCTATTTAATGAAAGTCAAACATAAATCAAAAATTCTCAGGCGAACAAATTCTTCAAAGAAATATTTTGAAGCTCAAATCACTTCTTCTATTTTGTTTCATACAAATAGGTACCAAAAGTCATCATGTTGCCTTTGCTGCAAAGTTACGTCATCATATGGTGGACAAAGATAAAAATGTGGTTATCAAATTTGATGATGTGGTAACGAACCAAGGTAACGGGTACAACGAGGGCAACGGTACATTCACAGTGCCGGTGGCAGGGACTTACCTGTTTGCTTGGCATATTTTGGTTCGAGGGGGAAAGAAAGCTCATGTTCATCTCTATGTCAATGGTGCAGATTCTTGGAGAACCTTCGCTGACGCACCAGGTGCAACATTTGAACCAGCGTGTGCTACCGTAGTTCTGCAATTAAAAAGAACTGCGCGCTTTGGTGGAAATTTTATAAATGGAAACGGATACAGTGGATTCACAGGAACTCTGCTTTACATGAACTGATATGGTAAAAATTAACAGAAAAAAAATTAATAAAGGTAACATAGAAAATCAGCTAATTTCATGAAACCGTTCACGGGGTTTGTTATAAATCGGGTTACGTTAATATGTTTTGATATCCTTTTGGGGTTGAATAACAGACAGTATGGAAATTAAGCAAAAATGAAAGGAAAGTTCTCTGCATGCAACTTGATTATAGTGAATTTCATTTTATCTCTATGTAATTGATTTATTGACAAACAAACATTATGAAAAGTCATTAAGAAATATTTCAACCGGATGCATGGAATTCGAATATCTTTATCTTCACATAATCTTGCTGCTTCTCCAATGAAGCGAAGAGAACAGAAGAATATGGTGTGATATGTAGAAAATAGAGAAGTAAACATAATCTCATTCTCTGATTTCTTTAACAAATTAATAAGATAATGTTAGCGGTTTCACATTCAAAAGCATAATTCAAAATTTAAAACCGGAGTCGGACATGAACGATATACTTCCTGATAATAATGCAAGTTTTAATCCATGTTATAAACTTAGTAAGACGATTGTTGCGGTTTGTTTCTAATACTAGTAGGGTACTAATTTCGCCTCAATACAAATTCCATAGTCCATTTTCCAGAAAATATTCAAGACCATTTTAAACCTTGATTTTATATTCACAGACACCAGACATACCCGAAACGTGCCTGTCTGGTCCATGCTGTAAATTTATCTGCTTTTAAGGTTAGGGTTGCGACTACAGAGAGATAACCATTTTCATATCACATAATATTTGAAACCGACATAAATGATACATGGTATAAGCTCAGATTGTTTTATTATTTAAAAAAAAAATTATACTCCTTGAAACTTTCATTGCTACAATGTAAATGGATATTTTGGGGGAAAATGCATATTTTTCAATAAAAAATCGCCGAAAATAGGAAAAAAATTGTCATTTTCGCACGAGTTCTGCTACCAAAGATTCAAACATCAGAATATTTACTATCCATTATACTCTATTTAAATGTGAGATAATTAGAAATTCGAACTTCAAGTTAAACTCTATGTTTTTGGGTCAAAATGTTGATTTTTTGCATTTATTATTGTGCTATTTATAGAAACAGTCATTTTGCTCAAAAACTAACTCGGGTTCATATTGATTTGACTGCTTTAGGATAAAGCAATACCATAGATATATATGTAGAAAAAAAATGTGTAGCTGGCGACCATCTAGCTATTAATAAAAAATAACGAGTTGTTGCCATGGCAACCAGCAACATAGTTTTTATACGCCCGTCATTTGACGGGACGTATTATGGTATGGCGAAGTCCGTCCGTCTGTCCGTCCGCCTATGGAACGCAATAACTTGAATACGCGTCAACGGATTTTTATGAAATTTATACATAGTGATCAGACTGTGGAGAGGAAGCCGCCTTTCGATTTTCAAGTTCGTCCGATTTGTCGTTATAGAGTTCTGGGACTTAGATTTTTAAAATACAGTGAAAATATACTAAAATATTTAAAAATTATTTAAAAATCTATTTCTGGTCGAAATTTTTTGAAATTTGGTATACTTCAAGTAGAAAGGATGTTCTTTGACATATGTAACGGGTTTTTTAATTTTTTTTTGTCGCATAACCGAGATATTGTGTGTAATAGGAAGGGGGGGGGGGGTTATATGCACATACATTTTAAGCTAAGGGCAAAATATAGGCGCATGGAACGCGATAACTTGAATATGCGTCAACGGATTTTCATGATATTCATACATTATGATTGGACTGTGGAGAGGAAGCAGCCTTTCGATTTTCAGGTTTATTCGATATGTCGTTACAGAGTTATGGGACTTAGATTTTTAAAATACAGTGAAAATATACTAAAATATTTCAAAATTATTTAAAAATCTATTTCTGGTCGAAATGTTTTGAAATTTGGTATACTTCATGTAGGAAGGATGTTCTTTGACATATGTAACGGGTTTTTAATTTTTTTGTCGCATAACCGAATTATTGTGTGTAATAGGAAGGGGGAGGGGTGGGTTATATGCACATACATGTTAAGCTAAGGGCAAAATATAGGCGCATGGAACGCAATAACTTGAATATGCGTCAACGGATTTTCATGATATTCATACATTTTGATTGGACTGTGGAGAGGAAGCCGCCTTTCGATTTTCAGGTTCATTCGATATGTCGTTACAGAGTTATGGGACTTAGACATTTTAAAATACAGTGAAAATATACTAAAATAGTTGAAAATTATTTAAAAATCTATTTATGGTCGAAATGTTTTGAAATTTTGTATACTTAAGGTAGAAAGGATGCTCTTTGACATATGTAACAGGTTTTTAATTTTTTGGTCGCATAAGCGAGATATTGTGTGTAATAGGAAGGGGGGGGGGGGGTATATGCACTTAAAACATTGATGTGACGTCATGCTTTTGTTCGAACAGTCCGAAATTTACCTTTGACTGTCCAATATCAAATCTAGGTCGCGTTTATTAGAAAAAATATACGCGACCTAGATTAAATATTGGACAGTCATAGGTAAATGTACTTTGACATCTAAAGGACAACCGTTACAATCCTTAATTTAGAAATCTCGCGACAAGAATTCCATGTTTTCCAATTTTTGCTATTTTTTTCCGGAGTTGACAAAATCCAGCACAATCTTATATATCCAAAGAAAGAATCGGCCGTTGTTGTGTCGGAAATGACAATGTATGAGACACTATAGTTCAGCCCGTTTTTTTCTTTTTTAATTCGGTCTAATTCTTTTCCATCTTTTTAATTTTACTTATAATTAAGATTTTTGCTCGATTTTTTCTAGTCCGAAAAACCTGTCCTAAATCCAGCTTTTGACGATTATTTTGACCTAGCCCCCCCCCTTCCCCGGTGCAAATAACCGTCAAAGGCTGGGTTTAGGTCAGGTTTTTCGAACTCAACTCCTTCAAAATATCTTCCTGTTTAACCTTGCGCAAAGTAAGTTGAACGTCCCCACTGATTTCTTTTCGGTATTTAAAGGCACTATATTATTTCTTGTTTGTCCGGAAAACGACACTTTTAGACCCTTTTATTCTATACATCCAAAAAAGCTTCAACTAAATCGTCATCACGCAAAGTTTTATCGTTGATTTTTCCCCCAAAAAATTGCATCCAATTTCGTCTTGATTTTCGGAATCTGCGTCATAATTTGTCACAACTTATTTTTTTAATTGAAAATTCCATCTCCGTTATCTTATTATATAAACGACTCCCTGTTGCTAGTAGCGAGAATGTTAGAGCCTGGAGTGATTACATTTCGTTACAGTAAAGGCAATTAACATAAGAAGCACAAAATCAATGGTCATGTCAATTTGAATAGTGATCAATGTTTTAAGTACGATATACGCCTCAAACAATTCATTCTTAAAGATATTGGACAGTTTTCGGCCCTGCGGGCCTCAAACTGTCCAATATCTTTAAGAATGAATTGTTTTCGGCGTATATCCAATACATACATGTTAAGCTATGGGCAAAATATAGGCGCATGGAACGCAATAACTTGAATATGCGTCAACGGATTTTCATGATATTCATACATTTTGATTGGACTGTGGAGAGGAAGCCGCCTTTCGATTTTCAGGTTCATTCAATATGTCGTTACAGAGTTATGGGACTTGGATATTTTAAAATACAGTGAAAATATACTAAAATAGTTAAAAATGATTTAAAAATCTATTTCTGGTTGAAATGTTTTAAAATTTTGTATACTTCAAGTAGAAAGGATGTTCTTTCACATATATAACGGGTTCTTGAATTTTTTGTCACATAGTCCAGAAATTATGTGTAATGGGGGGGTTATATGCACATACATGTTAAGCTAAGGGCAAAATATAGGTGCATGAAACGCAATAACTTGAATATGTGTCAACAGATTTTCATGATATTTGTACATTTTGATCGGACTTTGAAGAGGAAGCCGCCTTTCGATTTTAAGCTAGGTTCATCCAATTTGTCCTTATGGAGTTATGGGACTATATTTTGGTGTTGTGAAAAAAATCCCAACGGGCGTATCTTGCTGCGTGAGCATAGGCTTTATTATAAGAAAATACTCTCCTTAGAACTGAATATTTTATCAGAATTTTTCAAAATAGCCTTTAATTCATCCATAAGCTATAAGAATCTTGAAAAATAAGGATATATATGAATTTTTGAAATTTCATGCATTTCAGAGGTATGTAAAGTTATAATGTAGTATTCTCTAAAATTACAAAAAATGTTAAAATAGGCCAAACATTGACTTTTTAGCCAAAAAACGAGACGGGCAAATTTTGAGTTTTTGGTCTGAACAGTTCGAGGAGATGTTCCTTTACATATGAATCTATCCATCTTTCTTCTACCTCATTTCTATTAAAAGTCGCCACCCCGACCTTAAATGATGCTAATGAATTTGAAGACGTTTTAGGTTAGGGTGGCGACTTTTAATGGAAATGAGGTAGAAAAGAAATGGATATGTCCATATGTAGAGGAACATCTCGAACTATTCAGACCAAAAATTCTAAATTCGCCCGTCTCGTTTTTTTTTGGCTAAAAACGTCCATTTTTGGCCCATTTTAACATTTTCGTCTTTTTAGATAATACCACATCATAATTTTACATACCTCTGCAATGCATGAAATTTCAAAAAATCGTATAGACTCTTATTTTTTGGGATTCTTATAGCTTGTGTATAAATTAAAGACTATTTTGAGAAATTCTGATAAAATAAACAGTTCTAAGGAGAGTATTTTCTTACAAATACGCTTTTGCTGGTTGTCATGGCAACAACCCGTAATTTTTACTCATAGCTAGAAGGTTGACAGCTGCACAATTTTTTTCTACATATAGAGCTATGGTATTGCTTTATCCTAAAGCAGTCAAAATAATATGTACCCGAATTAGTTTTAGAGCAAAATGATTGTTTCTATAAATAGCACCAATTTATGCAAAAAATCAACTTTTGACCCCAAAACTTACCTCGAAGTTCGAATTTCTAATTATCTCACTTTTAAAGAGTATAATGAATAGTATATATTCTGATGTTTTAAACTTTAAAAACCAGAATTCATGCGGAAATGACAATTTTTTCCTACTTTCGGCGATTTTTCATTAAAAAGTATGCATTTCCCCCCAAAATACTACCCATTCAGCTATGAAAAATTCAAGGAGTATTATTTTTTCCTGAAAAAATGTAACAAACTGAGCTTACAACATCTATCGTATATGTCGGTATCAAATATAACGTGATACGAAAATAGAGTTATCTCCCTGTAGTCGCAACCCTACGACTACAACCATATAACCTTCACATTTGAACCACTTGGTGAGTGTCACTGCTGGTGGACCAGGAGTCCCCGAGGGCACATGTAGCCAAGTTCAATCAATTTCGGTTTAATACTCGAAACGTAAATGTCTGGTCCATACTGTAAATTTATCTGCTTTTAAATGATGCTTATGAATTTGAAGATTCCATTATCAGTCTAACATGTTCAAATCTCACATGAATAAACATCGAAGAAGAATCCATCACATATTCAGTCTCAAAGCCGAGAAGGCAAAATACAAAATAATTAGAATTGCCATTAGTACAGCCGCAAACCCCGGAATAAGCAGTATTCCGAAGTGAGACCAGGTGTCCGGGGAGTCAGCGTCTCTTGTTTGCATGAAATACCTGTCGCAATAATTCCATGAAAACTGGTTTAAATTCGCTGATTGTCTCAATGTACAGATTGATGTGCTTATCAGGTAAAGACGTCTTGTTTGGTGATGTTGACATCCATTCAATCCCAACCCAGAATATCGCTGATCATTCTCGAAAGAGGGATCTCATATGCTTTTAATAATAAGATCCCCGTAGCGATAGAAGAACTTCCTCAACAATGATTGTAGCAGTTTTATTATATAACCATGAACGCGTTGCTTACTTGCACGCCGTCTGCAAATCTTTCCAAAGGATATTTTCATAATCACTTTTATGCACATTATTTCAGGCATGAAATACAAACTGCACAGAAATTGATCTTTTTCTTGTTTCTGTCATACATAACCCTTGCATGTTCAATCGGAACACATTCAGATTAGATTGTCTCCTGATAGAAAGGAAATGTTGACAACTTTAATTGATCTTATTTGCCCCTTCTAAGACAATTGTCAATTGTCTAAGACAATCGGCCATCATCAAGTAAGCTATTGTCAAAGTCGTTAACTTTAAACATTTTTGACATATTCTCTGCAATCGCTGCACGGAATTCCACGACACTTTACAGGAAGCACGTACTCAAGGTCCTCTACCCAGTTTATGTTTTACTGTGCCAATTTGTCAACAAATATGGCCGGCGAGGGCTCGGATTGAAAGATGCATTTTCGACTTCTCTTCTGCAACCCCTGCACAGAATTTCACGAAACCATACAGGAAGCGAGTTCTTCAGGTCCTTTTACAAGTTTGTGCTTTTCGTGCTGGTCGGTCAACAAATACGGCCGCCGAGGGCTCTGATTGGCTGATGCATTTTCCTCTCTTACCGCTGCACAGAGATTTTCTGGAAACCTTACAGGAAGCAAGTTCGCAAGGTCCTCTGCAAAGTTCGTGTTTTTCGTGCCAATCGAACAACAAATATGCCCACCGAGGGCTCTTGATTGGCTAAAGCATTTTCCGCTTCTCTGTACAGAATTTCACAAAACCCTAAAGGAAGCAAATGTCCGATTTGTCCCCCCCAAATAAAGCGGCGTACGCCTTTGTACGCCGGTTCAATCTACACTTAGAACTTGACCCACCAAAGCCACTTAATTGAGTTCAACCGGCGAACGGCGTGCGTACGCCGCTTTTCGCCGGTTGAAATGCATCGGTGAGAATCGGTACATTCGGCGAACGCCGTTCGCCGGAAGAACTGAATAAAGCGACTTCGCCGTGTCGCGTTTTAAGTTTAGTTTGAACCGGCGTACATCACTTTATGGGAACAAATCGGGCCAAGACTACCAAGTTTGTGTTTTTCGTGGCGATCGGTCATCAAATATGGCCGCCGAGTGCTCTGATTGGCTGACACATTTTCGATTTCTCCTCTGCAACCAAAACATAGAATTTCAGAAAACCTTACAAGTAAGTACTCAAGGTTGTTTACCAAGTTTTTGTGCCGATAGGTCAACAAATATGGCTTTGAAGGGCTCTGATCAGCAGAAGCATTTTGGTGGTTTTCAGTCCTTCGTCTGCAAGTCAGGCCAACATTTTTTGATTAAATATTTTACGGGAAATTTTGGAAAAATAATTATTGAAGGAGGATGAATAAAAATGAAATAAAAAGTGAAAAAGTGTCGAATCGACAATAAAATAGTAATAGAACAAAAATGTGGTCGGAATGTTTCTGTTTAATTTAATTTTTTACACAGAAATTACTATTCATCGTCTTTTTCTTTGAACGTCTGCTCTGAGCCGGAGTTTCTTCTTCCAGCACATATGAGTAAATATTAATAATACGGGAATTCTCCAACTCTTTACCTTCTTGTTGGAATTTTCAAAGCAAATTCTAAGAATTGCAACAGTTTTGGAAATTTCCGATTATGTTTCGTTGTTCAGTTTTTTAAGTCCTGGGTTTGGTCTATTTTGGGTTCGCTCAATACACTTTATGTAAAATGTCATCATAAGAGCAGGTATTTTATAACAAAAATGTACTGTCTATACATACATATGTTTCATTAGCCATTTCAAGTTAGTGAGAGCGAAAGAGATCCCATGTCCTGATACCCCCTTAATCCTTTTCCTCAATGTGAAAGTTTCCAATTAGGTTGTTTGAAATTTTAAACGTCTTCACATTCAAAAGCATCATTTAAGAACAGATACATTTGCAGCATGGACCAGACATCCACGTTTTGGATAATTAACCCTCGTCAGAATATTTGCAATTAAAAAATAAAGTTAAAAAGTAATTTAAAAGAAATCCTATTCTGATCATGTTGATAAGACAGAGATCAGCCTAGCTTTCTTTCCTGCTTTTTTAAAACGTTTCCTATTTCGCTGAATTTACAGATTATGGAACATTCCATAAAACTCTTTTGTAAAATATAGAGCTGACGTTTGTCATTTATACTTAAAATGAAAATCTGCTCAGAGTAAACTCCGCAATATTAGATTATAAAATAGGTATCAGACTTATGGCAACGTCATAAAGGGGTAGGAGCAAAAGTGACCATTTTTGGCCCAAATGAAAATATTTTTAAAGATTATATTTTCTTATTCATTATGCATCTCCTAAACAAAAAAGGACAAATTTTATATAATTTCTCAAAAACCCCGCGTTTAAGGGCAAAATGATTGAAACTTGAGCACCCTTTCTATGCTGGAGAACCTTTTCTTTATGTCTCGCGTTAGAAATTCAGATTTTCGGCAAGGGACAAACATACCTACAGTTGTAAGTTTAAACTCATATGGGACATTCCTTTCTATATTCTGAATACACATGGAAAGTATAACTTTGTTACATGCGCTTGCTCAATATATACTATAAACTATAATGTTGAAATCTGGTTGTCGTTTTACCACTAATTTCGGTAGTAGTGGGCAATTTGGGAGGGAAATAACACTCATATTAATTGATAATATCAATTTTCGATTAAATTTCAATAAACATAAATATCTCTACCTTTTAATATTTGAAAGATAAAAAAAAAAACAGTAAGAAAAGAATTGTTGAAAGTAGCAAAATACTGGAGCCAAAAACAGCCGATCTTGCCCCTACCGCTCTTTGTTGCTTTCCTCACTGATGATATGCAGACCGATTATATATCTAATTCTAAGGTTAACAGTATAGAAAACAACTCAATGCTTTTACTTTTATTTCGTCGGTGCTTCCCAAAACATTCTAAAATAGAAACAGGGAATTTGAGCTATAGCCTGAACTTTTCATTAATGTCTCCGATGGATGAGATAAATAATAAATAACTTTTAATCTTAAGTGTAAATTTAATTCTAGTTATAGTTTAAAATTTTGTTTTCTAAAGAGGCAATTTCGGACGGTCAAGCGGAGAAAATAAAAATAAAACGCCGAGTCAATACTTTTATTTTCATATATTTACATCGAAAATACGAGTCGGCGGTCCCTTGAAACATGTTAGCCTCAGGTGAGTGATGTGGCCACCGTTTGCCTCTCCATTTAGAGAGATCCGATCTGTCGGGGGGGGGGGGGGGTTGTTGCAACTGAAGGTTCCGGTTTTTTTTAGTATTATATCAAAAAAGGATGAATAATTTATCAGAATCGACAGTAGATTCAGAAGTGAATAAGGAAGATATTTTTCTGTCGAAAAAAAAAAACCCTCCAACTTTGCAATAAGAAATTTTAGGACAAATTTTCCTACATATCTTTTCCTAATACCATGAGAGCATATAGTAGAAAATTCCATCTATTTTCTTTGTATATTGAGAAGTCATTGTTTTGCAGTTCTATAGGAGTTGGTATTTTTATATTTTTCTCATAGATATATATTCTGCAAATTGGAAATCTATCTTGATTTGATGGAAATATTTCACGAGTACGTGTTTTTGTACGACTATAATTTTGTACAACAGATTGTAGTCATCGATGAAAGGGGTATCAAGTGATATATAATCTGCATAAAATCATATACAAACTGTATGATATCCATAATGACAATATGTTACTTTTTCCAACACGAAAGTATGTAATTTGAATAAAACTTGATCAGAAATGAAAAAGAAACAAAACGTATATAAATGAATTTTTCATTATAACTTGCGTTATTGTATTCTACTGAAACGATGAGCTCACTACGTATAATATTGTTTACCATTGGATTTCTGGTTGGTTTGGTCTCTTCTAATCAGGATGTGCACAGAAAGTTCACTAGCCGTGAAAAAAATGGAATTTCTAAGAGAAATAATCAGTGGATTTTTCCTTCAAGAAACCAGTAAGTTTTTGTTATTTATTAGATGACAGACCTAATTTGTTTATTACTCGATATCGATAATATCATATTGAATTATTCTCTTTTACATGCACCTTTTTTAGAAATCCAAAACATACTTCTGTATCTTTTCACACATTTTTTTCTCAAATATATAGATACCAAAAGTCACCATGTTGCCTTTGCTGCAAAGTTACGTCATCATATGGTGAACAAAGATATAAATGTGGTTATCAAATTTGATGATGTGGTAACGAACCAAGGTAATGGGTACAACAAAGACAATGGTACATTCACAGCGCCGGTTGCAGGGACGTTCCTTTTTGCTTGGCACATCTTATGTCGCGAAGGAAAGAAAGCGCATGTTCATCTCTATGTCAATGGTGCAGATACATGGAGAACCTATGCTGACGCACCAGGTGAATCACATGAGCCAGCGAGTGCGACCGTAGTTCTGCAGTTGAAAAAGGGTGACGCTGTTCAACTGAGAACTGCTGGAAGTGGTGGAAACTTTATCAATGGAAATGGATACAGTGGATTCACAGGAAATCTGCTTTACATGAACTGATTATGTTACAAAATGAAACAGTAAAATAAAATCCGAAAACAATGACAGTCCTTGTGATTTATTTTGATACATTGATCATAGTCACTTTGAAGTCAAAAGAAGTTCTCTTCAAGGTGAACGTCGGAAATCAAACATTAATTTTCAAGGTTTTTATAATAATGTCGAAGGGTTCTAACTCTATACCTTCTTGAAGAAAATTCCAAATAAATTTCCATGCACCAGACACGTGTTTCGAATATTAAATTCTCATCAGTGATGCTTCTAGCGGAGCCACCAAAAATCATTTCAGTAGCGCCCTCTTTATTTTTTTGAATTTAGATTTGTACATTTACATTACAGAGAGTGCGCGGCTTCAAATTTCCTGTAGAGTCGATTCGGTAGCATATCCAAATAAAATCTATGTTCAAAATAGCATTGGAGGGATGGTGGTAAGATGTTTAACTCCTTTAATTTCGATATTTATCGGTGAAATTGCTAGTTTCCGAAATTGCAAAAATATATATGATGTCACGTTGATAAAAGGCCAAAAGAAAGCTTCTTTCAGGTGAAAGAGCTGGAAAGAAGTATGTAAGCCTATGGCCTACAGGTTGAGGTGTAGTTCGCGTTGTGTATTGATCAGTCATTTTGAAAACTATAAACAGAAGTCCGAATAAAAGTTCTAAGTTTATTTAAAAACGTTACATGTTGACAGTACGAGAGCGGAGTCTAAACCTAAACTTAAACACTACTGAAACTGGAGTCTAACTTAACCGAAACTTAACTGGTCGGCAAAACGATGCGCCGAGTATATATGTGGACGATTGGAAATTGCTAACACCTGCACAAAATAATAAGTTATTGGTTTTTGATTAAAAAGACATTTTGGAAATTAGATTCTTCCAAATATAGAACCTTAACGGCTTTTACGGGGAGATTTCCAATTAGCATTCAATTAACTCGTACGGAAAATAAAGACTAAAGTACTTGCAGGTGTGCAAATTACTGCAGTGTTCTCGGCATCGTGGGAATCAAATTAAACAGATTACAGAATTTACAAACTAGAATAATTGTCTCAATGTGAAGTTTGAACTCATAGTCAAGGAATTTACTTTAGAAAACTCAAGTTAGCAATTTCCAAATACATGTAACTAATTAATATGAATAATTAATTAGCATAATTATTGTGGGGGAGAGGCCATATGGTTACAATACTCCCCCACTTAAGAAAATAACCAAGATTCAAATTGTTTGGATTTCAACCAATCATGAACTTGAAGATAACTTTCAATTATCATCCAACTTTATGTGAATCTATTATAATACTTGGTTATTTTCTAAACGCATGGCCTTGACACCACAATAATGCATAACTCAATGATATATCATCAGTCATCAGGGTTCACTCTAAGCATCGTAATTGAAATTATATCAATTTAAAGCACATGAAATTAAAGTCTTTGCATATCGAATTCTTTTTCATTGTTCTTAAAGAGTGACCCGATTTTCATCTAATTATGAATGTTCACTGTCAATCACCTACAAAAGAAATACATTTTACAAGGCCAATATACGTACCTAAACATTCATTATATGTAATAAGCAATATACAAAAGCAATTATCAATATTAAACATGAATAAGGAGCATGATAATACATATATATATATACATTTACTCTGCTTTTTTCACTAAAACACAACACCGCTTTAATTCACTTCTTTATCTTCTCACGGCCGTTCTTCTTTGGTTTTGGTTCCGTACGTCTTATATTTCGTCTACGGTCCTTCTAGGAGTAGAACGAATGATTCGGACCTCTTTGTCGTCTACTTGGTTTGGTATACCAATAATCATCGAATCGTTATCTGTTTCGTCTTCTTCCTCCACCCGGAATTTGGAGTTTATCTTCCATCTTGACCCTGCTTTGACGCATCTTGGTATTAATGACGTTACCAAGATCTTCCGGCCCGTAATCTGGATGACGCCATGCACCCAGAAAAGCGACGGGGTATTCAATGCTCTCATTTAAAGCGTCGATCAAGCAGGTCATTAAGTGCAAAATGTCCAATCTGGTTCTGCTGTCATCAATTTCGCTATGACATATTTCACCCTGTCATATAATCTGCGAAATAATGTTAATAGTGACGGGCTGGTTTGACATCCGGCCACACGGACAACATCGTGCACAGAGATACCTGACGCTTCAGACTTCTTTTCTGCTACCGTCTGATTTGATTTAATGTCTTTGTGATAAACCTCTCTCGTATCACAACAGGCGATTCCAATCACAAAGTTCATGGGTAGACTGCACATCTGGAACTTTACTGTTTTATCTCGTATCGTCGTCTTCTCCCAACGATAAAAGTATAAAGTCTGCATCATTATTACACTGATAAGTTTCACATCATTGTCTCTGGTCACAGGTAGTTTTATGACACCGGATTTTCTCTGCACCTCTAATTGACCATAAATTTTGAATTTACAAAAATGATTTAGATGCCTGTACCAAAAGTGAATTCATGATTTCCAAAATGATATTTTTATGGATAAAGTTAATTTTGAAACAATTGTATATTCACTGACTTTATGCGAAATACAGGCTTTTGTATTTATTTTAGACAAATACGAAACTTAATTAATAAAAGAGAAAATATCTAACAATTGAAAACATTGTCTATGCATGTCGAAAGTCAAACGTTAATGTCTCGGCGTTGTGATTACTCGTTGATACTACACATCTGTAGCAGATAAGAAACTGGAGACCGTCAATGAAATTCCAACACTGGGAAAAGGGGCAACAAAGGTCAAACTTATTAGCGCTCATTGACTGACGAGTGAGAAATGTAACATGAATACCCAAAATGAAGGCCAATTAAAACTACAAAGTGCAAAAAGCAGAGTACTAATGGGCTTAAATGAATAATCAAACACAAAAACATGCAAACTAAGGGTATACTGTTGCTACTATATACATCGCGATCGCGATAGACTCCAGATTAACTTTGACATGAAATTCCGATAAAACTTTGACCGATTTTTTTTTATTTACGACATTTGATTACCATTTCCTCCCTTTCTTGAAATAAAAAAAAATCAAGACCTCCAAAATGACAGCACAAAACATACAAAAGATGATGAATACTACGATGGTGTCATATAATCCGAAAAAAATTACGTGCTCTCACATAGCACAAATCAAAAATGACAGGGTTGTATACACAACAAACCCGAACGAACTTTCTACGTTCCCAGAAATTTCTACTGGTGCCATTTTTCGGCGTTTCATCGCCATATACCGAGCAAATTCAACATCTCATCACCTAACAAACTGGAATATATGGGTTCCATCGAAGTATCCTCTTAACTGTAATGTTCTATCATCTTGAAAAACCTTACAGAGACGGATACTCCCCCGTCTCTTACAACGGTCCCACGCCTATACCCCGGCGTTCTAGCGACATGACGGGACCCTGATCTAGACCCTTACTCAGCAGCGGAGAAAAACCAAAATTCTCAAAACGACCGAAGCCTAAATCTTTAATCAACCCAAAACTACGTGAATCACGACCGATTCCAAAAATCCGAAACGCTTCGTTGTCTATGTCCGTCATTTCTACATGAAAATCTTATAGAAAAAAATTATTCAATTTCTTTAAAACTTTTTTCGCTTAAAACATTCAAAACTTAAAAATAACATTTACAAAAATACATGGTCAATCAATCTGAGAGTACTTTGAGAAAGTAAATGCATGTGCCCTACCTTTATCACTAATTTCGTTTAAAGCGAAGTGTTCATCCTCTGGTTGTTATACCCTGGTTCCGCGGCGTGCATCGTCTGCATTCTCGGCAATAAACTTATTCATTTTCCCCTAGTTCGTCTAGGACACGGCGCCAAATTAAATCTTGTAAGGCAATGGCCTACAGGTTGAGGTGTAGTTCGCGTTGTGTATTGATCAGTCATTTTGAAAACTATAAACAGAAGTCCGAATAAAAGTTCTAAGTTTATTTAAAAACGTTACATGTTGACAGTACGAGAGCGGAGTCTAAACCTAAACTTAAACACTACTGAAACTGGAGTCTAACTTAACCGAAACTTAACTGGTCGGCAAAACGATGCGCCGAGTATATATGTGGACGATTGGAAATTGCTAACACCTGCACAAAATAATAAGTTATTGGTTTTTGATTAAAAAGACATTTTGGAAATTAGATTCTTCCAAATATAGAACCTTAACGGCTTTTACGGGGAGATTTCCAATTAGCATTCAATTAACTCGTACGGAAAATAAAGACTAAAGTACTTGCAGGTGTGCAAATTACTGCAGTGTTCTCAGCATCGTGGGAATCAAATTAAACAGATTACAGAATTTACAAACTAGAATAATTGTCTCAATGTGAAGTTTGAACTCATAGTCAAGGAATTTACTTTAGAAAACTCAAGTTAGCAATTTCCAAATACATGTAACTAATTAATATGAATAATTAATTAGCATAATTATTGTGGGGGAGAGGCCATATGGTTACAAGTAATTAATACACTTGACAAACATCAGGTCATGTCATGTTTTGAGATATAGTGTCATTTTGAAGTTGAAAAAGTACTAACCAGAATAAAAAAGCACGTTGAACAAAGATGCGTTCTATCATCTATGCATACTATTTTATAACATTTGATTTCGTTCGATCTTGATAAAATTCATTTAATATCAAACAAGCATCTAATACTTGACAAGTTGGTTGTGTGCTAGTTCTCTAGAAAACCAGATGTGTAGTCTTAAGTGTTTAATGTTCCTTGTCCATTTTTTTCGTCTAAACTCTTACTTTTTTAAACATACAGTAAATAATATTGCGGTGTTTTCCTGTAGGTGATGCAACCAAATATTGTTTGAGAGTCTATGGAAAAGCCAAGAAGAAATATCTAAACTAAATGTATTGAAATCATGCGATAGCTTTACAATTATGTCAGAACTTGAAAGTTTTTACAGTGTAGGATATTGACATTTATTTTGAAAAAAAATATTTTCCCTAATTATGTCGTTCAAAACCTTTCAAGAAGACACGGGTCAAAAACAATATCACAGACCAAAAATTAAAATAGAACACCCCCTAAAAAAACGAAATAGAAAACCCGAAAGAATTACAGTATATAGGTATTTAGTCGCCTAGTATTATTTTCGTCCGAATAAGACTTTTACAAGATTTTGCTATCCGAAACACGTGTCTGGTGCATTAAAAATAAAGAGTTGGGACACTTTCGTATTATTAGCTTCAATATGTCGCCCTTCTCACACGTTGTTGCTATTCGGATATTTTTGTGTTTTAAAAAATAACCAAATAGGAACAACGTGTGAGAGGGCGACATATTGAAGCTACCGTATTATTATTATAAACACTTATTTATGCTAAAACAATTGAGATTTGGTCCACATCCTGGGAACTGAAATTATTGGTATCTCCACGTTTACAGTAACTCATAAATGAGATTATATCATATAAACTGCAATTGTCATTTATTCAATATGACGAATATATAAGAAAGGGAATGATCTCCAGCATGACCACCCTGCACTCGTCCAGTGAAACAAACCCACAAGAAAGTGCCACATAAATGACATCATACAAAACTACAAATGGCAAAAATACACAACAATATTCACTAGAACATCATACAAAACAATTGTAACAGACATACTGAAACATCAAACATTGATGACAACACATATTAGGAAGGAGACCAATGTGCACCCGGCGCCGACTTTTGACGGCCATTTGCTATTAGCAAATGGTTTCCTTATCCAGATTACGTGCGCACAACCCTCCCACTTATCCGGATACACAGAGGTCTCCATAGACACACAATTGTACAAACAAATTGGCCGGGAAACTTACAAAACTGGCCATTGTCGAAAGTATATGATTTACATTAACTGACTAGAAAAACATGAGAATATCCTGAAACGATATTTTACCATCAATAAAAATGGTATCACAGCCGATGATCATGTATCAAACAATTATAGGAAAAAATTACCCTTGTTTGTAAACAAAGTGGTGCCAAAAAAGGCCACACACCTCGCAGACGTCATCTTCTTTAACTCAATTATGCATCACTCATCTTCTTTAACTCAATTATGCATCACTTGAGGTGAGAACTTATTCCCTTTCAAGCACAATGCAGCAATATCCACATAGCAATAAAGGCATCATACATAATTAATATTATAGGGAATAAAGCACACAAAATTCTAAAAGCAACCATACAATACATAAATGAACCTAAAATAAGTACAGGCAGTCGTAATCTGAACCTGTAGGAAACACATGCAGCCAACTGCTGAACATGTTAAAGTTAAACTTGAGCCAGCAACAGTAAGGGCTTAATTACGTGCGAAAGGAGTTGATTCTTATATTGAGTCTTTTGTGTTTCATGTTTCTATGGTGTGAGTTGGTGTTCCTTTTCCCTTTTGCGTCTCTATCTGTGGGTGTCTGCTCTGTGTGGTTTTTTTTTTGGGGGGGGGGGGGCATTTAATTGGGTGTTTTGGAGTGTTGTTGTTGGTACTGTAACCGACTGTTGTTGGAGATCCCCTCCTTTCTGTTATATATTTCAGAAATGCGTCAGAATTCCATCTACCCATTTTTTGAATTTTAGTTTGCGAAATCCACAGTTTTGCTGCTTCATTAGCCACTCCAATACAGGAACCTTGACCTTTGTAAGCCAATAAATTTACTTGCTTTATTGAGATTAAGTAAGGTTAAATGGCGAGATACAGGGACCCCTGATGTGAATTGAAATAGAGGACCAGACGAATGTGTGTGTGAAGATAAATAAGTTCTAAGTCTTTTAAGATTCATCCTCTACATGCACAACTTTATTATGAAATGCCGGTGTTTTGGCAATAAGTTCACCTAGTCTGAAAAATCCATGAAAAGCAAGTGTGAATAAAGAATGTAGTAAAATTATATTATGGTAGAGTGGGACAGCAGAACTTAAAATCCTAGAGAGGAGAGGTAAAGTATTGGGTAGCCTGGAGTCTGAAGATTTGGCAGATTTCAAAGCACCTTGGATAATTTTGCGAACCAGAAATGTTTGTGTTTTATTCACTGGTGATATTGTCCTGCAAGTCTGCAGTAGCACACGTTCAGTAAAATCCTTTGGATATGTTAAACCTTTTTTTCATGTGTACATGTATGAATTCCATGTTGGCAAATAGACCTTGTGTTGGTGTTGCTTCTCTTCGCCATCAAAGATAAGATTTAAAGTCGAAAAGTCAGTTTAACAATATAGCACAAGCTCTGATGAGCTTTTAGACCGACATCAACATACATGTATTTACAAGTAACAGTAAGTGAGTAACAGTTATAACAATATAAACGTTAAGCATATCATGCAAGCATTTAAAAGTTTCTGATCAAGATCGCCATCGAATTTATCCAGATCGTTTTGATAATGAATCATGGGAAAGACGAGATGTTTTGTCTGAATTTTGTCAGCATCCATATGAGTTTTGGCTTGCGACTTGAGAAACGCCGGAGACTTTTATTCGTCTTCTTGTGCAGATTCTGCCACGTATCGGTATTAGTGAAAGGGGTCGCTTTGATAACATATCTCCTGAAATCGGCTACTTTTAGTAATAGTGTGGCTGAGGAATTATTTTAACCTGTAATGCGTTGTCCATGATTTTTGTGATAAGCAATACATCACTATGTAGAGTCATAGATCAGATGTGGAAAATTCTTTGGCATGAGCTAACCAGTTCAATAAATGGCCCTATGTTCAACAATGGCATAATATACAAGGAAAATGGACAGAAATGTCAAATATAGTAGGTGTAATTGATGCAAGATCTCGTGAGATCTTGATTCCATCCGTAAATCAACAGCTCTACTACTCTGGTCGTCGTAGAAAATACCATTGTATGCATACACAGGTTATCATCGACATCAACAAAAGTATAGTTTACATGTATATCGACTCAGGATTCCTCGGACAGGAAAACGATGCTACAACATTTCATCGTCTTCAATCCATAGGTCCTGGTTGTGAGCTTGATTTTCCAGCGGGTTTACGCATCCTTGACGCACATGTAACAATCAAATATTAAAGCCTTATAAAGCGTCGGCAATTTCAAGACAACCGCAATTTGTGAACTTCATTATGTATTCCTTTGTACTGATCAAACTATAAAAAATATGAATCTTGAAGCTCTGGATCAATACTTCACTACTAGACCAAATATTTTCAAATTTAAAGAGTTCATGAATAGTAGTAATGTTATTGGGTTAAAAAGATTATGTAAATTTTAATATTTTATTACAGAGAGGGCATGTCCTCCATGTTAACCAACATGCATCCTATAAATTTATGTGTTGAAAACTTTCTCTTCGGTGACTTGTTGTATTTATGAGAATAAAGCACTTTGTTGTTATTGACGATAATCTCAACAGCACTCACAAAAGAGCACCAAATTGAGCATCAATATTCTGTTTATGAAGTGTATTTTAAGTTTTTCATTAAATCAAATATATAAAAATATATAGACTACGATTTACCCTATAAGTATCGATACGTTCGCTTACGTTTTCAATACGTTCGTTCTTTTAACCAAAGATAATAATAATAATAATAATAATAATAATAATAATAAACTTTATTTAAAGAAGGTGACTCGTTTAGTGATACACTATTCTTCCACGAGGCCTTCGTCAATGCATCAAATTATATACAATATACACAATAATACAATAAGCCATGATAAGTGCAAATAATTATCATATTTTGTTCAAAGTACTATTTTCCTTCAAGTATTTTAGAAAACCGGTCTTGAATGTAAGGAGTGAGCTGGACTGGCGAATGTGTGTTGGTAGTCCGTTCCATAGAGTGACACCACTATATTGTAAGCTACGCTTAAAAAATTCTGTTTTGTGTCGTGGAATTGTTAGATCTTTGTCTGTATTTGATCTCAATTGGTAATTACCATTTGATGATTCCGAAAATAAGTCTAAAAGGTACGACGGCGCTTGGTTGTTAAAAATTTTGAATAAAAGAACCCCTTTGTTGAAAATACATCTATCATATATATTCAGCCAGTCTAACTCATCAAATAAAGGTTGTGATGGTGTATCAGGTGGTGCATCCATGATTACGCGTGCTGCACATTTCTGCAATTTTAGAATACGTTCAAGATGGGTTTTTGACGCATTTCCATAGACTGTTAAACAGTAATCAATTAGAGGAAGTATGTACGCGTTATAGTAAAGTATTCTGTGCTGACGTCCTAAATATTTCTTTATTTTACGTAACAAAGAGATCTTTCGAGTGACAGATTTACATACTTCGGTAATATGCTTATCAAATTGTAGATGATTATCAATGTGCACACCTAATAGTTTATCGCTTGTAAGATTTTCAATTGGTCTTTCATTTACTTTTAATTTTAGGATATTACATGGAAGTCTTGAATTTTTTTTATGTGTACCAACTAACATGCATTTTGTTTTGTCTTCATTAATAACCATTTGGTTTTCCTTACACCAACAACAAATATGGTCTATATCTTCATTCATATGGTGTTCAATGTCTGATAAATTATTGTGAGCTTTGTGAAGAGTTGCATCGTCCGCAAAAAGATCCAGCACAGAATATTTTACATGAAGAGGAAGGTCATTTATATACATAAGAAATAGGACTGGACCGAGAACAGACCCTTGTGGAACGCCACAAGTAATTGGGGCAAGATTAGACGCGACGTTTCCTATTTGAACTGTTTGAGTCCTATTTGCCAGATACGATTCAAGCCAGAGTAAAGTATTGCTAGTAAAGTTATAAAATTTCATTTTATCCAATAGAATTCTATGATTTACAAGATCGAATGCTTTCCTAAAATCTAATAGTGAAATTCCTGTTATGTTACCATTGTCAATATCTGATATCCATTTTTCTGTAAGTTTCGTTAACGCAGTTTGACATGAATGAGATTTTCGGAAGCCAGACTGTTCTTTCATCAATAAATCATATTGCATTAGAAAATCATAAATTTGAGAAGTGATATGCCTTTCAAAAATTTTAGATATTGTCGGTAATATGGAAATTGGTCTATAGTTACCAGGGTCAGATTTATCTCCCTTCTTGTAGATGGGCGTTACTTTCGCCGTTTTAAGCTTATCCGGGAATATACCTGATGCTATACTCATGTTGATCATAGTTGTTAAAGGCTTAGTAATGACCGGGGCCGATATCTTTAATATTCTAGGACCAATTGTATCTATACCAGCTGATTTATTTACGTCTAATTTATTCAGTAAATGGAAAACTTCCGTTTCTGTCACATGTTGAATTTCAAATACCTGAGTAGGTGATAGTTTAGAGTTCAAAAATTGTTTTAGTTTATCAAAAGTGTTTGTGGGGTCACAGGTAGTTTCTTTTATGATATTTCCGGACAATTCTGTATAAAATTTATTAAATAAATTAACGATATCTGGCGTAGATTCGGCATCATTTTCTCCATCTATTAGTTTTGTTGGCACAGAGTGGCTTCCTTTCGGCATTAATTGTTTGATATTTCTCCAAATATCGCCGGAATTATGATTATTTTCAATAGCTACGCTATAGTAATCCATTTTCGCCCTCCTTATTAATTCTTAAACTTTATTTCGCCATATTTTGTAATTTTGGGTGTCTTTTTTCTTGTGAAAGTAATCACGTTTAAACCGTGCCTCATTGATATCAGGAGTAAGCCAATTTGGTTTAGTTTGTGTTTTTACGCGTTTTGTAAGAATTTTTGCATGTTTGTTCAGAATATCCAAATATAATCCATAAAACAGTTCTAAAGCATCATTTACACTTTCTTGTTCATCTATTTTTATGAAAGGAGCGTTGTAGAGATCTTGTAGGAATTTGTTTTCGTCAAAATTTTTGAAATCTCTGTAAGTAATTTCAAGATGCTTTTTCTTCTTTTCTAATTTTGGCAAACGACGCGTGAAACATACTGGATAGTGGTCTGACATGGCTATACAGGGTACATTAACTTCCTGTATATTGTCAGGCCGGTTTGTATATACATGGTCAATTCAGGTGGAAGAATTGGCAGTTACGCGCGTAGATGTTTTTATAATCTGCGATAGATTAAAACTCTCAAGAGCTGTCGTCCAGTATGACGGGGGGTCTTTGTTCAGATCGATATTATAATCCCCCATTAGGATGATCTCATTATCTTCGCATGATATTGCATTATCAATTTCTGCTGCAAACGCGTCAACCCAGAATGTCGGAGCGGAGGGGGGTCTATATACTGAGCAAAGAAGTAGCGGCCTGCTGTTTGTTAATTGTATTTCGACCCATATTGTTTCAATATTACCAGACTCGAGATCACACCTCCTTTTATAGTTAATAGTATTGGATATGTACAATAGAATACCACCACCTGATCTACCATCCCTATCCTTACGTTCAAATTCAAAACCAGCAATATTCAAAAAATCATTATGTACAGACTCATCAAGAAATGTTTCACATAATCCAAGAATATTTACACTACATCTACTCTCAAGTAACAATTTAATCTCATCATATTTGGGAAGCACGTGACAAATGTTTAGATTTGAAATTCGAAGCCCTTTTTGGACAAGACCAAAATTTTCTATGTTTCCGTTAACAGATCTGTTGATATTGGTGTCGTTAACATTAGACAAGTCTTTTCTTAACTTCTGTGAAGTCATTTTTTCCTTTGGTTTTTTAAGTGCGTTTTTCTCTGTACTATTTAAATAAAATAGAAATGAGGGTATCAAGAAAGATGAATCATGTTCTAAGTTGGATCGTTTTCCCATATTGTTGAAATTAAATCTTGAGATACTTTCATTAGATAAGCATATGCAAGTACAAGAATTACATTCAGAACAAACGTTATTCAGAGTATTGAACATGTTATCAGATAAAACAGGATTTTGGGATGTAATAACGGCTCCAATATCTTTGCCGATATCCTAATATCTATCACAGTGCTTCGCCTTATGGCCACTACGGTGACACGAGTAACACGTTAGCCTTCCTCCGTGGTAACATTTCTTAGAATTGTGGCCTAGCTCGCCGCAAAATGAACAAGAGCCATGTTTCACCCTCCTGCCTTTCAAAATGGGGACGTACTGCTCGTATGCATGTAAGAGGTCACTTGTTCCAGCGTCGTTAAGGTGTAAGTTGTCCTTCCAATACTGACGTCGGTTCAAAGATGCAATGGCTTTTGTAGATTTTATAAGCGTAGCACCATACATTTTGCAAACTTCCTTGATAATTATGTTGACGTCGGTCACATCGACATTTCTTCTCGGGGTCACCTCACTGAGAAAAACCGACGTTCTTGGTGATCTGTGTTGGATATCGCGAATTATTTCTGCGAAGTCCTCCTCAATAGCCTCGGGATCTCTACCATTCTCCACATCATTACCTCCGACTTGGACGATGATTTGACCAACGTTACGCAGGTTTAACGTTGCAATTTCTTGGCGGACAGTTGAGACGCCAGCACCTCGCATCGTACGTACATAGACGTCAGGCAGTAAGCCTCTCCGTCGGATCCTCTGTGTGATTGAACTTCCTATGATGACTGTAGAGGAAGGCTTGTGAATACTTGTACGTCCAAGATTTGATGATATTTCACCTGATTTTGACGGTGTCCCTTTTACAGATGTCTCACTGTCATTTTCGACCTTACTTTCCTTCTTCTTTTTTCTGCCTTTATGAGATTGACTCTGGGGTGGTGGGGGATTAGAAATATCCCGTGTAGATAAGTCACCTATTACCTCGACCTTTTCCATTTCAGTTTGAGTTTCTACCGTCTTGAGAGAAACTTCTCTTATTTCAGTCGGTTCCATCTTTGAAACTCGCTCCCGAAGAACTTTCACTTCCTCTGAAAGGGTTGATACTAAATCGCATAGACTTTCTATGGAATTTGTTGCGATTTTTCTTCCTGGTGGCTTTGGTGTTGAAGTAAGGATAGGTCCAAATACAGTCACATTAGATTGATCGTCTCGTCGAGTTTCGACTTCGTTTTTAAGATTTGTATGAACTTCTTTGAAGTTTTCACTCCATTGTGAATGGCCAGTTCCTTGAACATGGATCAGATTTGTAGTTTTGTACAATGTAACAGTTACCGAGCCGTTAGGTGACTTGAAGATTTCACCGTTCTGTTTGTCAGTTTTGATAAACAACAAGTTTTCTCTTAAAAAGATTTCAATCTTTCTAGCGTCACGTTCAGGATATTTGATATTTTCACTTTGTTTATTGCATACGATTTGTAGAGCATCGTTTCCCTCTCTTGTTTCTCCGTCTGCAGATTCTACGTCACATACGCTATTGTTCTGTGTTTGTAAAGTGACAGAAAACGTAGATCTAAACATCCCTGATGTATTAATTTCACTTGATTCCATTTTAAATCCTGATTTAAATGGAACTTGAAAATAATTCCATATAGGAAAGTAAAGTATCCTGTATAAATCCGTTTAAATGGCAATAAAGCGGAGCGTTACGCAAACACGTCCGTCCAGCTCGGCGTCCAGGTAGCGAAAGATCTCTATTAGGTAGGTGACTACTGTCCTGTTCACTAATTCCAGAGCACCCTGTTTTCCCGGTTTTCTCTAAAATATGAAAATGTCATCTTCCAAAAAGATATCAATTTAATAGTACTCCTTAAGTCGTAATAGAAAATACCATTCTTTTGGCTGTGCGTCAGCTAAGTTAGAAATAGGACGGAAAATAAAAAGTCTACAGGGATTTTCTATAGTAAAATCGCTGAAAATGCGTGACGTCGGGAGCTCTGACGTCACTGTTTACCATTGTTGACACGGAGAACAATATGGCGATGGCTTGAAACATGGGAATTTCCCGTAGACATTTTATTTTTTCATTTTGCGGGTTGAAGGCAGAATATAGGGTACATGTAAGTTGAATGTAAACGTCTTCAAATCGAACAGCATCATTTAAGAACAGATAAATTGGCAACGTGGACCAGACATGCACGTTTCGGGTACTTAACCCTCATCAGTGATCCTAAATCTAAACAATGCAATATGCCAAATAAGTATGAAAGTTACTATGTCGAAAAAGTGTACCGAAAGACGTAGCAGGATGGGTGGGATATGATGCTACAGGAACCACTTTTTAGAAATTTCAAGAAATTTTGATAACAGAAATTTAGAATGCGTTGAAGAAACGATCAACCGAAATTGATCGAACTTGGCTACATGTGTCCTCGGGGACTCCTGGTCCACCAGTAGTGACACTCACTAAGTGGTATAAATGTAAACGGCTTCAAATCGAACAGCATCATTTAAGAACAGATAAATTGGCAACGTGGACCAGACATGCACGTTTCGGGTACTTAACCCTCATCAGTGATCCTAAATCTAAACAATGCAATATGCCAAATAAGTATGAAAGTTACTATGTCGAAAAAGTGTACCGAAAGACGTAGCAGGATGGGTGGGATATGATGCTACAGGACTCACTTTTTAGAAATTTCAAGAAATTTTGATAACAGAAATTTAGAATGCGTTGAAGAAACGATCAACCGAAATTGATCGAACTTGGCTACATGTGTCCTCGGGGACTCCCGGTCCACCAGCAGTGACACTCACTAAGTGGTATAAATGTAAACGGCTTCAAATCGAACAACATCATTTAAGAACAGATAAATTGGCAACGTGAACCAGACATGCACGTTTCGGGTACTTAACCCTCATCAGTGATCCTAAATCTAAACAATGCAATATGCCACATAAGTATGAAAGTTACTATGTCGAAAAAGTGTACCGAAAGACGTAGCAGGATGGGTGGGATATGATGCTACAGGACCCACTTTTTAGAAATTTCAAGAAATTTTGATAACAGAAATTTAGAATGCGTTGAAGAAACGATCAACCTAAATTGATCGAACTTGGCTACATGTGTCCTCGGTTACTCCTGGTCCAACAGCAGTGACACTCACCAAGTGTATAAATGTAAACGTCTTCAAATAGTTAATATTTCCAGTTACGACTAAAGGAGGTCAATTCTCAGAAACGATAATTCATAGCAAAATTCTTCAGACGACAGAATAAATCGCCCAAACAGGGTGCTCTGGATTAAGTGAACAGGACAGTAAATGCAAATTTGAACGGACACGCTGTATGCAATCTTGCGTATTCCGTTAGAAAATACTTCTCTTTAATTTCATGTTTTGATACAAACGACGAAATGTACTGGTATATACTGAAATGATAAAACAATATAGAAATCATGAATGAGAGGAAGTCCTGCTTACAAGACTCCGGTACTTTTTTTTATTTTTTGCTGCTCACTCACTTTTTATGCTGCTGTACGCGTCTCGCAGCGAGGTTTATGTGTTATGAAACTATTTGAGGAGAATAAATTCTTAACTTGAATGTATTGTAGGTGGCGCTACGAGGAACAGTTTTATTTTTAATTATTTTCTGGCTGATAAGAAAATTTCATTCTATAAATGTCCCTTTTCTCTCTTATCCTTTTAATACAATATAATAAATAAACAATGCTGTAAGTTTGGAACTTATCCATTAAAATACTTAAACTTGTAACAGGTTGCATGTCATCTAAGAACATGTTCAAGGTCGTCGTTCCATCATGTTGAACGACGACCTTGAACATGATGTTCTGACCAATAAGGTGATGTACATAACGACAAGCCTTAAATTTACTCTTTGCTTCGCGGTACAGTTGGAAGAAGAATCTGATGATGAACATTTGAAAGAAAAAGTGTCATGGATCTCAATTCTTTACAGCAAAATGTTGCCGTCATCGCAATCAAAGGTTGCATTTTTTTAAAGCAACACAAGCACGTGGACAATACACACACAATGGTGGACATTGTTGTTCATGATGCTCATTTATCTTTTCTTAAATGATGCTATTGAATTTGAAGACGTTTAACAGTTTAGTATAACACATGTCGGCGACCCATGGTCCTTGTGAGGCTCGAACCAGTAACCTTTCTGTCACTAAACCACTTGACCATGGCCCCAACAAAGATACAATTTGTATATTGGGGCCATTAAGGATTTGGAAAAATATCGCTGCTTGTGGCAATAAACGATCGACTAATAGAATGGGAAGAAAGGTGGCAGTTGTCTGTACCAACTCTGTATCGACTTTATATAGAAAAATCAGCAAGAAGTGGAGCACAGTTTGTTCTCAGTCAGACTCCTCGGGCGGGGATCATATGCATTAGCTCGCTACAGCCGACAGAGCACGGACTGTATTTTGTACGCCTCCTGTTTTAATATCCATTTACATATCCATCTGTGAGTTTCCCAGGCCCCTGTGTCATGCTGTCTGTTTGTATATTCATGTTACAGCGAGGAGGTTATTTTATACCACAATTATACGTTCTTCGAGACCTTGGTAATCGGAAATATGGGAGGATTGTGCGCACGTAATCCAGGATAACCACACCGTCTGCTACTGACGTGGTATAGGGCCGTCGGCACCGATTGCCCATTGGTTTTGTGTTTGATGTTTCTATGTGATTTGACGTTCCTTGTACCGTTTGCGTCTTCTTTGTATGCGCGTCTGCTTTGTCTTTTTGCAGTGGGTGTTTTGCTGTTAGTGCTGCAACCGTGTATGTTGAACATTTTGATTACATCTTCGTCTCTGTATCTATCATATCGGAATTTTCTCTCACTCACCAGATTTTGTCGTAACCCACGACAATGTAGCTAAATCTTTGATTGCCATTTTTGCTGGCAAAGGCATTTTTGATGATTTTGGTGATTCTTTCAATTTAAAATGTGTAATTGTTATGTTAAGAGTCGAAAAATGGAACGATTCTATAAGAAAATACTTATTTGCCGAATTCAAGTGTTCTTAAAGTTCTTTTAAAATTTTAAGTGTCTTCATTTGGTTGATCTATTTTCTAGAGTTAATTCTTCAATAAAAGGCTCATAACATATCAATCAACCTTCGTATGCTATATAGGAAAGTAGACATTTGGTTTTCTGGCTGTGAATTGCATCACTTTCCTGTATTCCCCTTCGTCATTCTTCAAACCAATTCAAAACTTCTTGTAGCTGTTGGAGTCTAGGATCATCTACAGTGTTGTCGGTGGCCTTGCATCTCGAAATATTGCAATTAATAATTTGATTACTCACTCCCCTGGCTAATTAAGCCTTGATACTCTTGAATTTTACATTCAGATACATAGGTGACGTGTTGTCCATCAATAATCCGAACTTTGCGGATCATCTACATGAAATCTATCCTCATAATTCCCATCGAAAACCGTTTCGATGGGAATCCTCACGATTTTGCCTAGCCTTCTCGACTTTGAGACTGAAAAATGGTTAGGTACTTCTTTGATGTTTATGTTTACTCATGAACTAGAGATCACGGAAACAACAGAGAGTGACAGATCCGCTTCGTACTTGGATATACTCCTATCTTTCGACGCAAACGGCCATTTGAACTTCTCACTGTATGACAAGCGTGACGATGTCAGCTTCCACATAACTAACTCCTCTTTCATGGGTAGCAACACTCCGTCTTCTCCTGCTTATGGTGCTTTTGTTTCTCAACTGATACGGTACGCCAGGGCATGTTCCAAATATGAACAATTCATTATTAGAGGCAGACGGCTTGCAAGTAAGCTACTTGTTCAGGGCTATGTTACACAACGGCTGAAATCATCATTGAGGAAGTTCTTCGGTCGTTACGGGGATGTCATAAAAGCATATGAGATCCCCCTTTCCAGAATGATCAGTGACATTCTACATTGTGATTTAATGGCTGTCATCATCACTAAACAAGACATACTTACCTGATATGTAAATCAAAATGTACATCCAGACAATCACCGAATTTGACAGGTTTCCATGGAACTGTTGCGACGGGTGTTGCATGCAATCAGGAGACGCTCACTCTCCCCGGGCACTTGTTCTCACTTCGGAATTTTGTTCATTCCGATGTTCGCAACCGTTTCTGTGGAAAATCTAATGATTTTGCCTTGTCTTCTCGACTATTAGATACAAAGGAGGGGATAACTGATGGGTACTTCTGTAATGTTTATTCAAATAGATGAAACGTATCTGCATTTAATACCTGTTCCGCTATCCTTTTCAGACACCTATTATGACGATCATAAGAAGGAAAAGGAAGAAACTCGCATAGAACGTGAAAAAGACAGAAACTCAACGCAGAAGGCAATAGTGTATTTTGATATGCAGAATAAACATCAAAGAAGTACCTTACCGTTATTCAGTCTCAAAGTCGAGAAGGCAAAGCAAAATCATGAGAATTTCCATCGAAACGGTTGCGAACCCCGGAATGAACAACATTCCGAAGTGAGACCAGGTGCATTGTCTTATAAAAGGACATTGAATGTGTAAAATTTGACTGTTCATTTGTCGTTGGACAAGAAAGCTTATAATACAGTGTGGTCCGAAAGCACAGCTGGTAGGTGTGCAAATGAAATTGCAAGTGCACTACTGAAGATCTCGGACATCCATCAAAATATTCGTTCGTCCTTTGGTCGGATTCGTGTGTTCATCAAAATCACAATTCTGTGATATCCCTTGCACTTAGAACTTTCATGAAAAAAAATCCTACAGTGAAAGCAATACAGCAGTAATATTGAACACCTGGGCATTCTTCAATTCAAAATGTTGACAACATTCACATTAATAATGAAAATGGACAAAGTATTGCACAGATATAAAGTCCAGTTAGCTTGCTTAGAGTCCTAACAAAAGTTCGACATAGAAGCTCCAGTCTTTCAACTTCAATGATATCAATTATAAGACTTCTATATCGAGATGATAACCCTTTCCAGTAGGTCACTACAAGAAAGCTTTACCTTGGTGAGGTCAAATTTCATCGATAAATGAAAAATATCTTAATATTATCATAGTGATTAGATTTCATAGGGAACGGACGTGTTTTGTCTCCGCTCCAATGTATATGCCATATATCACCGCGTGGGATCGAAACGTATGGTGTTGTGATTCCTTAGACAGTTTTTGGGTATTTTTTTTTCATTTTCTAAGTAAAACTTTACAAAACTTATGAGCCGTTGCAGTAGGGCAATGTCTAATACATCAATACATATCGTCTAGGTATATGAAAAGTTCATAGTTTTTGCGAACACTTCAATAGTTTGTCGACGACAGAAAATCATTCCTTTTGACGAACTCTTGAAGTATTTGCAAAAATATTGACTTTTCAGATATATAAACGGCACATGCTAGTATAAGCGTAACTTTATGGGGATTTCATTCATAAATATTCCCAATGGACTTTTGCGTTATCAAATGTTGTTTCAAAAGATTTTAAAATTATTGGTGGAAATAGAATGAAAATAAAAAGAAAAAAACGAAATACAGATTCACAGGGACAATTCATAAACAACGAAGTGAGTGAACACTCATCGTGTTCGTCGGACCCGCCAGCACAAAGTAGTGTACTCAATGGAGCAAGTAATATAAGATACATAGTGTGTAGTTTACCTGGTATAGGATATATGGGGTTAGTAACTTTCATATGGGTCGAGAGCGAAGTCCATTGGGAATATTTATGAATGTAATCACCTCCTATATCAGGTGAACTACACACTATGTAAAGTATAAATCTTACCAACTATATGAGTTTTCAATCATTTCATGTATAAAACAAAATGGCGTCTTAAGAAAAATTTCTAACTTTTCTATTCGTGGCAGGATTTAAAAATTGTTTTCTTCATTAAAAAGATCGTAAAAATACGTGAAAATAGTTTATTCTAAATGAATAAACTAAAAGCTGAATTCATTTCAGGCGGGTATTTAGAATAAAGGAAATAAAGCGCAATAAAACACTATTGACATTTGAAATTTTACGGAAAATTCTCGCTATGACGTCAAGAAACAATATAAGATATACACGGCGTTCACGTGGTATGGATTATCCAATGGTCTTTGAGAATTTTAGGTGTTGGTAAGATATAGTATCGTATGGAACGCCAGGCGGACGTAAAATCAATAATTCTAATCATTCTGCTAATGATGCTCCCATCGGGTTGAATATAGCAGCAACATCCACGCCAATGATCGCACGGATGCAAGTGGATGACAATCAATAAGCAGTTAGCCAAACAGCAAAAGCAACTAGACGAAACATGGATATTGTATTTAAAAAGTTGGACAAGCTTGATGATATTGAAGCGAAAATCACCAAACTTGACGGGGATGTAGCAAATATAACTTTGCGTGTACTGCGCTGTCTGTCGCATATTTCTTTGTTGTCGATGTTCGTACCAAAGAACTTGATAAAGCCTCGCATGCCGTCAAAGATGAGATGAAGAAGGTGAAAGATTCTGATATCATTAAAAGCTTGAAAGTGAAGTACAACGACAAAAGAAAACTATTCAAAGCATGCGTAAGGACATGGACAATCTACAACAGGTGCGCAAAGATATGAAAGATAAATAAGTCAATTTAGAAAATTTATTGATTTGGAATGCTTTACTTATACGTCTAGTTACCTGGATGATATTCTCACTGTTGACAATCCTGTTTTTGACTTTGTCCCTCCGAATCAGATGATATAGAATGAGAGTCTGATTCAAAGTTATCTATTTCTGAACACGTCTCCTGCTTATCATGTATGCAAAGATTATCGGAACTTGTGTCCATGGATGTTTCGCCGATTGTCTCAGGAACATCTATTTCTGTTTTGCTTGTATTTGCTGCTTGACAATTTCCTTCATTGTGTATATCGTGTCTCAGAGATGTTGGCGCTTTTTCGAATGATTCCCTTGAGCTCAAGTATGTCTTGCAACGTACACCCGACTTCCTGAAACGTTTTCTCTCTGGAGCATCATTTCTTGGACCAGGATTTCTCTCTATTCCAGACATGATCAAAAAGTAATAAATTACAAAATCTGGATGTAAATATTGATATTTGACCACAAAGTGATGATTGAAGTAATAAACCAACGATGACTGAAATGTACTTGGAAAAGAGTAGTTTTGTACGTAATTCCTTTATCTCTAGATTTATCCATCCAATGTCAGCAGTGTCGGCCGTAAGATGTCGTTTTAATGGTTCATAAAGTGCAACATCAAGTACTGCCAAAGTGCATGATTCTGAAAATAGTAAATAAAACACAAAGCTATATGTAGCAATACATATTATATTATTCATACACATTAGTGTTTATGATAATTATGATTAAGACCATACTTTCCAAAAAAGTGAAAATCTCACAAATGTTCAATAAATTATAGACTAAATAATAATCATGCAGGAAAAAATATAAGTTCCCTAACCCTGTAATTACATTTAGGTTACCCTGAAATTCGAAAGTTGGCGGCCCCTATATATATATATTCTTATCACGAATAACTTCATTTGTTAAATAACATAGAATGATATATATATTCAAGATACCATGTGGACCAGAAATAGATTTTAAATAAATTTTTGAAAGAATAAAGACCTTTTCAGAAAAAAAGCCCTTAATTTTTTCAGTCACAGGGATTTATGCTAACCCAAGAATAACCGGCTTGACTTTTGATGAATCACCTTCAGTGACCTTTGTCCTAAGTGAAGGCCGGATGAAGGATAGTAAACAATTGTTTGAAATATTATCAAATTCCCATAAACATCATTCTTATTTATTTATAGGGTCCTGTCAAACTTCCTACAAAAAGTAGGCAAGTAAAGTGTGTGTGTATGTGTGTGTGTGGGGGGGGGGGGTGGGTGAAGGCCGACCCCCTACGTATTTACATACATATTTTCAGTAGGAAGTATGACAAGAATTAATCCTATGATTGGATAACGAATTTACGCCGAGAATATTTTATAAACGTTTTCATAGTAATTTTTGAAGTTTGAAAATGTAGTGACCTACTTAGGCGTCAACGTAGCAGTCCAGGAGAATACTATGAATAATAATATTACTTAGAACTGTAATATTACTGTCAACAGTAATCCCTTATATTATTGAAAACAATAATGTTGCCACCTTATATTACATCTTTCTTTAATAAAGACAAAGCAACATTTTAAAGCTACAAGCACAGCTTTTATCACACAATTCTTTCATTCAACAAAAAAATCATTAAATATGAACAAATTTTTATACTAAAAATTGAAAATAATGTCCGTTTGGAACCTATTTCTCACTTTTTCTTCTTTTCGATTTCACATTTTCTTCAAATATGTTGAGGAAAAAAATTTCCTGATGTTTTAAAAAAAATTTCAGGATTCATTTGAATGAGATACAACTCCTAATCAGTCTCATTTCTCCCCGAATTAACTGGTATAAGAGCGATCTGAAAATCTTTATAGTATTACTGCTTTCAGTAATATAAAGAGATAAATTTCCAAGAAAGATAACTCCAATTAAAGTTATATTATTAGTTTTAGTAAAATTACTGTTTTTAATATTCTCTTGGACTGCGTAGGTGACCACGTTACCGTAATACTGCGACGCCAATGATTGGCTAAAATTAATACGAGGAGTGATCAATATTTCATGAGTATATGTAACACTGTACACACCATCCTGAAATTATGTGTAACAACCCCTCTCCTTTCGGTTAACAATTTCTCATCAACACAATAAAAATTTCAGTACGCGTACCACGTATCATAGATTATTTTGTCACAAACAAGTTTGAACCAATCGGAGAGAGTAAATCCGGTCACATGCACGCCATATGAATTTCTATAGACCGTTAGCTTTTCCGCCTTTGCCGTATAAATGAATTCGCATGTACAGAGAGTCGTGAAACGACAATTTTCTGCAACAACAACAAAACAAAACAAACCCCCCTAATGTCTTTATATTATCATAGTGATTAGATTGCATAGGAAACGGACGTGTTTTGTCTCCGCTCAGATGTATATGTCATAATATGCTAGTATAAGAGTAACTTTATGGGGATAACATTCATACATATTCCCGATGGACTTTTGCGTTATTAAATGTTACTTCAAAAGATTTATCATACATAATGAAAGAAAACGTAATACAAATTTACAGGGACGCTGTTTGTCATTTGTCCCTGTAAATCGGACCCGTCGGCACTAAGTTGTGTACTCAATTGAGCAAGTATAGTATTGTATGGTGCGCCAGGCGGACATGAAATCAATAATGCTATACATTCTGCGAATGATGCTCCGACTGGGTTGAATATACAGTAGAAGCAACATCCACACCGATGATCACATGAATGCAAGTTGATGATAGTATCAATAAGCAGTTCGCCAAACAGCAAAAGAAACGAGACGAACCATGCGTTAAACTGGATATTGTACTTAAAAAGTTGGACAGGCTTGATGATATTGAAGCGAAAATCACACTTGACGGGGATGTTGCAAACATAACTTTGCGTGTACATACAGTATAAACCAAAACTAGTCACATTAAGCAGTCTGTCGCATATTTCTCTGATATGGATGATGAGCACCAGAAGATAGGCGGTGTCGTCGGCATTAACTCTTTCATCACCGCTATCGATGATCGTACCAAAAACTAGATATAGCCTTATCAGTCAAAGACGAGATGAAGAAGGTGAAAGATTCTGATGTCATTAAAAAGCTCGAAAGTGAAGTACAACAAGAGAAAACTATTCAAAGCATGGACAATCTACAACAGGAGCGCAAGGATGTGGAAGATAAATTAGTCCATTTGCAGTGGCGATCAATAAAAAATAAAGGAATACCAGGTGAATGTAGGAATGAGGACGTCATAAGAAAGCTGCGATACGTCTTACACCATGAGCTTTGAATTGACAGATTCATTGAATTTTGGAATGTGCATCGCTTCGGGCAGTAATAATCCAAGACCGATAGTAGCACGGTTCATTTACGCCCACGATCGCTCCTTTGTATTTGAAAATGCGTACAAGCTCAAGCAAACCCCATTTTGGATTCACGAGCAATTTCCGAGCGCCATGAAGATCGACGGAAGCAGTTGTACCCCATAACTCGGGGCCGCCGTGTCCGGGTCAAAATTGTGCGCGATTAGCTGATCGTTGATGGTGTTTTATACAACGAAGACGCCGATCCCTGCGATTTGCGCGCTCCACCTGCATCCGCTAACGACGAGGTCGGACACGTGAGGGCAAGCAGGCCATTGGACAGAGGTGTACGCGACTAGCATCCGAATCATGACGATCAAGGACAAGCACGCAGATAGGAACGCGCCAAGAGTGAGATCTCCATACTGTCGTGGAATGGTTTTTTTTATTTTTTTTATTCACATTTTAAACATTTCATATTACAGATAAACAATCACAAATTTATTCTCTCACCTTTCATTCACTTTACTACAGGAAAACAAAAAGTAAAATAAACATTTAAGTGACTATTCCAACAAGGAGATGAAAGCATGACAAATATAGATAATGACCATATCCCTGTATACAGCACAAAATCGACAATTCAGAAAATCAGAAACCGAAGGCATAAAAAATCAGGATAAAACAGGAACCAAAGCAAACAAACAAAAACCTCCACCATATGAAATGAAGCGAATGAGTGAGACCAGGTGCCCAGGAAGAGTAAGCATCTCCTGCTTGCATTCAACACCCGCCGCTTCAATTCAGTAGAACTGTCACATCCAGTTACTTCCATTTCGGAAGACATAGAGTACAATCTTTGGTTAGATGGTTCAAATGGTCTATGACAGAATATCATCCACCATTCTGGAGAGTGGGACATCATAGTGTATGACGAGGTCTCCATATCGACCGTAGAACTTCCTCAGTGACGATGTGAGTCGATCACAAACATATCCCTGATTGAGAAGCTTATCTGAAAGACGCCTGGCTCTCAGAACAAAATCCGTATATTTGATACTAACCATCGATAATGCGTCAGAATCAGCAAACGCCTTTTATACCGTGGATATGATCCTAATGTCACCAGACGGACACTAGGCTTGGTACTTGACCAATCTACAGTCTTGTACAAGCGAACCCTTGAGACTTGCACTCTGACTGACTGTGACGACGGGACTACATGACGGGCCCTGTCAAAACCTCTTTAGAGAAGACAGGGCCCCGACCACCTGTCCTCTCTGAATGTCAGTCGGACTCCTCGGGTGATTACATACATGAGCTCGCCACAGCCGGCAGAGCACGGACTGTATTAAGCATGCCCTCTTTTTTATCCATTTACATATTCATCTGTGTCTCTGGGGCCTCTCGCGGTCGTGTTTGTGTGATGTCATCTTACAATGAGGAGGTTGTTTTACACCACAATTGTACGTTCTTCGAGACCTCTGGGTAATTGGAGAAGTGGGAGGGTTGTGCGCACGTAATCCAGGATAACCACACCATTTGCTACTTGCGTGACAAATGGCCGTCCAAAGTCGGCACCGGTTACCCATTGGTCTCGTCGGTTTATGTGTAGTCTTTTGTGTTTGATGTTTACATGTCGTGTGTCTCTTTTCCGTCTCGTGCTGTACTCGTCTTTTGTGTTTTTGCATCAGGTGTTTTTGGTGTTTTACTGTTGATGCTGCAACGGAGTCTTGTTGGAGATCTCCTCCCTTCTTTTTGCTCTGGCATAGCGTATCAACTGAGATATAAACACGCCATAAACAGGCGATGAAGGGATGTTGCTACTCAGAAATGGAAAGTTTGTAATGCTGAAACTGAAGTCGTCACGTTTGTCATAGAGTGAGGTGTTCATGTGACCATCAGTGTCGTGGGACAACATTATGTCCAAGTAGGATGCTGAATTATTTGTGTCTGTAGTTTCCTTGACTCCATGTCTTTTAACACCCTGCAGTTTAACGATGCTATTTTAACGGTTGTCATAAATTATAAAATAAAATGCTAAAATGTATTGTACAAAATCATTCTCACACCTCTCACACAACAAAACACTAAAAAAAGGATCAAAATTGCTATCTGCATCTTCCAGAAATAGACAATTGATTGTTAACACAAACCACTTGGATAACCGCTGACCTCAGTCACTCCGCCGTGACAATACACTATAACAATGTCCCGGTCAATGTAGATGTAAATAAAGTTAGATATCTTATGACTACATTCCTGTTCCAGCTCAAGCCGTTTTTTCAATTCTTCATTAAGCTCAACTCTTAAATTTTCAATTGTCTTTTCATTTAGTTCTCGCACGGCATCGTCATATGCTGTGTGTATTCCTTTAAGTTATCAACATCTGTTCTTATTTCATGAATATTTGCTCTAAGTTCAGTTATGCATTATTCATTTTTTATGGAGCATGGCAACACACTCGGACATAGATTTACCCTCTTATAGCCCCTTCAATTTTTCTAGTTCCACCTCTGCCTCTGTCCCTACTTCGTATACGAGGACCTGCCAACCTCAGTTTTAGCTTCAAATATCTTTCAGTCTGACCACTTACTTGCTTTTAATTTAGCTGGAATATAGTCCTAATGCTTTATTTAATGACTTTAGACTAAAATTGCGTTGTGGGAAGCAGCTTTACAAACTTAATAAAGATCACAAGGCGGAGCGCTGAAAAAGCGACTTACTCCATGCGCGTCTTGACCGGAAGTCTCTTTCGTGGAATGTTGGGAAAGGATTGACGCGTAAACTGACTGACCCTAATTTTGTATCCTTTATTATTACTTATGATTTGATTTGTTTATCAGAATGTTGGTTACAACAAGATGACAATGTACAGTTAGATAGTTATAACTCATTTACGTTTGCAAGAAAGTGTGGGAAAAGGGGGTGTTATAGTTATTTTTAATAGAAATAATATTGATGAAATCAGTGTTGTAGATAATATTCATGATTGTATCATATGGTTACAGATTAGTTCGAATGATAATGATAATTTGTTTTTAGCATTTTGTTACATACCACCCGAGGGCAGTTTTTTTATAACAGAAATGAAGTAGATTTATTTCAAAATTTAGAAGAATCTTCTAGTGTGTACAAGAACATGGGGTAAAGATTTATCATGTGGTATTACCGTTTTGCAAAGTTACTGAACGAATAAAATCGGATGCATTTCCCAAGATTAGGAAAGTTAACCCTTGGTTCGATTTGCACTGTCTGTTGTCATGTCGATAGAGAAAGTGCTATGGCGACCATGTCAGGAAAACACATTTAAAACACTTACTGTCAAATCCCTTGCGGGAAACTTTTTTAAAAGCTCCACACGGCAAAGGGTGTGACTGGAATGAGATAAAGAAGATCCTGACGACAATCTCAGCAGCACTCACAATAGAGCATCGAATTGAGCATCGACGGACCCCTAGTAGGCTAGAGGTGCCCAGGAAGAGCATCCCCTGTTGGCTAGCCGCACCCGCCGTCGATGTTCATGCACGAAACTAAAAACAATATTTACAAATCATGCACTGTCTGTTGTCATGTCTGTTGTCATGTCGATACAGAATGTGCTATGGCGACCATGTCAGGAAAACACATTTAAAACACTTACTTTCAAACCCCTCGCGGGAAACTTTTTTAAAAGCTCCCCACGGCAAAGACGAGACACCATGTTCATGTCTGATACACCAATTAACTTTGATGTCAGCGGTCCAAGAATTATAACCTTTGGTAGCAAACCTACGGAATTTACGAATGATTAACTAATCACAAAAAGATGATCCCAACAATCCTATAAATTTCCAACCAAAGCGGTGTAAGACTTCGGTCTTGCCAGCATCAATGGTTTCAGCAATTTGACTTTATATCATACTCTGCCAAAGATGATTTGTTTTGCCTGGCATGTACTCTTTTTCCCATGGAGGGTCTAGATCTACCTCTAAAACAACTGCCTGAGCCATGCATGAACTAGAGGGACACAATTTCGAACTTCGATGACTGTATCGAAGCAGTTTATGAAGACATACCATGGTCCCTCTTCAAGAACTGACTCTATTATGGATGAACAATTGCAAGCTCATGTTTTCTAAGAATCGAGATATCATAACTGCTGTGTTGAAATGCATAGCGTTTTGTGGAATGACAAATATGGATAATGACCATATCCCTGTATACAAAACAAAATCGATAATTTAGAAACCGAAGGCATACAAAATCAGGTTGAAACAGGAACAAAGTTAAGGCATTCCCTTACGCTCAAATAGAGACGATGATACTATTGAACGAGCCTCTGCATCATTGTGCTAACATGGGAAATAGTTCTTTTAAGGAGCATTTAGTGACAAGAATGCCAAATATTCATCCAAAAGAGTTAAAGAAGATCCTGACGACTATCTATATACAACTATACAAAATTAGATACTTGATTGCATCATATTATTTGCAAGAAGAGATAATAAGACGAGTAAAACACCAGAGGGCATACAAAATCAGGATAAAACAGGAACCAAAGCAAACAAAAACCTCCACCATATGAAAAGAAGCAAACTTCCGATATGAGAGTGAGACCAGGTGCCCAGGAAGAGTAAGCATCTCCTGCTTGCATGCAACACCCGCCGCTTCAATTTGGTAGAACTGTCACATCCGATTACTTCCATCTCGGAAGACATAAATGGTCTATGACAGAATATCATCCACCATTCTGGAGAGTGGGACATCATAGTGTAAGATGAGTTCCCCATATCGATCGTAGAACTTCCATAGTGACGATGTTAGTCGGTCACAAACAGATTCCTGACTGAGAAGCTTATCGGAAAGACGCCTGGCTCTCAGAACAAACTCCGTATATTTTTTACTTGCTCTAGCATAGCGTATCAACTTAAATACGAACACGCCATAAGCAGGCGATGAAGGGATGTTGCTACTCAGAAAAGGAAATTTTTAATGCTGAAATAGAAATCGTCATGTTTGCCATAGAGGTGTTCATGTGACCATCAGTGTCGTGGGACATTATGTCCAATGCTGAATTATTTGTCTCTGTAGTTTCTTTGACTACAAGCTCCGAAGGATAGATACTGCTAAGGTAATACGCGAATGTTGGATTATTGATGGACAACATATCGTCCACGTATCTGTAAGTCAGAAGCTAAGTATCTTTTCCCTTCAGAGACCAAAGATTGAATGAATTCAGCTCCGTACGAGTAAAGGAAAATGTCGGCAAGGAGTGGGGCACAATTGGTCCCCATTGGAATTCCTTGCTGGAAGACCTTTCCTCCAAACACCACAAAAATGTTGTCGATCAAAAAGTTTAACATCTGAATAATATCAGTTTCAGTGTACTTATTTTCAGAATCGGACTGTTCTTTTTGGATTTTCACAGTAGGAATTGACAAATTACCAAGAAAGTTTTAGGTCAAGGTTTCCTCTTTCATAAACTAGTTTTAGACTTTCTGAAAATTTTACTAAAGTTACAATCAACATTTTTTTTTAAATTCGGATCTTTACAAATAACAGAGTACACTACTTTTGGTAAACATAAACATCAAAGAAGTACCTAACAGTTATTTAGTCTCAAAGTCAAGAAGGCAAGGCCAAATCGTGAGGTACTGTAAATTGGTTTTTATTCGTTTGGTACCAATTTTCGTCAGTGCATTCCATGACGAAATTACGTACTGACGAATATAAATACTCTTAGAAAAATAAAATTAAGTAAGGTCAGGAGACATTTAATCAGTCTCTTGGTAAACTTAAAGACATCGGGAGGGATGAAGAAGCTGAAGGTTCCCAGTTTTAAGACATGGTAACATAGTGTTATTACGACACGCAAATTAATGAAAACTGATCACGCAAACAAAGTAGCTTATAATGTTTTTTTAATAACCAAATGATACATTTTCACAACAATCTAGGTGAGACATGTTTCTAATTGTTTGTTTACCGATAATTGTTACACAAACAATAAAAACACATACGGTGGATTTGACGGCAATCTACATATAAATGTTAAGTTGGCTTTTAGTTTTAAACAGACGAATTTACATTTAAGGAACCATTGGATGACGAATTTACGTACTGACGAAATTTTCATTTTTAACGAATTGACGAAAATTGGTACAGACGAAAATAAAGCAATTTACAGTATTTCACAACTTGCCTTTCATGGTGACATGATAAACAAATTAGAAGGATAAAAGATAAACAGCATAACCATCGAAATTGCGTCAGAATCATCAAACACCTTTTATACCGTGGATATGATCCTAATGTCACAAGACGGACACTAGGCTTGGTACTTTACCAATCTACAGTCTTGTACCGACGTACTCTGACTGATTGTGACGACGGGCCCTGTCCAAACCTCTTTAGAGAAGACAGGGCTCCGACCATCTGTTCTCTCTGAATGTCAGTAGGACTCCTTGGTGAAAACATGCATGAGCTTGCTACAGCGGGCAGAGCACGGACTATATTACGTACGCCCACTTTGTATATCAATTTACATATTCATCTGTGTTGCTTGGGGCCCTGCGATTTGCAGTCTTGTTTGTGTGTGGTCATCTGACAGTGAGGATGTTAATACCACTATTTTACGTTCTTCGAAACCCCTGGATAATCGGAAAAGTGAGAGGGCTGTGCGCGCGTAATCTAGGATTACCACACCATTTGCTACTTGTGTGGCAAATGGCCATCCAAAGTCAGCACCGGTTGTCCATTGGTCTCGTTGGTTTATGTGTAGTCTTTTGTGATTGATGTTTATATGTCGTTTTTATCCTCTTCGTCTCTTAGTATACTCGTCTTTGTGTTTTTGCATCGTGTGTTTTGCTGTTGATGTTGCAACAGGGTCTTGTGGGAGATCCCCTCCCTTCTTCCTGCAATAATGTTCGTCAGACACAGCCAAAATTTATTTCAGTAGTAGTAATAATTCAATTCTGGTTTTCACTACAGAATCGAGGACGACAATCGATCAAACACTACGGGAATGATCGGTATAACATTTTGTTCGTGAGATTCTTTTATATTGCGTGCAATGATGCTGTTGGCTGTTATTCTGGACGGTATATTGTTGAAAGAATTGATCATTTGTTTCAACCGAGTACATACCACAAGCAGGTAACTTCCATCAGTAATAGTACAACAGTCATATGTAAGTATTGAAAATTAACAAAATATTGACGTCGTGGGAATGTGATAGCATTTCCAACTGTCCACGTACCAACGTTTATGCTTATGCTTGTCATCTGTTGTGAGACATTTTACTTACTTCGTGAGGATAAACCTAACAATTTTGCTATTTATTGAGATAATATACGGTTTGAGGCGATGTACCCTTTATGATCAGTAAGGCAAATGTGCACAAACCATGTCATATCTAAATAAATTGCAAATTGGTTAATGATGCCATAAGATCTTAATAAAGCTGTTTTCGTCTTTCATAGGATCTATAAGCACTACCATAAATCGTATGTTTATATGGACGTTTCGTTACATCGAAGCAGAAAACTGAACCTGTCATGTCTGTTATCTTATTTTTCAAAACGCGCCATCAATGTATAACGTATTCTTTGACTCATTGATGATAAAATAAAGTATGCGAACGAAGAGGTTAAGGTTTAAGCCAAAATACTTCTTTTTACCATCAACATGAGACGTTTTTCAAAACCTTTAATGAATAGTCATAACAATAAAAGCAGATGAAAATTCATTGAGTTATAAAATGCATTCAACAACCAATCATAAAGATTTGAATCATATATAATATCATGAACGAGTAAGGGGACGACAATTTGACCCTGAGGGGTGGAGTGGGACTGGCTTTTTTTTTTTTGGAAATAAATATCCTGAGCTAGAAAATGATGAAAATAAATCATCTGACCCTCTTGGTTGCTGAAAATTCTAGACCACATTTGTTCAAATTCTATAAAATTTTGGCTCGATGAAACGAATTTCAACTTGCTTCGCTAGCAATACGGCAAAATTTATTTCGAGCTCTCCGCTCGCCCTTCCATGATATTTCATATCAAGCGTTATTTAGACATGCATTTTCAATTATAATTGCCAGCATAAAAGAAAATTTCATTTTTATTCAAGCAAATATGATAAGCCTCATGCAAGACTTATATGAATGTCCTTGGTACATCACACTCGAACTACCTGATTTTATACTTGACATTATAGCAAATTCTTTCTTGGCATACCACTCTCTCCATGTGCTTTGAAAACTGAATTTAGAAAATGCAGGTTATACATGCACATACAAAATGTTTATGGATTAATTGTAGTGCCCAGAAAGCCTTGCACTTTGTAAATAACTGAAGGAATTTATTTTAGATTCTCAGTGTGTTTTCATTACGTTTTGTTTATGCTTGTCAGGATTGTTAGAGGTTGAAAATAAATATTTTTACCTTGACTAACTGGAAAATAAATAATCCGACCGGCTCTGCGTTGAAAATTATCTGACCCGAAAAATAGTAGCCACCCCCCCGGCCACTCAGGATCAAATGGTTGTACCACAGGTTGAAGATACAATACCACCCCCTGTCCCCCTTTTTATTGTGTATTTAAGGTATTGAACTCGGCTGCTGCTGAATCAACCTGGTGAATAAAATCCAATTCCTGGAATAATTGAGCAATTCTTGTGATCAGGGCTCAAAATTTCTCAATACTAGAATAAATAATGTGTACAATCAGCGTAGCATGGTCAGCATAAATCATTTTGGTCCTCCATGAGAAGTAAAAACTTTACGAAATTTTCTAGGTCGACATTTTACTGGTCACGCTCAATGATGTGAAAAGTGATGGTTCGATTAAGATATTCCTACAATAAAACCTTACAAATGCACATAAACACCATGGCCTTGCTTTAAAAATGTGTGTGGAAATGATTCACTAACCTGTTTTGAAAATTAAACACCCCAACGTCTCCGTCTGGCGAAAATCGACAATCTCATTCGCAAAATGTAAAGTTGTGCTTCCATCTTTTCATGACAATGCGCCAAATGATACAAGGACACTGATTGGCTGAACGGTTCTTCGGTGATCTATGGTTTTTACCCTATGTTGAATGAACACCAACTGTTTTGACATTTGTCAGGAATGTTCAGCCAATCAGAGTCCACATTTTATATTTACATAATTCAGAGGGAGGTAACTCTAACATTTTATCATGATTGAGTGTTACCAGTAAAATGTCGACCTGGAAAAATTAGGAAAGTATTTGCTTCTTACCGGCGACTGAAATGTTCTATGCTGACCATGCTATGTTGATTATATGTATTATTTATTCTAGTTATGCGAAATATGAGCCTTGATATCAAAAACTCCTGACTTATCCCAGAAATATGGATTATATTCACCAGGGACAAGTGCAGAATTATTTGGCAGCAGCTGAGTTCAATACCTTACACACAATAAAGAGAGGGAATGGGGGTCGTATTGTGTCTGCAACCTGTGGGTTGTACCCTAAAGATGGACATTTTATATTGTTAAAGGTACATGGCGTTCGTTTATGGAAAAAAGGTGTTGGAAAAATCACGTTGTGGAGAACGAATCGATAGCAATGATAAATTATTTTCTTATTACAACTTTGAATTTATCCGTTGATCATGAAATTGCATTCTTGCCATACAACAAATAGATTCTCCTTTCTTTAATTCAAATTCAATCCCAATGTCCTTGTCATTTTTCATTTCCCACGAAAAAACGTTGATCTCGTCATCCAATACAGACTCTTTCATGTAAAATATTTCAAAAAATTTCACCCCTTGTCTTGCAATTACTTCATTCAGACTTAAATATTTTTTTTGGAGACAAGCTCTCATCAGTGCATCTTGACAGAAACGTATATATGCATTCCAATGCGTATGGTTATTTATGTCAGTATCGCTGTACAGAATCTTGGCATCCATTGCAGAAGCTCCCTTTGGTTTGTTCAGATTAGGTTTTCTTTCTACATGGGGACACCTATCATCAGGAGACAATAATGCGTATTTCTCAGCCCACCATAATGGCAAAGGACATCTCATTCTCTTTACGGGATGCACAGACACTGAAATCACTTCCATAGTAGCATATAGAACATTTTGAACCGGATTTACTACATTAAGTTTTAAAGTGTATGATGACGCCCTGACTTCCGTTAGCTCTATATCACATGTAAATGGGAACTTATAAAAGGAATGATCATAGAAATCCTTCTCTATTGTCACGTTTGAATAACTTGCGTAAATGGTCACTTCCTTTAGCAGGTTGGTAATATCAAGAAAACCTGTCGTGACTTGGTTGAAAAATGCGAAATAGATTGCCGAATCGAACAATGAATAAAGACTGTGAAGTCTGACACAATCACCTGAAAGTAAATAAAGCGTAGCTATTCGCTATATTTTTGTTTTTATAATGTATATAAATTTGTTAAATCGACTCCATGAATGTCCGTCAAAAGAAATCCATTATAATAAATTAAATTAAAATTACGAGTGTAAGAAGATCCTGACGATAATCTCAACAGTACTCACAATAGAGCACCACAATGAGCATCGACGTATTTAAAAACAAGTAGATTTAAAAATTACCTCTCTGGTCGAAGGAGTCTAAGTGAAGGGATCCGGGAATGCGCACATTCGCCTTGTGTTTGCTGAGGCGCTCCAATGTGTAATTGATATGTTTGGCTATCCTGCTGATCAACATAAATGCATCAGTTTGTACTTTTTCAATGTAAGAATTAACAAGCTCATCACTACAACTATATCACCGTTACTAAACTAATGAATAACACGCAAACATTCAAATTGAACCCTTCCAATATTCTACGTCTTAAAGCACTATGCTCACTCTTCCCGAGCCCATCTCCCACTTCCTTGTTACAAGGGGTCTAATGTGGATTATGGCACTTTCTATTGTGATTGATGGATACACATATCAATGTTAAACGTCTTCAAATTCTAGAGCATCATCAGATTAATTTGCAGCATGGACCAGACATGCACGTTTCGGATACTTAACCCTCACAAGTGATCCTCAATATAAACGATGTTATATGGCCAAAGAGTGTGAAATTTATTATGTTCAAAAATGTACCCAAAAACATGGCAAGAGGGGTGGAATACGATGCTAAAGGATCCTTATTTTAGAAAATTCATGAAATTTGGTGACAGAAATTTACGAAAGCGTTGAAGACAACGGACTATCAACCGAAGTTGATCGTACTTGGCTACATGTGCCCTCGGGGACTCCATGTTCACCACCAGTGACACTCACCAAGTAGTACAAATGTTAAACGTCTTCAAATTCTAAAGCATCATTTAAGGATGTCCGCTACTCTGAACAGAGTAATTAAATTTCTCCAATTTTATTTTCTTTTAGTAAAGTTATCATTGTACTTCCCAGTGATAAATTGCAAAGTATTTGTCAATGATCTACTTTTTGAGAAATACGCCTTTGAAATGAGTGGGGGTCTGCTGCAGGTGATGAAACCTGGGAATTGTCAAATTTGAGATGGTTATATATTTTTTAGTAAAACAAAAAGGAATAAATAACGAACATGCTATAATTTTAACTTTAAGTTAGAGAGTTACAATAGTAGTTCATATGAAAAATGAAATTTACTACAATCAACACCAAGGAGACAGGTTTCAAGATATTTAATACTATGTATCTATCAATTCATATATGCATGGAAATGTTGTTCACAGCTATTTAAAAAATGTTGAAAAATACATTGCTAAAAGTAATTAAATATTTTTATAAATTAATGATTATGAAGGCCAATACCATGCTCTATTAAAAAACTGAGAATTTACGGTAGGTCAATGAGCTAAATTTTAAGATAATAGACATTTTCTCTAATAAGGGGCAGATAACTCTTAAAATTTCCCCCCAAAATTGCTTTTCGTGCCCTACTACCTGTATTTATGATCTGATATCAATGAAACTTCACTCACTGATAGCTCAATGGCCAAAGATAAGCACCAATTATTTTGGGTTCAATAGGGCAGAGATCAAGGTCATTTTGGGGCTAAAAATAGCATTTTTTTGTAGAAATACTTGAATTATCAAGAAAAGCTCTTGTTTTGACCGAAGCATTCTTTAATTTTCTGTATTCGATATGATAAATACATTTTCTTTTAAAAACATATCTGGTTTTATCATCTTTTAAAGAATAATTTAGAAATTGATCGACGTAGAAGTGGGGAAAGGGGGGGGGGGTTAATACATGCACCAAAATGTTTACGCTGCAAGTATAGGCTGAACTGTAAACCATAGGATCTTCAAACTTTCCATGCAGAAGGTTCTCAACAGAGGAATAATGTTCAGGATCAAAGATCATAGACATTTGGATCCATTAACATTTTGAAAACATTTTGAAAATGTTTAAAAAATCATAAAATGTCTATTTATTTTCAAGATTACGGGGTCTTTCGGAATACATGCAACTAGATTGTTTGGGGGAACAAATGTATCGCTTGCAATAGGTCATTATAAGCAACAAATAAAGCCTAAACCTAAACCAAATAAAGCCTAAACCATCTTGTTACAAAGAATGTACAAAGTATAAAGAAATTCTTCTTTACAATTCAAGGGTAATGGAACATCCTTGATATTAAGAAAAAGGTCAAACAAATATGTCAAGGTCACAAAATTATCCAGAGAACTGCTGAGTGCTTCATGGACACTGCAATTTCTATACCACAATTTCTATTTTCTGAGAGTCCCTTTTAAAAGTTTAACTTCTCATTTTAAAAGTAGCATATATAGTGTTGTAACCTTGCAATCGTCTTTCTAGGCGAAGTTTAAATATCTCGACCTTTTGTTAACATGCTAAAGAGCACGCCCCTATCTAAATGTAAACGTAGATATTTGATGTGTAATGAAGGTGTTGTTTCCCTTGGAAATATGTTCAATGATGACTACAAGCGGGGCATTCGTGTCGCACCGGCACCCCATGTATGCCGCCTATGAGTTTTTTTTATAGAAAATGTCAAATATCTAGGTCAAAGAGGGAAAATCATGACCAAAATTGTCACAAGTATGAATTTAATGTACATGATTATATCACATACAAATTGAATCTAAAGTTACTAGTCGAAGGAAATGACCAGGTAAATTCCTTGCGTGAGAAAAAAAAACCATACGGAAACACGGACAGATGGAGTGACTTAGATGTCGCCAAAGTATACAGGTAGACAGAAGTAACGAAATGAGATGTAGTACAAATGTATGTACGTACCTACATATAAACAGAGAAATAATTTTGGATTCAAATAATTTGTTTTATGAATATGAGTAACTGTTGCGTAGTTTAGACAAAATGTTTCCGTAAAAATCGATAAACATTCTAGCCATTGAACTTATATTTAATAACATGACATATTTTCCTTCGAATTTATTTTCATCCTTATTTCACGGGGGGGGGGGGTTAATCTGGAATTATCCCATTGATGAAAAATTATGTTGTTGTAACCGCGCGCGGCTTAATTGTTGCAAAAAAGGTAGCAAGTTATCTATGATAAATATTACGTTATCATTATTACCAATAACATTATCATACATAAGATTTATAGCAAGTGCACTGATTAGGATTTAATTTCAACTTAGGGATTAATGCCCAGTTTCACAAACGTTCTTACGAAAAAAAAAAAAGGAATTTTCGTAACTTTCGTCATTGAAGAAAAGGTTGTATTTTTTTACATTGTATTATGTTTTCTAATATCACTAATATCATTCTTACGTACTAAATATAAATTCAGAAACAAAGCTTCTCTAAATATGGCCAGAAAGAAAAGCTACGCAATCAAAAGTTACGAATTTTCTTGAAATTTTTCGTAAGAATTTTTGTGAAACAGGGTGCTGGCCTATAGTTTTGCAAAAAGGAAGAAATTACGCGTAATTTAACATTTATAATGGGAGATTCCAAAAGGGAAGGATCATAACCATCCTGACTCCATGGCGGCTCCCACAATTTTGCTATTCCATGCATCTTTTTTTTTCATTTATTGTATAAAGTTTTTTAAACTTATCTACGGATTTTACACACAGGTAATTCCTTTGTGACCCCTCGACTCTCGATCGTAACTCTAAAATTAGAGGGGTTCGAGTATGTGCACGAGTCTTCACTTATATCTTCAAATATTATTTTCCCAACCAAAAAATAAGTAGCCTATTGGCTTCTATGAGAGGAGTGCCCAGGCGCGTAGCTAGTAGCTACCATGTAAGCAAATAAGCCCGGACTTGCACATCAGCACGGCCGTATCATTTCTTTCTTTTTTTTTTGTAATTGCATGAGAGAGAGAGAGAGGGGGTTGAAATTTCGACAAATCAAACAGTGTATGGACATGGACTAGACTATAAGTATTATAAGACGGAGACCAGTAGTCTAGACGGTAACAAGGAAAGGTCAATCTTTGATAGCCCATATCATTTCGAGGCTATGAACTCTGTCTCTTTTTTATGATCAGACAACCATCTCGTTATACCTTGTTGAGCAACTCATACGAATTCAATCACACTGCATGTACGACTTTTAAAAGAAAAAGACAGATGAAAACGATAGAGAAAGTGTGTGTGTGTGTGTGTGTGTGTGTGAGGGTGTGTGTGTGTGTGTGTGTTGTCCTTGGTCAATCCATATGCAATCAAATCGGTGTGTGCCCAGTATTCCGAAGGTCCGATAGTTCGAGAGCCCAAAAAGCCGAATGTCCGATAAATCGACGGTCCGAAAATCCGAAGGCCCGATAGTCCGAAGGCCCGATAGACCGAAAGTACTGCATTCAAATATACAGAAGGATCCATAATCCGAAGTACCTAAAAAATCGAATATCCGATATTTCAAAGGTCTATTAGACCATAGGTTTTAAGGTCCGATAGTAAGAAGGCCTAATGGTTCTATGGTCTGATAGTCCGAAGGTTTGAAAGTCCGAATGCCCTGTACATGTACATGAACTTGATACAAGATACCTGTACAATTGAAATTGATAGATTTAGAAATGGAGGGGGGGGGGGGGCTGAAAGAGATATTATCAAGGAACTTGAATTGAATATATACTCAATTATCAAATAGATTTTAAAAGGTAACAAGATAAATCATAAAGAAATTATCGCAAAATCATAAAAAAAATTAGGAGGGAGGGGGGAGAGGCTGCAGTTCAATAGCGCAAACTGCTTCTAAACAACTAAGTTATTTTGAAAGTAGTGAAAAATATTTGTAACAAGATCTAGTTAACTGTCACAATTTTTCAAAGATATGCCTTTACTGCTGAAAGCCATCGATCAGAATGTCGGAAATATATATTGACAATTTGTTTGTATAAGTCAACCAAAAGAAAAGAATAACGAGGACGTCCTTATTTATTCAAATTTGAAAATGTACGAATACATTTATTGGTAACACATTTTTTATTTCTTTAAACATGTATGTTCTAGATTTTATAGAAATATCATAGGTGCAGAGATAGACTGGGTAGGAGTATGCGCTATTAAAACAGTGAATGAATGTCAACCCGAAATCAGATTCCAAAAATAGCAACGCCAATGCTGCAAGATACGCACGTCGGGGTTTTAATAGTTTTACGGACGCACGGACAGCACCATAATATAATACGCCCCGTCTTATGACGAGCGAATAAAAATCATATTCAATCAAAAAGCTTACAAATTTAGGAATTTTATTGGATATTCGGACTATTGGGTCTTCGGACTATCGGGCCTTCGGAGTTATGAGCATTCGAACTATAGGACCTTCGGACTATCGGGCTATCGGACCTTCGAAATATCAGTCCCTCGAATTATCGGGCCTTCGAAGTATTGAACCTTCGTCTTTTTAGACCTTCGGAATACTGAGTGGTCACCATAATTTCTTTTGTTCTTGTACTATAGTTTTGGCCGTGAAACACGGGAGTGATCATTGTCAGCGTTACGACCGTCATATTTGACCATTATTTCAGACACAGAAGCTATGTAATGTTTTCAGAATACCTTCACTCAGTATCTGGATTCTACGTCTGCAAGAACCAGTTTGACATCGCTGTCGCGTCGTCAGGAACACTCAGTTTGTTTCGACAGACTGTCCGAAAATTTTGAATTACTCGACTCGACCGCAAATACTGGGTACGTCAGACTCACACAAAGATGTTCGGTTTGTCATTGATATGAGACTCCCACTACAACATACTAGTATATAGCGCCTGTACTTCAGATCTTTCATACATTTGAACACTAAGTTTACTTTCAAAACTAATTTTGTTTTATTTAATGTTTCAATCATTTTTTTCCGAAGAGATGCATATGAATGTTTAAAATATTCTCTTGATAAAGAGGTATTTTCAGTACATATGTATATTTTCTAGGGCTCTGATTATCTTAAATAGTTTCCCGTCGGGGGGGGGGGACCTACCAGGGCTCTGCCCTGGACCCGCCTCTGTGAACCTGCATTTCAAAACATGGCTAGCTACGGGCCTAGCTAGTGCTTATGGATTCTCGACTTTGGAATGGTTTAGATAAAAAAAAAAAGAAGATTCATATTATGTTGATAACTTGAAAAAAAATGCCCCCACCCCTAAAAATTTTGGACCATGTTAAGTATCGAAACTTCTGCCTATTTTATTTTTTGTTTTTACACAGATTCAAAATATGTTTATTCCATTATCAAACTATGCCGTATACCCCCAGTGATACATGTGTCAAAATCTAGGTCACGTACTTGCACTTCAAAGAAGTGTGACGAAGTAAGTCGATCACGCGTCACACCATACGAAGTTCAAGGACGAACTATACTGTCTGTGCTGCTGTCTGCAGAAAGGTCCCATGTTTGCATGTGCAAATTCATACATTAGTGGATCAAATATTCAATATTCAGGATGAGGATTTGATCCACTTGTGTCATTAATCAACAGGGAATTAAAAAAATTCTATATTTGCTTCTGATGGAATTATTTCGAGTAGATCAATCAGCGAATCTTGAGCCATGTTGTTGAGGTAAGTCGTGTATCGGTCCAGTAAATTACCTTTTCCGCGGCTGTTCTCGATTTTTGCATTACTGTATTCTTATTACAAATGTACTTCCAGAAGAAACGGATGATTTTACCGAAGTTGGGCTACCCACAATATATGTAAATTTCGTGTCATAATGCATTAGAAATCCAGAGTACTGCAATTTTTCTTTCTTGCCATGTCATTTTTACAAAGAATATGTACACAAATATTGTACTTGTACTATTATACTTGTACAGTACATGCGGTTTGGGCTAAAAGACGACATGACGTAAAGTGTAAATGGGACGGATAGTTCTTACGTCGTAACGTCGTATCTTAGATGCGCGGAAAGTTCGAAAATCAAAGTAGCGCGCATCCTTAAGAACAGATAAATTTGCAGCATGGACCAGACATGCACGTTTCGGCTACTTAACCATCGTCAGTGATCCTGAATATAAACAAAGTAATATGGCAAAAGAGTGTGAAATTTATTATGTTCAAATATGTACCGAAAGACATGGCAGGATTGATTGGATTCTAAGAATACGTTGAGGAATGAAAATTGAATGATCTGTACACATAGAATGATAGGACTACAAATTGTTCCTCATACAATATTAAGAATACGTAAGATTAACGATACAGAGTCCCTGAAAATAAATTTTATTGAAAACGTAAAACTTATACCGAAGGGTCTAGATTGAGAAAAAAAGGACCCATAAAAAGTTTTATTTGAAAACATGCAGTAACGACCAGAATACTGTCGAATTTCCATATAGCTCTATTGTAAAAACGCAATACATTGTAGGTGGCGCCAGTGAAATGAATAAGCGCTGCGGATCCCAAATTCAAAATGACTTGTTCAAACGGCTATAACTGCGAATGTATGCGTGAAAGATTTTAATTAATGTAAATGAGAATGTTAACTTTCGTGTGAAAAGAACGATTTTGCATTATAAAATTTTGTAAAATTAATTAATTTTCAGGGACACTGTACCTTTAAGTCAAACAATTGTACATGTACTCCTTAGCATTGACTTCATAACTATGTTGAAATTCTTCATTCTAACCACAATATGGTTATTATGCGGACTATGCAGAATAAGCTAAATGGCTTAGGGCCAAAAATTCTCAATCTTTCAGCGGCCAATTTTTTAATTTCTAAAATGATTGAAAGGCAAGTTGCTATAAACTTAGTAATGCTTACAAGACTCCGGTATACTGCTAACGCACCGGAGTCTGGCAGCGATGTTATATGTTATAGAACTACTATAAACTGAGTTAAACTTAGTTTATGGATATCTAAGTTCAAACAATAAGGAACAAAAGGAACGTTAATGTTTTGGGCAATCTCACTCGTGCCAGACAGCAATAACAAAAATTATAGAGTCTCTAAAGAATAATGTGAGCAGTTGAGACCTTACAGGAGTAGTTAATTTAGACTTTTACAGAAGCTTTCGACCTTGTCAACCATGATATATTTTTGAAGAAACTTAAATGTCATAACTTTCATGAAACCGCATGTAAATGTAGGTAATATGTTCTCAAATTCTGTGAAAAAGTTACTGCTAGTGTACCACAAGGCTCTATTTTGGGCCCACTTTTATATTCTTGATTTTTGTGTCGCCTGCGAAGCATTGCGACACTTAAGGATCACTTTGTCCGTTGTCCGTCTGTCTGTCTGTCACACTTTGGGTGTCACAGCCCATAACTTTTGATTGGTATGTGATAGGGCTTTGATATTTCACATGTGTATTCCTTGTGGCAAGACCTTCCTACACATACCATAATTTTTGACCTTGTGACCTTGACCTCGATATTTGATTTACTTTTGAAAAAAATATAAAATGGATATCTTTTGATTGGTAAGGGTAAGGACTTTGATATTTCACATGTGCAATCCTTGTGGCAAGACCTTTCTACACATACCATAATTTGTGACCTTGACCTCGATATTTGACCTGTTTTTGAAAAAAAGATAAGATTCACTATATCTTTTGATTGGTAAGTGATAGGGCTTTGATATTTCACATGTGTATTCCTTGTGACAAGACATTCCTACACATACCATAATTATTGACCTTGACCTACATACTTGACCTACTTTTCAAAAAAATTAAGAATGGATATATCTTTTGATTGGTAGGTGATAGGGCTTTGATATTTCGCATGCATTTTCCTTGTAACAATGCCATTCTACACATACTATAATTTTTTACCTTTTGACCTTGACCTAGCTATTTGACCTTCTTTTCTAAGGTTGTATATATCTTTTAATTGGTAGGTGATAGGTCTTTAATATTTCTTATGATGAGACCTTTTTGTTACCAATTTATACGTAGTGACCTTGACCTAGATGACTGACACTCTGTTCTGAAAATTTGAGAATGACCATAACTTTTAATTTGTAATTAAGAGGTCTGATATTTCAAATGAATTTCATTTAGCAAGACTTTTCTACTGATACCAATAATTTGATCCACTTTCTAGAATAATAATCAAACCGCTTCGCAGGCGACACAAGCATTCCTTGGATTGCTATTTTTATAAATTACCTTCCTCTTGTTTCGTAACAATCATAAACAGACCTGTTTGTAGATGATGCAACACTTTGTTCTCATTCGACAAATGCAGTTACTGTAGAAGAAAACCTAAACTCAGAAACTCTCTTAACTTCCAGGAGAAGATATAAATACTTTATTTCAGAAAAATTGAAAATGTAAACTGTCATAAAGATTAAGGTGTCCATATTGAAAGTTCATTTTCATGGAATTATCTATACTGATAGAAAGATAAATTCCAAAGCTAACTTGTTCTATAAAATAGGTCTCTAACAAAACTCGATTGCAGCACCAACAGCAACACACCAAACACCCCAATTGAAAACACAGAGAAGACAAACAGCAAGAGACAAGGAACAGCAAACGAGACATCGAACATAAAAGACACATAAACCAAAGAGAACCATGGACAATCGGTACCGACTTAGGACGGGCATCAGCCACGTTAGTAACAGATGGTGTGGTTATCTTGGATTACGTGCGCACAACCGTCCCACTTTTCCTGTCTCTCTCGGAGAACGCACAATTGTTGTGTAAAATAACCTCCTAACTGCAAGAAGTACATTCCAATAGAAACCGAATTTTTCATTTCAATGCCTTTAAGTATACAGCCATAATTTGATTATGTGCCTGTATGGGAAAATTGTTCAAATATAAACATTACGTCATCACACCAGCAGACTAATTAAGCATCAAATAACTACAAATTTACTTGCAAAAAGAACTATTTCGACAGCCTTGTAAAAGAATTTGGTTTGAATTCGACACCTGGAAATCCTACTTACACCCAATAAACCTTTCTGCCTCGGGAAAAAAATAAATTATCAGAATTTAGCTCTCGCATCCTTTGGCTTTGACACAAACAACTTAGATTTAAATTTACCATGACAAATATGGATAATGACCATATCCCTGTATACAGCACAAAATCGATAATTCAGAAAATCAGAAACCGAAGGCATACAAAATCAGGATAAAACAGGAACCAAAGCAAACAAAAAAACCTCCAGCCTATGAAAAGAAGCAAACTCCCGAAATGAGAGTGAGACCAGGTGCCCAGGAAGAGTAAGCATCTCCTGCTTGCATGTAACACCCGTCGTTTCACATCCGGTTACTTCCGTTTTGGAAGACAAAGAGTACAATCTTTGGTTGGATGGTTCATGGCAGAATATCATCTACCATTCTGGAGAGTGGGACATCATAGTGTTTGGCGAGTTCCCCATATCGACCGTATAACTATAAAAAGTGACAATTTTAGTCAGTCACAAACGTATCCCTGACTGAGAAGCTTATCTGAAAGACGCCCAGTTCTTAGAACAAAATCCGTATATTTGGTACCTGCTCTGGCATAACGTATCAACTGAGATATGAACACGCCATAAGCAGACAATGAAGGGATTTTGCTACTCAGAAAAGGAAAGTTTGTAATGCTGAAATGGAAGTCGTCGCGTTTGTCATAGAGTGAGGTGTTCATGTGACCATCAGTGTCGAAGGACAACATTATGTCAAAATAGGATGCTGAATTATTTGTCTCTGTAGTTTCTTTGACTTCAAGCTCCGAAGAAAGATACTGCTGAGGTAATCCGAGAATTTTGGATTATTGATGGACATCACATCGTCTATGTATCTATAAGTGAAGTTGAAGTCAGGAGCTAAGTAGCTTTTCCCTTCAGAGACCAAAGATTGAATGAATTCAGCTTCGTACCAGTAAAGGAAAATGATACTTAGCCTCTGACTACTTAAACTTCAATTACAGATACATAGACGATGTATAATTAATTAATGAATAATCTTAAATTCTCGGATTGCTCAGCAGAATCTATCCTTCGGAGCTTGAAGTCAAAGGAACTTCAGAGACAAATAATTCAGGATCCTGTTTGGACATAATGTTATCCTACGACACTGGTGGCCACATGAATACCTTACTCTATGACCAAAGTGACGACTTCAGTTTCAGTATCACAAATTTTCAATTTATGAGTATTAACATCCCTTCATCGCCTGCATATGGCGTATTCATATCTTTGTTGATACGTTAGGCCAGAGCAAGTACTGAATATACAAATTTTGTCCTGAGATCTACATGTCTTTCAGATTAGCTTCTCGGTCAGGGATATGTTTGTGATCGACTAACATCGTCACTGAGGAAGTTCAAAGGTCGATACGGGGTACTCGTCATACATTATGATGTCCCATTGTCCAGAATGGTGGATATATTCTGTCGTAGACCATTTGAACTATCTAACCACAGATTATATTTGTACCTTCCGAAATGGAAGTAACCGGATGTAACAATTCTACCGAATTGAAGCGACAGGTGTGTCATTCAAGAAGGAGATGCTAAATCTTCCTTGGCACCTGGTCTCACTCCCGTATTAAGAGTTAGCTTCTTTTATATGTGGTGGAGGTTTTTGTTTGCCTTGGTTTTTTTTATCCTGATTTTGTATGCCTAAGGTTTGTGATTTTTTAAATTATCGAATTTGTGCTGTATATTGGGTTATGGTCATTATTCATATTTGATATTGAACGTATAACAAAATTGCTAAAAAGAATCATAACTGACAAGCCCTATGACACTGCTGTTTCTTCCAAGGTCTGACATCGATGACTTTTCATATGTAATCTTTTCCCCGAAGTCGCGGCCATTTTTGCTTTGAAAGAGCAATATATTAAGTACGAAATGAATCGGATTTCGTAACTCCGGAACCGAAATCGAATCGGTCGGTCCTTAACCTCATTGAATCGATTTTTTTTCGGTGCATCACTCAGCCCTAACCAATATATGTCCTTCATACACGAATCATAAATATTTTCAAATAACTTTTTTTTACATTTTGTATATTACAATATTTTATTCAATAATGCTCAAATCTGCAAGTAAAATGTCCATGCTTCTTTGCAAACTACTGAACAATATAAAAATCATGATCCTTTATGTACAAGCTAACATTGAAGATCGAATTTTATTTTTTTTTTAATTTGAAAAATAAAACAAAGAAAACTTAACAATTAAAAAAACCCAACTTACTGTGCCATGTCAACTCGCCGGTATCTGTATTCTTATCATTCTTCATGCAGATGGAATCCTGCTCTACAAAAAAATAGAGTAGTCATTTAATAAACCCACAATACAAACTACTGCATTATTTCTATAGATCCTATTCCAATGTTAATGGGTCATATCCAATATTTTAAGTAACCTACATCTAACTGCCTATGTCAAAATTAAAGTTTTGAGTTAATGCATTCTAGTTGATATATCTTAATTATCAAGGGATTTAAAATCCTGCAAGGTGCACAAGAGAAAAAAAATTCAAATAATTAAACACATGATGACTGTATGACATTAAAGCAGAATATTCAAATCAAATATTTTATGATTCATATTAATCACATTTTTCAGCTGAAATTCAATGTTATTCACGAAAGGAAAAGATAATTTGAAGAACATTTAATGACAATAAGATTATACTTTTATCTATTCTGCTTCCAATGATAGTAAACTTGTCAAAATAAAAGCACTGAACAGCGAATAGATAAAAGAACACTCTCGCTACCGCACCAGCGATTTGACGCTCGCAGCAGATTTAGTTAGGGCACAGCATTTGACGTAACGTAACAGAGCTTGTCACGTGATTGGTGTTTCCTTAGGCCTTTATAATACAAATAGAGGACATTTTGATGTATTTGATGACAAATATGGATAATGACCATATCCCTGTATACAGCACAAAATCGATAATTCAGAAAATCAGAAACCGAAGGCATACAAAATCAGGATAAAACAGGAACCAAAGCAAACAAACAAAAACCACCATATGAAAAGAAGCGAACTCCCGATATGGGTGTGAGACCAGGTGCCCAGGAAGAGTAAGCATCTCCTGCTTGCATGCAATACCCGCCGCTTCAATTCGGTGGAACTGTCACATCCGGTTACTTCCATTTCGGAAGACATAGAGTACAATCTTTGGTTGGATGGTTCAAATGGTCTATAGTGAGAATAGGCCAATTTATTGGCACAGTCTAACGGCTATGGAAGAGCATTTTAAGGCAGAGAACTCAATATAGTCAAATATTTAGGAAAGATTGACCATCTAGGTATTTACATCCCGTATCTGATTTAGTTTATAATAAATATCCATTCCCCTGTATAGTCAATATATTCAAAATCAAAGTGAATAAATGATCCATCAAGCAAGCGCAGAATGGAAAGTTCGATGGAATGAGCGATCTTTCCGATTTTAATGTTCAATATGAACAAATCTCGAGTGGAACAGATGGTCAGAAAGTGAAAAAGCAACTCGAAGAGTAAAAGGATCTGTTACACAGATGAGAAATGAGCAAATGGGTAAATACTTTTGTATTTAACAAGTTCTCAGGAATAGGTTCAGTCATGTAGAAGAGAGAAAGCATGAAAGTTAAAGTCCTGTATGAAGGAACAAATGAAACTTTAGAAGAATATGGAAATTGTCTTCGAATGTTAAACGTCTTCAAATTCAATAGCATCATTTATAAACGGATAAATATGCAACATCGACCAGACATGCACGTTTCGGGTACTCAACCCTTGTCAGTGATCCTTAATCTAAACAATGAAATATGGCCAAAGAGGGTGAAAATTATTATGTCAAAAATGTAACGAAAGATGTATCAGGATGAGTGGGATATGATGCTACAGGACCCATATTTTAGAAATCTCAAGAATTTTAGTACCAGAAAATTTTGAATGCGTTGAAGAGACAGAAGTTGATCAAACTTGGCTACACGTGCCCTCGGGGACTCTTGGTCCACCAGCAGTGACACTCACCAGGAGTTCCAACTCTATACCTGCTTGAACAAATTTTCATGCACCAGAAACGTGTTTCGAATATTAAATTCTCATCAGTGATGCTTCCGGTCAAAGTGCTTTTCAAATTCATTTCACTAGCGCCATCTTGTTTTATTTCTAGAATTTAAACTTGTGCATATACTTTGCAGAGAGTACGCGGCTGCCAATTTTCTGTAGGGAAATTTGCAGCAAGTAACGTTTAATAGGGTATCCGAACGTTTAAAAGTAACCTTTAATAGGGTATCCGGATACTGCATATCTTAAAATGAAATGTTCTTTATCATTATGAACTTCTTGAATGTAATATTGATAATGATTTATATTGATTTGATATCGTAAGCTCCTGGCTCTCGGTATAGCATTCATGAATGGACTTCACACCTCCAACCTCCTCTTGACGAGTATGCGTCTGTTGACTTCAGGTTGATGACGCTTTTGATGACTGACTCATTGTCGACGGAAATTATGTTCAGAGTAGAGCAAAATCTTAAAGATGCAAAATAAATCTAAAGTGTATTACTGATCCAAAGGCAAGATTTATTCACCTAAATACTTTTCATTTTTGGCTTCTTTGCAGACCTCTGCAAAGAACTGCAATATCACTTCTTGGCTGTTTTTACAATTTCTACCTCATACAGATGTAGAAGGTTGTCTGCAGCTAATACATAGTGGACCAGGAGTCCCCGAGGGAACATGTAGCCAAGTTCGATCAACTTCGGTTGATCGTTCTTCAACGCATTCGAAAATTTATGTTATCAAATGACTCGAAATTTCTAAAATATGGGTCCTTTAGCATCATATCCCAGCCACCCTGCTGATTCTTTCAGTACATTTTGGACATAATAACTTTCTCAATATTTGGTCGTATTACATTGTTTAGGATTGAGGATCACTGACGAGGGTTATGTACCCGAAACGTGCATGTCTGGTTCATGCTGCAAATTTTACCTGTGCTATTGAATTTGACGACGTTTAACATGGAGACTAAGTGTCTTAATATGTGCTTTGTTACGGGTATGCAACACACAGCAAGTGCATTTATCGAACATGGAATGCGCGTAAGCGTATTTCATGCGATAAATGCACATGCTTCGTGTTGCATAGTTGTAACAAAACACAGATTATAACATTTATTCTATATATTTGCACCACAATTGTCTGTTTCATTTTTGTTTTCTGAAATAGCATTTTCCAGGTAAAACGGTGACGGTAAAATTCGTGTCACCGCAGGTTCAGTTTGCACGTTAAAACAGTCGTCACTGAATGTTTTATGTTGAGATTGTGCATTGTGACGTCATGGATGTTTCATGCATGATTACAACACGTATCACTTCAATAGTTTCATCTCAGGGAATTACGTTGGTTGTGCTTATATATGTCCTTGTCTTATTTCTTCAATCATGTCAACAATGCAGCTACAGATTTCATCAATGTTGAAAAATGATGATCTGCCGTTTGGTGTTAAGAAAATTGGTACTATTTTTTCTCCTTTACCTGTCAAGAATAAAATATCAAATGAAGATATGACAATCTCTATACAGGAGGCTTGATTAGTCAGTACTATCTTCGTTTGAAATCAGAAACGGACCAAAATATAGTTTTCTACTGATTTCTATGGTGAAAACACTTATTTTGACCCAAATGTCTGTTTTATTTTGAATAACTTATCCAACCTGACAGAAAATTCATACATGGACGAAGTCACTTCTGCAGAAAAATTCTCAAAAATTTTGCATTTTAAAATTTGGTGGATAATTTTACGCATAATCTTACTCCTTGAAGACGACAAATATGGATAATGACCATATCCCATCAAGATAGTGGTGGGATCAGGTGCCCAGGAGGATTAAGCATCCCCTGTTTGGCTAGCCGCACCCGCCGTGGATGTTCACGCATGTACATGATAAAAAATAACTACAACACAAGCAATGTCTGAGGTTACGTCAGACAACATCTAAGCTAGTTGTAACTTTTTTTTATCTTAATCGAGAATTAAATTTTGTCACTTTCCGACCAATTCAGCTCAGACAACATCTACAAGTAACACGAATAAGCCATAAGACAAAAAGAAGGAGGCAAAGAAAGTGTGACACAAGATGAAGCCGATGCAGAGTGTGTGACATTGAACATTTAGGGGAAAAGGACAAACATGTATGGATGGGATGCAGTAAAGTGGTTGGATGTGACTATTGGGTCCATGCTAGATGCATTGGATAGCAGGTGAGAGAAGCAACGCGCCTAGTCAAGATTAGGCTTTTTAGAACACCGTTCTGTTTAGCATTATTAGATGTGTATCAAGAAGTAAAAAATCGTTAATCGAAAAATCATCTAACCAAGGGCATACAAAACAAGGATGAAACCAGAACTAAGGTTAGGGAACAGAAATAAAAAATGTACCACATGAAGAGAAGTGAGCTCCCTACGAAGAAGTGAGATCAGGTGTCCAGGAAGAGTGGTTGTCTCCTGCTTGCTTGCAACGCCCACCACTTTAATTCGGTATCATCTGTTCTTTTAAAAGTTCTAATCTCCTTTGTTTGTACGTACTTGATGATATCATTGTCCTCCTTTTTTGAACAACTTGTCTTTCATGAATATCACCTTCTTTGGACACACCTATATTTTGGTATACCTGAATTATATAGAGAATGGGTGTCTTAATTTGTGTTTTGTTACTGTTATGCAACACACTGCAAGTACATTTATCGTAAATGTAATGCGTGTTATCGCATTTCATGCGATAAATGCACTTGATGTGTGTTGCACACCAGTAACAAAACACAAACTATGACATTTATTCTTTATATATGCACCTTAGTTGTCTGTTTCTTTCTTGTTTCCTGAAATCTAGGTACATGTAAAAGAGTGACGTTAAAATTCAGGTCACCGAGGGTTCAGTTTGCATGTTAGAACATCCGTCGTGGCATGTTTCTTTAGATATTATGTATTGTGACGTCACGAGCGTTAACATACATGTACGAATTGCAGCACATTCCTTTTAATAGTTACATCTCAGGGAATTAAATTTGTTGTGTATATATTATTAGGTTTGTTACTGACCGTCCACAGAGATTTGTCGGGTTAATCAAGCCCATAGACATGTTTTATGTTTTATTTTGTCGACGACCAAAATCTCAATTTTGTTGACGAAAATAGCCGTTTCACGACTCCCTTTACGTGCGAATGCATTTATATGGCAATGGCGTAATAGTTGACGGTCTATAGAAATTTAGACGGCGTGCACGTGACGCGATTTACGCATTCTGATTGGTTCGAACTAGTCCGAGGCAAAATATCGTTACAGTATACAATATGCCATCAATATCTTTATTATCATATAGTAATTCATATATGAAAAGGTATAACTTAAATTATGAACAAAAGTTGCAATAACATTGAAATAATTCTCTGGCATCTTACAATTTGTCAAAGTAACACCACATTGAAATATATCTTACTTCTTTGATGTTTATCTCAATGAAAAGAACATTCCAATACATGTAGCGACCCTCTTTTTTTCCGGAACTGCGTCTATGCAAACTTGCTGAGCCACTGTAGACATTCTTCTTAGGTGCTTTTGAAGAAACGATTTTGTTGAAACATTCGTTTGATTTTAAATAGTTTTTGTTGTGTGATTTGTTAGAGCTCATCAGTCTCTAAAGGTCCTCTTGCAAAGCATAAAAAATTTTCGGTGAAAATAAAGATGGAAGAACTGAACAAATATTGACATTATTTCGTATAGTTTTCATGGAGCATAGAAATAGCGGTATCCCGTCCCGTTTTACATCCGAGGGCGGGTACCTTTTTGGAGAATTGCTTAGAAAAACACACACAAAACATGTAGTTTTTCAAGAATATCGGTAAATTATTTTGAATGCCATAAAATGACTATACCATCATTAATATCAGGCGATTATCGTGATTTTGATAAATCAGCCATCCCACTTGAAGGAATATATTTTCTTTTATGTTTCGGTTATACCTTCTAAATTCCTTCATTTTAATCATGTGTTTGTGTGTTTTTATGCCTAGCGGGAGGGTGCATTTCAGAAAAAGTTCGGGACGTAAAACAAAGTATTTTTTTTTAAATGCTGTGGCCTAATCATCTTCTACATACTTCAAGAGCTTTTAAAACCACTTCAGCGATGGTATAACTGAAAGCACACTTGTCAACCATTTGTAAATAAACGTACTGGAGCTTCGAATGCTCAATGAAATATTGATATTGCCGGTAACAACGGTTTTTACCGTTTCGTGCGAGTCAATTTCGCCCAGTAAGTAATACCCATGAAACTCTATTGTAAACGCGAAATTCGTTGTAGGTGGCGCAATTGAAAAAGAAATCAAAAATCAAAATCTGAATTTCAAATCCCTTGGTGTCTGATATTTCATATTTGGTCCAATAAAGATGTGTACCATCAATCAAAAATACAATATAACTGATTATAAAGTTTGCCCTTTATTATTATTTCTGACAGGGTCAATTTTAATGTGTTTGATGTTCAAACGGCTGGTAATTTATTCGTCTTCAAAGCATCCCGAATACTTTTGAGCATTTATTTTTCTTGAATTTGGACAAAGATTACGTAGGAAATTACAGTATTCCTGTCGTGCACGTTGAGCAAAATTCGAAGCAAGCTGATAGAGTATCCAAGATATTTTTGGAAGTATCGACTCGATGTATCACTTTTGACCACATCTCTTCCTCTTGTTCCTCTGTTATGAAAATTTCTTCTTGTCTTTGCTTGATCAATCTTTCATTCTTAAATTGAATGTCTTTATCGTCAAAACATCTACCATATTTTAAAAATAGTTGACAAATTGTCCAGACGTGAATGTAGTACTGTATTTAAATAGCGTATCTGGTTAATATTCATCGTTGTTGACGTTTTCCACTTCTTCTATTAAAATGGACAAAAGTTCATTTGTGTATTTCGCTTTAACTTTCCAATTAGTGAACGAAAGTCAAACACAAAAAAAAAAACCCGATATCAGATTCCATAAATTACAATCAAAAGGCTTACATGCTTTTGAAAAATAAGTATAAAAAATGTCTCGCGAGGAAAGAAAAATCTGAAAAAAAAAAACCCACGAAAACAAGAATGCAACTCCATAGAATTTATCTAATGAAACAAAATATATTGTAGGCGACTCTATTTAAGGGGTATGGACAAAACTTTATCGGCCATATTGGATTTGACGTGAAGCATACATGAAAATCTGTCGTTCTGCAGAATTAAGACTCAAATTTTAACCATTTTAATACTAAATTTTCCTTACCTCAACATCGTCAATTTCCCATCTTTTTTAGCATAAACTGCATCAATATTTTTTCATGACAACCATTTGAACTTAGTGAACCGAACTGCGCAGCTACTGGTTTGCAGGATTCATGATTGATACTACAACCTACCTTAAACGTTAGTATCATCATATGTCTACAAACATTTGTCCTCCAATTTTGATCATACTTTCTCAAAATACCGGGTATCTTCATTTTTTCCGGGGATCCGCCCCTGGATTACTTTCTATGTAGCCACATCAACATAGAAAGTAATCCAGGGGCGGATCCCCGGAATGTTGCACATTTGTAATTTGTCACCAATAATTCACAAGACTATCCCACTTTTCTAATATTTATCATGTAAATAATTAATAAATGAATCGCAAACAGTCAAAATTCTAGTGAATTACCCAAGGAGCCTTAAAATCGTTTATTTTTTCTACATATGTTGGGGCGGATCGGCACGTGAAAATGGCTACCTTTAAAAACTCGTGTTCGAAAAGACCCCGTGTTGTATTAACAAGAGATTTATAAGATTATGAGACCTTGTCCTCAAAATCGAAGGACAAATGATTGTAGACATAGTATCAATGTAATGTTTAAGGTAAGTTATAGTATTATTCATAAATTCTTCTGAGGTGCAGCTGTGCAGTTCGGTGCATGAATTTAAAAAGTATCTAATGTTAAAATCTTCATGTAATTTTCCGTAGAAAATATGGGAAAATATAGCTATTGAGATTGAGAATACTTGGGGTTAGAATAGTTGAAGTTAGAGCCATGATTCGGTGTAAGGAAAGATTTTCAATAACATACTACATAAAATCCAATATGGCGAATAACAGTTTGTCCATACCCCTTAAAGCGAGAAGTTCTTAGATTGATAAAAATGTCTGTTGTCTACATGTACTTAATCTTTACCAAATTTGTGATATTCTTCATAAATATCTAAGGCCGACCACTTTTGCGTCTTTCCATTTTCATACACATGATTTTTAATTGTAATCACAGGGATTTATCGCGCTTGCTGTTGATTGATGTACTATTGGATATGTATATATACATACATGTAACCCATAGAATACCAAGCAACAGCAAGATTATTTTCGCGTGTTTCATGAATCATTTTTTGAATCACTTTCATTAAAGCAAGATTTGCAAACAAAGGTATTGATAACTTGAATCTTGGTCAAATTTTGAATCACAAAACTGTCACAGAAAAAATCCCACCATATTTCAAAAGAAAAGAAACTCCTTGTATTTCCTATAGCTACACACCAACAGTTGCATCTAAAATTTACAATTACAAACGATTCCTGCAGTGTATTGATTTAAGTAATCCCTCACTACATCCACTTCCCTGCGAATGTTCTTCATCGGATTTCAACTACTCTCCTTGTGGACACGTTATTACTGGTGACCTTAGTATAGTCAAGAACGACAAGTTGAGAGAATTGTTAAAAAAGGGTCCCAAATACAGAGAAAGTATGTCCTTTACATGGAACCAAAATGTCAAAATTATCATGGACTCTTGTGAGGAATATGCAAGACGTTGGGCAAAGAAAGAGGATGTACATCTCGACACCCTTTCCGAATGGATAAAATCAATCAGAGGGTTACTTTTATCTAGAATTAATCGATTAAAATCAACCGTGAACACCAGATTCGTGTCTATATTTAAAGACCCTGATGTTATCACAGAACTTACCTACCTCCAAGAACATTATGTCATCACACCAGCGGACAAAGCCTCAAATAATTACACATTTACTTGCAAAAAGTACTATTTCGACAGTCTAGTTAAAGAGTTGGGTTTAAATTCGACACCTGGAAATCCCACTTACACCCCAACAAACCTTTCTGCCTCTGAAATAATAGATAACCACAAATCAGCTATTGCTTCCTTTGGCTTCGACACTACCAATTTAGATTTAGATTTACCATACTTATACTGCATACCTAAAATGCATAAGAATCCGTACAAACAACGTTTCATCGCCGGTTCCTCAAAATGTTCTACCAAATCTGTATCGATCTTACTCACCAAAGTTTTATCTGAAATCAAATCTGGGCTACAAAAATATTGTTCGACAGTATATTCTCGCAATGGTATCAACCAGATGTGGATTTTAAAGAATTCGAAGGAACTTTTAGAACATCTGAAATCCACTCATTTTAGTAGAGTCCATTCGATCAAAGCCTTTGATTTTTCGACACTTTACACTACAATTCCACATTCTAAATTGAAAGAAAGACTCGCAAAAATTATAAGTAATGCGTTTACAAGTAAGAACGGTAATCGCAAATACAAATTTATTGTTGTTAACTATGACAAAACCTACTTTGTAAAAGAAAAGTCAGATTCTGAAAATAAGTACACTGAAACAGACATTATTCAGATGTTCAACTTTCTGATCGACAACATTTTTGTGGTGTTTGGAGGAAAGGTCTTCCAGCAAATTGTCGGAATTCCAATGGGGACCAATTGTGCCCCACTCCTTGCCGACATTTTCCTTTACACGTACGAAGCTGAATTCATTCAATCGTTGGTCTCTGAAGGGAAAAGATACTTAGCTTCTGACTTCAACTTCACTTACAGATACATAGACGATGTGTTGTCCATCAATAATCCAAAATTCGCGGATTACCTGAGCAGTATCTATCCTTCGGAGCTTGAAGTCAAAGAAACTTCAGAGACAAATAATTCAGCATCCTATTTGGACATAATGTTGTCCTACGACACTGATGGTCACATGAACACCTCACTCTATGACAAACGTGACGACTTCAATTTCAGCATTACGAACTTTCCTTTTCTGAGTAGCAACATCCCTTCATCGCCTGCTTATGGCGTGTTTATATCTCAGTTGATACGCTATGCCAGAGCAAGTACCAAATATACGGATTTTGTTCTGAGAGCTAGGCGTCTTTCAGATAAGCTTCTCAGTCAGGGATATGTTTGTGACCGACTAACATCGTCACTGAGGAAGTTCTACGGTCGATATGGGGAACTCGTCATACACTATGATGTCCCACTATCCAGAATGGTGGATGATATTCTGTCATAGACCATTTGAACCATCCAACCAAAGATTGTACTCTATATCTTCCAAAATGGAAGTAACCGGATATGACAGTTCTACCGAATTGAAGCGACGGGTGTTGCATGCAAGCAGGAGATGCTTACTCTTCCTGGGCACCTGGTCTCACTCTCATATCGGGAGTTCGCTTCTTTTCATATGGTAGAGGTTTTTGTTTTTGTTTGCTTTGGTTCCTGTTTTATCCTGATTTTGTATGCCTTCGGTTTCTGATTTTCTGAATTATCGATTTTGTACTGTAGACAGGGATATGGTCATTATCCATATTTGTCATGATTCTTCGCGAAAATTTCCCCTACGCAAAAATTACCATACTGCATTCTTACATAGGCATGTTGCGAATATTTCTCCTAGGGGAATGCCTTGATGGTACAATCGCGATTTTTTCCTCAGCGAAAATTACCACGTTTACAGTAGCTGGATGTGGTAACCGCAGTCGTTTTTCTCTGCATCACAGAAATTTATCGCGCTTCCCGGTTGTTTGATATACTATGAGCTATTTAATATATGTTACCTTATGCATTATGGGTTACATAACCAAAAGTACATCAAGCAACCGCAATATGCGATAAATGCCTGTGCTGAGGTGAATCCATGCATCAGATGCTGCATCTGACCTACATTTTCCTTTTGAGTGACTTGGTTAAGAAGTTTGGGGTAGCTCAGAGTGGCTTGGTTAAGAAGTTTGGGGTAGCTCAGTATCTAGTATATAGTATTGTACCGATGCATCACTGGGAATCCTTGCAATTTATTTGAAATGTGTATTGCTTTTTATCCATGATAGGTACGAAACTTATTGTCTTGCAAATTACCTATCTTTGAGACTAAGGCAGCGAAATCTGTTATTAATTAAATACTGAACAGTTTCAATGGACTCTACCCGCAATAATATTTTTCAGATTTTGGAAGCATTTCCTGTTTTCACGTAGGTCTGCCAAACACACTGTTACAGCGTTTGAATTATATCTCGCCTTCTTGTTGCATTCCGCTACAATGCGACATTTCGTAACCCGAATTCAAGGCTTTGCCTCGGAAAATAGGTCTGGTCTCGGGGAACCAGAATCGTGCTAGCTCCCGCAATTGTATACTTTAACTGTTTTATTATACCGAAACAAACATTATACTGAAACAAACATATCTCTTAGGTATACCGAAACAAACATTATACTGAAACAATAATATCTCTTCGGTTCACATGGTTCCAATGGAAATTCTAATGATTTTGCCTTGCCTTCTCGACTGAATGACTGAGTAACGGAAAATATTAATTTTTGATGATAGGATAAACAGAAACATCATTTATCATACTCATACATGTTTAATTTTTGATTGTTTTATCTTATTGCGGATTAATTTATGTGCTAAGAGGATAGGAGGCGGATTACTCTGCTCGCGTATTAATAGCGTCATCCGATCAACCTCCAACGGCGCTGATTGGCTGATACTGACAACCCAAAGAAGCTCCGCCCCATTTTGAAACTAACTCCCTAGGGAAATAGTCTTCTCAACTAACGCACCCCTTTGCAGGGAAATGGTCTTATCAGGCGAATTTGAGGGATTTAGTTGAATTTAATGAGTCTCTTTTTATACAGGAAAAATCAGTAGAGGTATAATAAATACAGTTAAAGTATACCATTGAGGGATTTAGCATGATTCAGGTTTCCCGAGACGAGACCTATTTCCCGAGGCGAAGCCGAGGGAAATAGGTCTTGTCGATGGAAACCAGAATCATGCTAACTCCCTCAATGGTATAGGTATACTTTTAACTGTTTTATTACACCTTAACGCGCTGTAGCTCTGCCCCATTGCGAAGTCACGCGATGTAGCTCCGCCCCATTTCAAAGCTATTTCCCTAGGGAAATATTCTTCTCAACTAACGCACCCTTTGCAGGGAAATAGTCTCATCGGGCGGGTTACAGCTAGTTTTAATGAGTATCTATTTATACAGGAAAAAGCAAGCAGAGGTATAATAAGAGTCATTCTCTGTAAGCATCAAAGAATTCTCAAAAAACTCGAAAATCGCATATCTCATATTTTGATGATTTTCACTATGTTAGCCAAGTTTGACCCCCTGACAATGAAAATGACATTGGTTTTTGTATATGGCCATCCGTTGCCATGGTAACCATACCATCCCATTTTGGCCAGAAAATGGGCTTTTGCAAGCTCGAAATTAGCAACTTTCATGTCCGTTTTTCACAATGATAGTCTATAGGTGGGTTATATTTTGACATATGATGGAAAACTACTTACATATATCTTGATATGAGACATTACTTTTGGGTTGAAATATGGGGGAAAAGTATTATTTTTTATTGCAAACTGTCCATATTTTGACATTTTCCAAAAATACAAAAATACACCATTTTTGGCGATTCATAGAAAAATAACGCAGCATAAGTTAAACAGTGGAACAGGCCGTAATGAATCATTGATCCATTTTGAGAAAAATATAAAAAATCCAGAGATTTGTTTTCGTTTAAAGAAAATAAATTCAATTTAAAAATGGTTACCATGGCAACATCTGCATTTTACATGATATATGTTTTTCATCAAGTACCTTAATTTATGGAAAAGATAAACGATCAAATATGGTATATTAAGCAAGCTCACACTTTTTAGCCGAGTTGCAAAACTCGGCTCTTAATTTGATGTGAGACGGGCGGGTGGGCGGGCGGTTGGGCGGGCGTCTGGGCGGGCGGGCGGGAGGGCGTCAACAATTGGTTTCCGGACTATAAGTCAACTACGAAAGAGGCTATAACAATGAAACTTCATACACTTACTCACCATTAGTCAAGGATGAGCCCTATTGATTTTGGGGTCCAAAGGTCAAGGTCACAGGACTCAGATGATTGAAAATGGTTTCCGGACCATATTTCAGCCTGCATTGCACCTATAATCATGAAACTTGCCAGAAATGTTTCCCTTGAATCAAGGATGAGGCCTATTGATTTTGGGGTCAAAAGGTCAAAGGTCAAGGTCACAGGACTCAGATGATTGAAAATGGTTTCCGGACCATATTTCTTCCTGTATTGCACCTATAATCATGAAACTTGCCAGAAATGTTTCCCTTGAATCAAGGATGATGCCTATTGATTTTCGGGTCAAAAGGTCAAAGGTCAAGGTCACAGGACTTTTTTGATTGAAATTGGTTTTCGGACCATATTTCAGCCTGTATTGCACCTATAATCATGTAACTTGCCAGAAATGTTTCCTGTGAATAGAAAATGACCACTTTTGATTTTGGGGTCAAAAGGTCAAGGTCACAGGACTCTGATGATTGAAAATGGTTTCCTGGCCATATTTTAGCCTGTATTGCACCTAAAGTCATGAAACTTGCCAGAAATGTTTCCCTTGAATCAAGGATGAGGCCTATTGATTTTGGGGTCAAAAGGTCAAAGGTCAAGGTCACAGGACTCTGTTGATTGAAATTGGTTTTCGGACCATATTTCAGCCTGTATTGCACCTATAATCATGTAACTTGCCAGAAATGTTTCCTGTGAATAGAAAATGACCACTTTTGATTTTGGGGTCAAAAGGTCAAAGGTCAAGGTCACAGGACTCTGATGATTTGAAATGGTTTCCTGGCCATATTTTAGCCTGTATTGCACCTAAAGTCATGAAACTTGCCAATAATGATTCCCATGAATCAAGAATGACCCCTATTGATTTTGGGGTCCAAAGGTCAAGGTCACAGGACTCCGATGATTGAAAGTGGTTTCCGGACCATATTTCAGCCTGTATTGCAAATATAATCATGAAGCTTGCCAGAAATGTTTCCCATGGATCAAGGATGACCACTATCAATTTTGGGGTTCAAAAGTCAAGGTCACAGGACTAAGATGATTAAAAATGGTTTCCCGACTGAATTTGAGCCTGTATTGCACCTATTATCATGTAACTTGCCAGAAATGTTTCCTATTAATTTTGGGGTCAAGAGATCAAAGGTCAAATTCATAGGACTCGTTAATTGAAAATGGTTTCTGAATTATATATGAATGTGGATCAACCTGAAACATGCTAATAATGTTTCCCATCTGTCGAGACCATATTCAAATCATGTATTATTTTACTTATATTCAAGTTTTGCAACTCGGCACTTTGCATCTTTGATGCATTTTAAGCTTATTGTAACATTTTGATATCCACTATATTGGTATCTTATCATTGGTTGCTATGGTAACCATGGCCGAAAAGGTACAATTCTTACTTTTTATTCAAATTTTCCGTCGTTTTTTGGAGTTTTTGTTCATTTGAATTAAATTAAATAGATAATTTCTATGTTTTCCTTTGAATGATATTCCATTTTCCCAAAATCATTGAAATTCTGGAGAAATATATAGAAAAAACACAAGAACTTCTCCATAGCAACGCACACAATCGTTGCAGATACAGAGCTTAAACAAAGCCATGTTATATGATTTTTACAATAAGTATCTCGAATCATGGGAGAGATAAACATCCAATTGTGGTATATTAAGCAAGGTCACACTTTTTGTAACATCTAAATATCAAGTATATTGGTATTTTATCATTTGTTGCTATGGTAACCATGTCCTCAAAGGTATCATTTTCACTTTTTATTCAAATTTTCGGTCTTTTTTTCAGAATTTTTGTACAGTTTGAGTAAATTAAAGTGGTAATTCCTATGTCTTCCTATGAATAATATTCCATTCCGAAAATCATCGAAATTCTAAAGAAATATGTAGAAAAAACGCAAGAATGCCTCCTTAGCAACGCACAAAATCGTTACAGATACAGAGCTGTAACGAGGCCGTGATATATGTTTTACATCAAGTATCTCAGGTCATGGGAGAGATAAACAACCAATTGTTGAATATTAAGCCATTTCACACTTTTTGTGACATTTAGATATAAAATATATTGATATTTTATCATTGGTTGCTATGGTAACCATGCTCTAAAAGGTACCATTTTCACTTTTTATTCAAATTTTCTGTCATTTTTTAGAGTTTTTGAAAAGCTGAAGTAAATCTAAGTGATAATGTCTATGTTTTCCTGTGAATAATATTCCATTTTCCCAAAATCATTGAAATTCTGGAAAAATATATAGAAAAACGCAAGAATGTCTCCATAGCAACGTATGCAATTATTACAGATACACAGCTGTATTAAGGCCATGATATATGTTTTACATTAAGTATCTCAAGTCATGGGAAAGATAAACAACCAATTGTGGTATATAAAGCATGCAAAAAAGATACATTCTTTACTTTTTAGATGTTTATGTACATTTGAATTAAAAAGACAGTTCCGATATTTTCCTATACTTGATATTTATATTTCTGAATTTTTTTTGAGAAATGTTCAGTAAATGTAATAAATCTCCATAGCAATGCAATCAATTACAAATGATACACAACTAAAACAATGCCATGCTTTATGTTCTACATTCAGTTGCTCAAATTATGAAAGAGATAAACAGTCAATTTTGATGTAGAAAGCAAGTTCACAATTTTGGTGACATTTTAATATCAATAATCTTGATATTTTGTCATCGGTTGCCACGGCAACCATGCAAAAAAGGTGCAATTTTCACTTATTGAGCAAATTTTCCGGTTTTTTTTTTATTGTTTTTGTATATTTGATCTAAATTAAGGAGACAATTCCTATGTTTTCCTATAATTAATTTTCCTTTAAAGTAATTGAACTTCTGGAGAAATATGTAGAAGAAATGCAACAAGTCTCTATGGCAAAGCACACAATTTTTACTAATACAAAGCCAGAATTTCGTATAAAGCTTTTGAAATTTCGGGATTTTTAATATCTCACCAATGAATACTCTGTTGCATAAAATAAGTACATTTTATGAAAATAATGAGAGTTGAATACCTACAGGCATGCTCTTCTCATTATTCTTCATCAGTATGTCGAATTTCAAAAGTCTAAGTTGAAAAGCTACATGTATACCTTGGAAGCTGGAGTCATCGGCTCATATCAAAATAATGATCTTACTAGATCTGCTAAAGATTGGCCTAGCTTCTTTGACTTCATTCTGTTATAGTTTGGAATTTCTGGGTGTGTTTCTATCATATTTCTAAACCAGGATATGAAGCATAATAAAAATTCCTTAAATACGTACGTCTTCAGTTATTGCATTGATATTTAATAAAGATTTACCTAAGTTTGACCTTGACTTGACCTTGAAGGTTTAAAATTAATAGGCATGTTCAGCTAAGGATTCTTTATACATGTATGTATATTATATTTATTTATTGAAATTGCCAAGTTTGACCTTGACCTCTGACCTTGAAGGGTCAAGATTTATACGCATATTTCACAAATGATCTTTAATTTGTGTATGAAATGTGAAAGCTGTACCTTGAAAACTTTTCGGGTCAGAACTTTCCGGGTCAGAACCAAATTAATGATATTTTATTGAATTTTGCCAAAGATTGACCTGGACATTAGACCATGAAGTTTAAAAATTTATAGGCATGTTTCTCTCATGATCCTTTATCTGAAAGATGTACACTATTTACTTGAGTTATCGCGTCGGACAGACGGAATACGTAATTCCTATAGGGCTCCCACATTATCAAACAGGGCCTTAAATAGTTGGAAATTGCAGAAAATCAGCAAATCAGATCTTATAAAGCACGGTTGCTATGGAAACTATTTCAAAAATATAGACAGCTTGACTTCCCAAATTGATTTAATTGTTTGAGAATCATCATTAAAAATGAAGTTTATACAAAGATACAATTCTGTACATCTTTAACAAATTAATTTTTGAAGTTTTTTTGTGATTTTTATATTGAAAATACAGCTATTTCCCATATCATTTCATGATCCCCCCCCCCTGAATTTCTTTTGAAAGCTTCATATTTTATCTATCAAGTTTCAAAAATATTTTTTGCTTCAAATTTTAGAGAAAAACAGGAATGGTCTCTGTAATTTAATTAAAATATACAAAAACAATAAGAAAAAAAAGAATGAAAAATTTGCATAAAAGGGAAAATTGTACCTTTTTTGGTGTGGTTGCCATGGTAACCGATGATTGAATATCAACATCATTGATATTAAAATGTCACAAAACTGCTAATTCGCTTAATAAACCAAAGTTGCTTTTTAATCTTTTTCATAATTTGAGAAACTGGATGTAAAACATATATCATGTATTTCTTTTGGATGTATATTAACTATAATTTTATGCGTTGCTAAGGAGATTTCTTGCATTTTTTATACATAATTCTCAAGAAATCCAATGATGTTAGTGAATGGACAATAAGGTATAGGAATACATAGGAACTGTCTCTTCAATTCTATTTAAATGTACCACTACAGTCCAAAACAATTGAAAATTGGCAGAAAAAGCTTAAATTGTACCTTTTTTGCATGGTTACCATGGCAACCAATTACATAATACCAACATTATTGAACAAAAGACTATCACAGATACTGTAAAATTGCTGAATATACCATAATTGGTTGTTTATCTCTTCAATGATTTGAGATACTTAATGTAATACATATATTACTGCTTTGTTTTGGTTGTGTATCATATATGATTGTGTGTGTTGCTATGGAGATATATATTTCTAAAACATTCAATAATTCTGGAAAAATGGATTCTGATTTAAAGGAAAACATTGGAATTGTCTCTTTAATTTAATTCATTTAAACATCAAACAATTACTGGAAATTAGTATAAAAAGTGAAAATTGTACCTTCATGTGGATAGTTACCATGGCAACCGATGATGAAATATTGACATAATTGATATAAAAGTGTAACAGTAACTGCTAACTTGCTTAATATACCGAAAATGGTTGCTTATTTTTTTCATGATTTAGATACTTATGTAAAACTTATATCATGACTTTGCTTTAGCTTTGTATCTGTTAGAATAGTGTGCGTTGCTATGGAGATTTTCTTGCATTTTTTTTCTAACATGTCTCTTGAATTTCAATGAATTTTGGAAAATGTAATAGAATTCATAGGAAAACATAGAAATTGTCTCTTTAATCTAATTCAAATGTACAAAAACACCAAAAAACAACGGAAATTTTGAATAAAAAGTGAAGATTGTACCTTTTTGGGCGTGGTTACCATGGCAACCGATGATGAAATGCCAACATATGTAATATTAAAATGTCAGAAAAAGTATGAACTTGCTTATTATACCATAATTGGTTGTTTATCTTGTCTATGAATTGAGATAATTAATATAAAACATATATCATGTAAAGTGCAGATGTTGCCATGGTAACCATTTTTAAATTGAATTTATTTTCTTTAAACGAAAAAAAACAACTCTGGATTTTTTATATTTTTCTCATAATGGATCTATGATTCATTAGGGCCTATTCCACTATTCAACTTATGTTGCGTTATTTTTCTATGAATCGCCAAAAATGGTGTATTTTTGGAAAATGTCAAAATATGGACAGTTTGCAATAAAAAATAATACTTTTTCCCCACATTTCGACCAAAAGTTGATGTCCCATATCAAAGATCAATGTAAGTAGTTTTTCATCATAAGTCAAAATATAATCCACCTATGGACTATAATTGTGAAAAACAGACATGAAAGTTGCTAATTTTGAGCTTGCAAAAGCCCATTTTCTGGCCAAAATGGGATGGTATGGTTATCATGGCAACGGATGGTCATATACACAAACCAATGTCATTTTCATTGTCAGGGGTCAAACTTGGCTTACATAGTGAAAATCATCCAAATCTGAGACATGCGATTTCCGACCCACTTTGATGCTTACAGAGAATGACTCATAATGTATGATTGAGGCTGGCCCAACAAGGAGAAATGCGAACGCTATCTTGCGAACTGCCTACCTTTCAATTTACTCCGGCCTTGGAGGAAGTTTATCTTATTTTGTAATGGACAATCAGTGAATAAAAGTCAAATATAAAAGCCGATATCAGATTCCAAAAAGCACGATCGAAATGCTGAGAAAATCTTGAAAAAAATATAGAATAGAATTTCCTCAGGCGAATAGAACAAACAGACAGAGACAACGACATGCTCCATGGAAAACGAAGGACAATTGATCTAACGAACAATTTAAGGAGTCCAATGCAAGTGCGAAATACACTGTAGGTGGCGCTGTAAAAACGGATTGCACAAAATTTAAACATATTCAGATATCACATGAATCATATTACATATTCAATGCAAGCATATTATCCAAGTACGTAGGACCAGAAAAGAATCTTAAAGGTTATCTCTCTTAATTAAAAAAAACAAGGGGAAGTTTCAGCTACGATATGAAAATCAACAACCATAAAATAATTGTAAGCAGCGCCATTCCGAACATTTGATTTACACTGTATATTAAAAAATGCAATTCCTCTAACCCAAAGCCTACTAAACATAAGAATATCTCTCAAATTACATAATATTATTAAAATTAATACAATCAACAAAAATCTTCTTAATGTTTTAATATTTTGAAACTATACACAACATTTTAGACTAATTAGAAGGAAGTTACATCTTTTAGATCTAAAGCAGTTTACATATAACTGTTATGATTTCTAATGATTTCTGGTAGGTAAACTTTCCTTTTCTGATTAGCAACATCCCTTCATCGCCTGCTTATGGCGTGTTCATATCTCAGTTGATACGCTATGCCAGAGCAAGTACCAAATATACGGATTTTGTTCTGAGAGCTAGGCGTCTTTCAGATAAGCTTCTCAGTCAGGTATATGTTTGTAACCGACTAACATCGTCACTGAGGAAGTTCTACGGTCCATATGGGGAACTCGTCATACACTATGATGTCCCAGTCTCAAGAATGGTGGATGATATTCTGTCATATACCATTTGAACCATCCAACCAAAGATTGTACTCTATGTCTTCCGAAATGGAAGTAATCGGATGTGACAGTTCTACCGAACTGAAGCGGCGGGTGTTGCATGCAAGCAGGAGATGCTTACTCTTCCTGGGCACCTGGTCTCACTCCCATATCGGGAGTTTGCTTCTTTTCATGTGGTGGAAGTTTTTGTTTGTTTGCTTTCGTTCATGTTTTATCCTGATTTTGTATGCCTTCAGTTTCTGATTTTCTGAATTATCGATTTTGTGCTGTATACAGGGATATTGTCATTATCCATATTTGTCATTCACTAGCAAAGCTGAAATATTTCAAAATATCACTTGAATCATGTCACATATATGATGCAAATTATAGTATCTAAGTAAGTAGGATATAAAAATAAACTTTTAGCCTACCTAAAATCCTCCCGCTGTAGTATTTCAAAACAAGGCACGGGGAAGTGGGCGGACATTGGTCCCAGTTTAAGAATAAGATAATGCAAATTACAAAAAATTCGTTGTAAGATGAGGCGTTTTATCATAAGACACATATGGTAGATGGATTTAAATTAGAATTGTACAATCACAATCTATTCACATTCATTGCACATAAATGCTTAATAAATTTAAAGTAAAAATCAGTTTTGGCATAAATTAGGTCATGTTTAGAATTTTGCTCATCAAATATTCACTATTTGGATTTCCTCTCTTTCCGCCTCAAGCGTTACTGATGATACATTGTTTCTTGTAATGCGCATATTATTCCACTAAATTATTCCAATATATCACTTAACTCAACCAATGGAATTTGTTTCGGTGCTTGTTTCGGTATCATCAAAATTTAAGGAGGTTAACTTCTTACCGCCATCCCTCAAATGCCATTTTGAACATAGATTTTATTTGGATATGCAACTGAATCAACCTCTTAAGAAATTTTGAGCCGCGCGCTTTCTGTAAAGTAAATGCAGAAATTCAAATTCCAAAAATTAATACCAGAGGGCGCTAGAAAATGAATTTGGCGGTTCCTGAAAATCACTTTGGCTGGAAGCATCACCGATGAGGAATTTTGAATATCCGAAACACGTGTCTGGTGCATAATGAATTGGTTTGAAATTTTCTTCAAGAAGGTATAGTGTTGGAACACTTCCGTATTATTGCAACTGCGTCTTTTGTTTGAGATTCCCAGACTTCCTTTCTTTGATCTTCATACATGTATGTGATGCGTGACGTGTTGGTTTGGCCTTCACTATTATCTATGTTACATTACTACAATTTTATTCAAACAGCTTGTGAAGATTGAAAAATAAATCTCGATTAAATTGGCAATGATACATATGTGTGTTAACATTAACGGCATTTCAGTATGATACAAATATTAAGTCTTGTGGCATTATCAGCCTCTCTTTCTTAATTCATGCATATGACCCCCGCAGTTTAATGTATTTCTAAGAGTTGTCGCTCTTGTACTTACGTAAGAGAAATGAAATGAAACACGACATTGAGGATGGAATGGGATATCTTACGCCTCGTTTACATTTTTGTCCAAGCCTCGTCATGGAATCTCGAGATGAGATTTTGTCATTCCTCCCTCGAAGTTGTGTTCCATCGTATTAAACGTTTAGTTTAATTGAGGTACTGGACTAATAATCAACCGAAACTCTCTTCGGAACGTTCTACTATGCGTTTAAAAGTTTCATTCTATGAAAGCAATTATCTCTCACAAATCTCTTCTAGAATACGATTCTCTTGATAATTATTTTCATAAGACATCAAGCCTTTTTGATTAAATCAATCAACACTCAAATTATCTATTGACATTTTATCACTGAAGACAGATAACTTTGCTTTATTGCTGTTTATTGATATACTGAAGGATATACAAATTAAAAACAACGTATTTTAGTTTTCTCAGAGGAGAGAAATAAGATTGTGTAATGGAATGGAACAGAAGAAAATGAAATGGAACTGAAGAAAATGAAAAGTACTTTTAACCACCATGGCCTGAGATTCTTAAAACAAAAACAATGACAACACGAAAACAGAAACTTCCAAGTTTGAACACTTGCAAGTTGCATTAGAATTATCTTGAAAACTCAACTCATATTTATTGGCATCAAACAAACATTTTCATAGCCGAATACAGTAGATATGAAGAGACAAATGCGTATATCATATAACAGATACAATAGGTTGCCAGAGGGCATACATAAATTATACAGAAATATTCAACAATGATGTTCTATGTTTTAAAGCTGTATCAATGAATCTTATCAATTTCAAGTTAAACCTAATAAGACAGAGCTCACCCAGTGATTGTTGTCCTAAACATTCCGTCTCAGATACGCCACACCTACAACTCAATGGAGTCGAGTGCTTGTTGTGTACTATATTTTAAATTAGTAGAATTCAGGTTTTTCCGTATTATTTTACTGTTGCATAGCTCTATCCCACAAAAATCCATTAAGAACCATTTCTTAAAATTTCATTAGTTGTCAACGAGAATAAGATTGTAATCTATTCGAAAACCCTAAATTACTTCTTTACTATTAAAAATAAAATCCCGCGGTGAGATGTTTGGTTTACAGTATACCAGAATTATTCGAAGAAATTCAAATTAGAATCGTTGTTACAATGAAAATAGAATGATTATATAGAATAGAAATAACAAGTATCAAGCAAAAGTTTTTAGTCCAGTTATTCCAGTGTATGACAAATATTGATAATGACCATATCCCTGTCTACAGTACAAAATCGATAATTCAGAAAATCAGAAACCGAAGGCATACAAAATCAGGATAAAACAGGAACCAAAGCAAACAAAAACAAGAACCTCCACCATATGAAAAGAAGCGAACTCCCGATATGAGAGTGAGACCAGGTGCCCAGGAAGAGTAAGCATCTCCTGCTTGCATGCAACACCCGTCGCTTCAATTCGGTAGAATTGTCATATCCGGTTACTTCCATGTTGGAAGATATAGAGTACAATCTTTGGTTGGATGGTTCAAATGGTCTATGACAGAATATCATCCACCATTCTGGATAGTGGGACATCATAATGTATGACGAGTTCCCCATATCGACCGTAGAACTTCCTCAGTGACGATGTTAGTCGGTCACAAACATATCCCTGACTGAGAAGCTTATCTGAAAGACGCCTAGCTCTCAGAACAAAATCCGTATATTTGGTACTTGCTCTGGCATAGCGTATCAACTGAGATATGAACACGCCATAAGCAGGCGATGAAGGGATGTTGCTACTCAGAAAAGAAAAGTTCGTAATGCTGAAATTGAAGTCGTCACGTTTGTCATAGAGTGATGTGTTCGTGTGACCATCAGTGTCGTAGGACAACATTATGTCCAAATAGGATGCTGAATTATTTGTCTCTGTAGTTTCTTTGACTTCAAGCTCCGAAGGATAGATACTGCTCAGGTAATCCGCGAATTTTGGATTATTGATGGACAACACATCGTCTATGTATCTGTAAGTGAAGTTGAAGTCAGAAGCTAAGTATCTTTTCCCTTCAGAGACCAAAGATTGAATGAATTCAGCTTCGTACGAGTAAAGGAAAATGTCGGCAAGGAGTGGGGCACAATTGGTCCCCATTGGAATTCCGACAATTTGCTGGAAGACCTTTCCTCCAAACACCACAAAAATGTTGTCGATCAGAAAGTTTAACATCTGAATAATGTCTGTTTCAGTGTACTTATTTTCAGAATCTGACTTTTCTTTTACAAAGTAGGTTTTGTCATAGTTAACAACAATAAATTTGTATTTGCGATTACCGTTCTTACTTGTAAACGCATTACTTATACTTTTGCGAGTCTTTCTTTCAATTTAGAATGTGGAATTGTAGTGTAAAGTGTCGAAAAATCAAAGGCTTTGATCGAATGGACTCTACTAAAATGAGTGGATTTCAGATGTTCTAAAAGTTCCTTCGAATTCTTTAAAATCCACATCTGGTTGATACCACTGCAAGAATATACTGTCGAACAATATTTTTGTAGTCCAGATTTGATTTCAGATAAAACTTTGGTGAGTAAGATCGATACAAATTTGGTAGAACATTTTGAGGAACCAGCGATGAAACGTTGTTTGTACGGATTCTTATGCATTTTAGGTATGCAGTATAAGTATGGTAAATCTAAATCTAAATTGGTAGTGTCGAAGCCAAAGGAAGCAAGAGCTGATTTGTGGTTATCTATTATTTCAGAGACAGAAAGGTTTGATGGGGTGTAAGTGGGATTTCCAGGTGTCGAATTTAAACCCAACTCTTTAACTAGACTGTCGAAATAGTACTTTTTGCAAGTAAATGTGTAATTATTTGAGGCTTTGTCCGCTGGTGTGATGACATAATGTTCTTGGAGGTAAGTAAGTTCTGTGATAACATCAGGGTCTTTAAATATAGACACAAATCTGGTGTTCACAGTTGATTTTAATCGGTTAATTCTAGATAAAAGTAACCCTCTGATTGATTTTATCCATTCGGAAAGGGTGTCGAGCTGTACATCCTCTTTCTTTGCCCATCGTCTTGCATATTCCTCACAAGAGTCCATGATAATTTTGACATTTTGGTTCCATGTAAAGGACATACTTTCTCTGTATTTGGGGCCTTTTTTTAACAATTCTCTCAACTTGTCGCTCTTGACTATACTAAGGTCACCAGTAATAACGTGTCCACAATGAGAGTAGTTGAAATCCGATGAAGAACATTCGCAGGGAAGTGGATGTAGTGAGGAATTACTTAAATCAATACACTGCAGGAATCGTTTGTAATTGTAAATTTTAGATGCAACTGTTGGTGTGTAGCTATAGGAATTATAAGGAGTTTCTTTTCTTTTGAAATATGGTGGGATTTTTTCTGTGACAGTTTTGTGATTCAAAATTTGACCAAGATTCAAGTTATCAATACCTTTGTTTGCAAATCTTACTTTAATGAAAGGGCGTATTGTTTTTTCCTCTGATTTATCTGATCTAACTGCTTGAAATAAACGAAAAGTAGAAATGTCCAAGATGACTCCTTGTAGTCTGTATTCTGGGGAACGTGTATCGGTATATGCGAGGTCCTTCGTATAATCGTAGATTTCGTGTAACTTCCGTAAAGGAACAGAGTATAATTTGGTACGAATATAATGCAGGCCTAGAGGCTCATTCAAAAATGGAACCAAGTCATCGAAGGAGAAACTATGTATCTCAGGCCTATTATATTTTCGAATGCCATGACTTCGAGGTCTTCTTTGTGATCTGTTGAATAAGCTAGTAACATTTACCGATTGACAACCGGGACTTGTTAAGTTTCCTATAGTGCTGATGTTATCGTTGCACCCATAAGGCGCTGCAGTGTTAAGATTTTTTTATCCAGAACTCTTCTCTGTTGCGACGGAGAGGTGTGCTCAAATTGGGATTGTTTGTGGGATGATATATTTTCTCCAGGATTCTGACTCTCATAGATAAAACAGAATGATCCGCCTGGTCAAAATGTCGATAAAGGAGTTGACTTCCTTTATTATTTATTTTTGACCGGTGTCCTGACATTCTTTTTCGGAGCTGGCCTTTGGTTTCGCCCACATAATTAAGCACGGCTGGGTATTTGTTATTTCTTAAAATATCCATTGCTATTTTGTACACAAAACGTTATAGTTCTCTAACAAGCCTTTAGGCAAAACATAAGCGGACCAAACAATTTAGTAATTATCAACGAAACATTTATTTGTTGCATCCGTGCAAGAAATGTGGAAAATTGAAATTAGATGAAATCATGATAAGCAAAAACAGAAATTAGTTAAGAAATGACTGTCTTACTTTTGGTGTTCATGGGTGTATAATTCTGGTTGGTCACGTGCAAATTCCGTGAATCGCGAATACTTATATTTACATTTATTCTAATTATCGGTCATTTTTATTTGCATGCACATCGCAGATTTTGCCTGTAACAGCGACAAATGTGTCTTAACGTTGGATAAATTCTTCCTACATGCAAATCTTGAACATGACGTCACAATAGCAACCCAAGTTATTGGAATATAATTCTAGTTGCCTAATGGGCGTTTAACATGGGCAATCTACTAGTAATGTAAATATAAAAATATAAATCTTAAAAGCTTCTGGTTTTCATGATTTTCATATCTTTTGGATGCATGCAGGCCATGAAAGAGTATATGATGATACATGCATTCTGACTATCGACAATCCTGTTTTTGAAAAGCATAGAAATGTTATTTATCCACAAGAATGGACTCTAAACAAGGCAAACGTTACAAACACAGAAACACCATTTTTGGACTTACTTATCAAAATTGTTAATGGAGAGATTCATACAAGTGTGTATGACAAGAGATGATTTTGGATGTACCACTGTAATTCTTTTCTGGCTTGACAGTGATGTCCCGGTATGCTAGATCATGTTATGATGTTTTGGATTTTCATAGTAGAAATTTACAAATTACCAAGAAACTTTTAGGTCAAGGTTTTCGCTTTCACAAACTAGTAAGGACTTTCTGGAAATTTTACAAAAACTATTGTCAACTTCTTTTGAAATTTGGACTTACACAAGCAACAGAGTATGTTACTTTGGGTATTTCGCAACCTGCGATTTATGGTGACATGATCAACAAATTAAGAAGGACCAAAGGTAGAAATGCGTCAGTATCATGACCTTAATGTCACCAAACGGACACTCGGCTTGGTACTTGACCAATCTACAGTCTTGTACCAGCGCATTCTTAAAACTTGCACTCTGACTGACTGTGACGACGGGACTCCATGACGGGCACTGTCCAGCATCATTAGAGAAGACAGGGCCCCGACCACCTGTCCTCTCTGAATGTTGGTCGTACTCCTCGGGTGATAACATACATTAGCTTGCGTCGGCAGAGCACGGATTGTATTACGTACGCCCTCCTTTTATACCCATTTACATATTCATCTATGTTGCTTTGGCCCCTGCGTTTTGCGGTCTTGTTTGTGTGTGGTCATTAAACAGTAAGGAGGTTGTTTTACACCGCAATTGTAGACCTCGGGGAAATCGGAAAAGTGGGAGGGTTGTGCGCACGTAATCCAGGAAAACCACACCTACTGCTATTTTCGTGACAGGTGGTCGTCCGTAGTCGACACCGGTTTCCCATTGGTCCCGTTGGTTTTTGTGCAGTCCTTTGTGTTTGATGTTTTTGTGCTGTGAGTTGACGTTCCTAGTCCTTCTCTTTCTGTGCCTGTCTGTTCTGTGTTTTTTGCATTGGGGGTTTTGCTGTGGGTGCTGCAACCTGGTGTTGTTGGAGATCCCCTCCTTTGTTTTATAATCCTAAATATACATGCCTTTTTCGTAGTATTTCATATTTTTGTCTATCTGACTGCTCTGTTTTCTTTATAAATAGGACAAGATACCATTTGATCACCATTTATATAAATACCAGAGGAAGGAAACAGAGGTACTTTCATAACTGATTAATCTATTACTGAGATAATAATGTGTCCAACTCGTTACCTTCTTTAACAGTATTCTAAACAAAATATAATGTAATAGACGTATGTTCCGGACAGTAGATCCTAATTAGTGCTACCTCAAGCCACAGTAATATTTCAGACACACCTTGGAATTTTTTTCTATGTTGTGAGTTGGTGTCCCTTGTCCCTTTTGCGTCTCTTTCTGTGGGTATCTGTTCTGTGTTTTTTGCATGGGTGTTTGGGGATTTTGCTGTGGGTGCTGCAACCTAGTGTTGTTGGAGATCCCCTCCTTTCTTTGAGAATAAATTTTATTGAAAACGTAAAAAATATTCCAAAAGGTCTAGATAGAGGAAAAAAGGACCCATAATAATAAGTTTTATTTGAAAACAGTATGCAGTAACGACCATGATATTGTCGATTGTGTAAAATGAAATCTCTTTATACATTTATTGTATAAGGGAGCCACCATTTGATCTTTAGGGGGGGGGGGGGGGGGGGCAGGAAGACTTTTGCAAGCCAGAAATTTTTTTTGGCCATTGTAAGAATGTTGAAAATTACTCTAAAGTTTAAATAATTCAGCGTAGTTTTTCAGCAATATTAAACATCAATCACAGGATGAGTTCATCTCTTGCCAGCATATCACTTCTTTTTAATTTCTTGATTGGCATATCATACCTATAATCTATTCACTTAAACGATACTCAACTGAGACAGGCTTTATGGTGCTAAAGACTTGAATTTAATAAATTTACTCCAACTTGCATAAAGTTTGTTCCATTTTTATGTGTACTTAGTTTATGACACACATACACACAAATATGGTTACGGCTTTTGTGTTTGAATTCCATTTACTGATTGCGAAAATAAAATCGGAAGTGTGCTAATTACAGGATTGAGTTCAGTAGACTGTTTACCTCGGCATTAACTTTGAGACATAGCCTGGAATTTTTTTTATTGGAAACTATTATTAAACTTATACATGAAAAAGAGTGTATCCAAATGTAAACAAACCGCTGAAAAATCTTTTCTTGCTCTATTTATCAAATCAGAATTGTTTTATGTACAATAGGGTCACGATGAAAACTACAAAATTTGTTCAGCAAACAGCCTCATTAAGAGTCCTTTGAAGAAATGCAATTTAAATCCCTGCTGGAGTTTCATTGAAACAAAAGACACTCACCAAATCAATAAAACCAATCGACTGTAATGATAAATAAAACAGGTTGATATCATATTTTGTTTTTAATATAAAGGTGCTTTTTTTTCTGTTTCATTTGAATATCAGTGGGGTAAGTAGGTTTTACTGCAATAGTTTTCGAGATGTTCTAGAATTTATAAACATTTAAGCTAATGGAAGTCAAAATATATGAAGATTTAAAATTTATTTATTGTGTTATATTCAGACAATGGCCAATTGTTAAACGTCTTCAAATTCATTAGCATCATTTTAGAGTAGATAAATTTACAGCATGGACCAGACATGTACGTTTCGGGTATTTAACCCTCGTCAGTGATCCTCAATCTAAACAATGTAAAATGACCAAAATCTGAGAAAATTATGTCCTAAATATACCGAAAGACGTAGGAAAATGGCTGGGATATGATGCCACAGGACCCAGGTTTGAGTTTGAGGACATTTTTTTAACAGAAATTTTCAAATGCGTTTGAAGAAACTCCAACCACAATTGATCGAACTTGTGAGTGTCACTGCTGATGGACCAGGAGTCCCCGAGGGCACATGTAGCCAAGATCGATCAACTTCGGATGATCGTCCGTCTCTTGAAATTTCTCAAACGTGGATCTTGTAGCATCATATCCAACCCATCCTGCTACATCTTTCGGTACATTTTTTACATAATAATTTTCACCCTCTTTGGTCATATTACATTGTTTAGATTGAGGATCACTGACGAGGGCTGAGTACCCGAAACGTGCATGTCTGGTCCATGCTGCAAATTTATCCAATTATAAATGATGCTATTGAATTTGAAGACGTTTAACATTGGCTACATGTACCCTCGGGGACTCTTGGTCCACCAGCAGTGACCATACAAGAATTTTTTTTCCTGAAATCTGAATTATTGTACCTACACTCACATTATTATAATCGTGTGGACATGCAAATTACAGTAACATTTTTGTTATTGGTATCTTATAATTCAAAATTTCTGTTATCAAAAAATCTTGAAATTTCTAAAACGTGGGTCCTGTAGCATCATATCCCACCCATCCTGCTACGTTTTGCAGTACATTTTTGGACATAGTAACTTTCACATTCTTTGGCCATATTACATTATTTTGATTGAGGATCACTGACGAGGGTTAAGTACCCGAAACGTGCATGTCTGAATCAAAAGGTTAAAAAACACCCTGGCACTAGAACTATAATAGCTACAGGGTGTACACAAGGGGGGGGGGAGTTTCTACAGTTTACTGCAGTAAAAAAAGGGGGGATTAGTTTCTAGATCCACTGTCATATGATCAAAAACCAAAATATTACTAAGTAGACACCCATCGGTGGGGGGGGGGGGGGGTGGCTACGACACTAAAAAGTCGTCTTACGATATATAACTATATAAATATTTCCGGCAAAACCGTTATACATAATAAAAAGTACGCAATCTACATAGTATTATACCAATTACTAGTTATAACTTTTCTAAATATGAGCCGGGAGTTAAAACACGTGAAATAATAAAATTTAAAATTCTAAAAAATAATATCAGGGCTCTTACACTGCCTGATTTTGGGCGATATTTGGCTCCATTCCCAATGCAAAATAGTATTTTTCACCCATTTTTTGTCTACTTTTTCCCATATCGAAACCTCATTAAAAAAAGGCATCTTAATCTGTTCATATTTTTTTCTAAATTTTGAGAAAATGCCGCTATTTTTCCCTAACCCCAAGTTCCCGACCCCAGTCCCCAAAATTGATGTGAGGCTCTTAACATAATAATCTCAGGGAATTTTCCCCTTTTTTGGGGCCGTTATTCGGCCCAATTCCCAATGAAAATTATTATCTTTTTATTTTCCAACTATGGCTCTAAATTTCCCAACGACATATAGATGGAATTATCAACAAAAATTGTCAAATTCCCTTGTTTAAAAGTATCAATTTTACCTATGATTTGCTACAATTTTCGTAACAAATATACTGATCATAAGTACATGTTATTAAATACAATTAAAAAGAAAATCATTTGCTTCAACATTTAATTCTGATCCTTTGATCCAGTCATTTATTCCGAAAAATATTACTATTCCCAAATTTCCCCAATCGCACGGACCGCGACCCTATTCCCAAATTCAAATACTTGAAAAAATTCCCAATAAATAAAACAAAATATAATAAGTAGAAATGAAATGAATCAATAAAATTAGCTGCATCCCCCGTGCTTTACTTAGAATTGTCGGACTCGGGATCATAACCCAAGTTACCCATTATTTTCGTGTTATTAACTTCTGTTTTCACCTATCTCTTCTGGGTTACTCAATATTTCGTTCTTCTTTACATAATATCCTTGCTACCATTTCGAATAGACAAAGCTCTCTGACTTTCGTACGAAAATGTTTATTGTTATTTCTTCAAACCTAGTATAAAAAAATAAATAAATGAATGAATAAATAAATTAACAATCAAATAAATAAATTATGTTAATCGTTCGAAACAGTTAACATAATACTCGCTATCTCATACCTAGCACTATGGTATGGACCTGTAGTATCATGAATATAATTTATAAATCATCCGTACAATTACATGTTTAAAACACCCTTCTGCATCCAGTTTTAATCACCGCAGATGACAATACTCACATTCCATCCGCATAAAAGTTCAACGTACATGTATGTAAAAGCATACGTCCTTTAACAAATTACATTTACGAAGATGATGGATACGATGATGTCATATATTATGACGTATGCATGTATATGATGCCGAATATAATTATGACAACATAAATGGTGAATATGATGCTGAATATGATGATGATGATGAATTTCATTATATTGATCTTTGTGATCTTATAAAGAGGTCCCGAAATAACTTGCATTCATGATTACCAGGTATCAAGCTTCAATTTTGTTATTATAGATATATACTGTAACCTAGAAACATGGAATCATCTTGACATCATGTAACAGAGATGAGTCTATCGGAATAAACATATGGGTTACCTTTTATACATTGGAATTACATGTAGTTGGAACGGTTTTTTGTTTATTTATTTTACACGCTCTTTTTCGCATTTGGGAACATGTATTCCGGTGTTTTGATATGGCTGTTGCAACAAAGTACTACTTGAAATCCCCTCCTTTCTATGTGTAATCATTAGGCCGTTTCTTTGTTATTTTCTGTCTTGCGTCCACGTGCTGGTAGGTTTTGAGCCCAAAGTCATAAAACAAAACAAAATCAAATGATAAAATCTTTTGCTAATTCAATGTATTTTCTACAAACATTAAAAGAAATAGTTGATCTTTTTTTAAGTTTCATGTAAAACTGTAAAAGTAATGCACTAGTGATACAAGACATCGAATTATCTATCATTCTTTTGTTAAATAAAATATATTATTAATCAAATAAAACAAGTTTCTGTCATGTTTCATATAATTACATAATATGAAATTGCAACTTTGTTTTATATGCTTGTTTGTTTTTCTCCCTGGCTGACTGGTAGCTTTCTCAATTTCAAAAGGACGCAAAATAGAATAAAAACAAGAAATGGCCTTATCGCATAAAACAAACCTAAAGAAGATCCTGACGGCTTCTAGGTCTGATGGCTTCTAATTGATTGAGTAATACCTGTTTGATTTTCATCTTTTTCACATTATTGGTTGGAAATCACATTTCTTCTGATACGTTATCAATCCAAACCACCCTTAATGACGTAATCGATAATTCTGATTGTGATTGGATAATCTCGAAAATCTAGTTCCCTCCCTTCAGCAAACGTCATTCTCTCAACCCTACAAAATCTGAAGCAGACGACACTGATTGTGATCATCATTTTGAAATTAGACAAAATGACTATAACTTGATATAACAAGGCTAAAATGAGCAAATATGAGCGATGAATAAATCATAAAGATCTACTATAATGTGACTCAGTTATTTGTCATCATTTACAGCCAGAATGGGCCTTGGGACTATTTTCCTCGTAGTTTTGATGACAATGTGCGAGACTTACATCGTACCAATTAATGATGAAACACATGGTAAGAGTTACTTTTGATTTATTTCCCTCCTTCAATGATGGAAATTTTACAATAAAATAAATATTTTGGGGAAAAAGAATCGATGGAAAATTACCAATGAAGTAATGGGAATTTAACTTAATCTTGTTAATGATGCATTGGGCAAACTATAAAATCTGATTTTACCTTTTATGAATGCAAATCCATTGTAAATATTCAAAAAGGCGTTATGGAACTGGAACGCAATCATGCCAATTGCTGCGAGTTTTTTTTTCTGAGGATGGTCCATATTTCTATCGTTCTGTTCTGCATCGGCAGCTTTCTGTCTATATTCAAACTCTTTTCAAATAAAGCTTTAGTCTATTAATGTGTTTGATATTATGAACTCATCATGTTCATGATAAATGAATTTCCCATATCTATTTTCTGTAAAACAAGAAATGCACTTAACTTTTCTCTCCTGGGAACACAAAATTAAAAATATAACAAAACACATGCATTATTTAATGAATTTAATATACAAAACTGCATAAAGGGTGTAAAGATCCGGGTATGCGTCCTTTATACATACAAATTATATGTGGGGGCGCCGCTTATTACGTTGGATTCTCTTAATCATTTTGAGTTGAAGTACAATGACACTGGCATAACTGGTGAGGTATCATTATCCGAAAAATGCATCTTCGACGCACAATATATCTCAATTTGTGTCCATCATGGGTTTTGTTTGTCTTTAATAATCATGGGCAAGTAAATCGTGTGAGAGGGTGTGTGTGTGTGTGTTTTCGGGTTAGGGATAGGGTGGATAGGCGGGTTGTACTAATAACGGCTTATTTTGTTAACCGTTTACCATTTCTCAGAAGAATAAAACTTCTTTACGGGAAAAGAAGTAGATCTTAAATCTCATGTAGTTAAATATAAATGAATAAAAGAAAATTCAACACATTTTTTTTATCTACGTACATACATACTAAGCCATAAATCTAATAGCCATTACAATTTTGATTTTAATTAATAATTCATATAGACATAGACTCTAAAGTCGAACACCTGATACTCTAGGGGGCATGTTATTGGTAGATTTCTAGTTCACTGACCTTCAGATTGTAATTACCGAAATTGTTTCACGAGCTCGAGGAAGGTATTTGTTGTTGATGGAGGATGGGATGTAGGAAATTACACTCTTTGTCAATGACTGAGATGTGAAGACCAATTGACTCGATGCATTGTCCGATTAATGACGATACAAATGTCAATGTAAGGATTTATATAATGAAGATAATTAAATAAATGGTATGTCTAGTTTAAAACCTCGTCCTTTTTCAATAATGTAAATAAAAACCAATATTCCGATACTCCCCCAATTCTTTTCAGAAACGCACACACTCGCACATTTTGCCTAATATGAAACAAGTTACTAATAATGATGGTAGGATGGTTTGAAATAAACTGGTTTGAAATAAGCCATAAATTTAACGCATTTCAAAAAGTCGAATTTTAATAAGTAGCACAAACTGATAAAATTGATTTAACATATTAATATAAAATTAAAAAAAAAAAACAACTCATCTAACTAGACGGAGCATGCGGAGAAGACTATTTTAATAGAGTATTCAGACTGCGTGGTCTTTTGTGTTTGATGTTTACATGTCGTGTGTCTCATTTCCGTCTCGTGCTGTACTCGTCTTTTGTGTTTTTGCATCAGGTGTTTTGCTGTTGATGCTGCAACGGGGTCATGTTGGAGATATCCCTTCATGGAAAGTTTCACGACATTCTTTGCAACAGTAGCCATGTATATATACAAATGTATCATAAATGTGAAAAGTATATTATGCTTTTTTGGACGGACGGCTGCGACAGATTTACAGTCGGATTGTCTTGACACGAGAGAGTTTCGTGTGAGCTAAAATGAGATTCCCAGTTGTCTTTAACATTCCTTCGAAAAGAATTAAAAGATGGATGGCAGGAAACTATTTAGGATATACAATTAAAAGTTAATGTTTTGATTTTAAAAGCTTATATTCAGACAAAATTGATGCATATATCTTTATCTATATATACATGTTCCTTTTGTTTATATCACAGATTGCATATCGGTGTCATGTGAAAACAACGGTACACTACAGATGAACACCTGTACCTGTGTATGTCAGCATGGATACAGTGGATTTCTGTGTGAACAAGGTGACTACTGGTCTGGTAACACTGTCCACCTGGATTAACGTGATTGAACGACTCTCAAATCTCTCATGAATACTCATCCTCAGTACCCCAGGCTATTTGTGCTTTGGCTGAACACCCTGGGTCACATCGTACTATTTCGAGGATTTCCATTTATATGCAAATGTTGCTGATTGGTCATGGCTCCCTCACAAACTTTTTTTATCCAATCGCATAATTGTTTATAAACGTCTTTTGGATAGCGATGATTATAATGCATATTTGACTAGGTATTACAATGTAGATACTTCTTGATGCCCTGAGACAATAATCGAATTGTTAATTAGATGTTTTCGATACAAATATTAGGGTAACCGACAAAAATTCCCTCTTGTGTACGATTCACATACTGTCCTCACTTGTCTGCGCGCAGCCATTACCGTAGGTTTTTTTTAACTTCACGAAGAAGAGCTATTTCTTTTAAAATCCCCGAAATAGTACAATCTGACCCAGGGTATTCAGCCAAAGCGCAAATAGCTTGGGGGTACCGAGGATGATGAATACTTTATTTTGAAAAATATATAATTTTACTTTTATGTGGTCAAATACAAAATCTGTGACTGATAAAAAGCGAGTTTACATATATTTCAGCAGCTTCACATACACTGAATAAACCATTTTGTTAATCACATCACTGGCGGACCGTGCTACTTGAAAAATTAAGATTGATCGATCAAAAATTAAATCTATATTATACAAATGTAAATACAAATGACACGATTCTTTTACATTGTTTTTTTTTTAATTCTCACTGTTTCTGTCCTCAAGGGTAAGCATATATAGCCCAATTTCACATAAATCTTTATAATTTTTGAATAATTGATTATGATACTAGAGTCTGCCCTAGCATTTCAAGGCAGTGGCGTACCTATCATTTATGCTGGTATGCTAGCTAACACCAGTTTTTTTCCCCAAAAAGGTTTCTTTATTAGCATAATGGCTGAATTTGTCTGATGAAATGGCAATTTCTGTAGAGCTTTCATGGAAACAAACTTTTAGTTCACACCTGGGCAATGTCTTTGACATGCTAAGGGTCTGTAAATGGTCACCTGACCCATTGCTTTGTAAAAAGCGTCCATTTTATTTTGTCCTAGCCATGTCAAAGAGAAAATTCTTTATTCTCATAAATATACATGCAAAATACACTGAAAGCTCACATTCTTTTTTAAAGTCGTATGCAAATAATGAATCGAAAAGGTGCACTATATCTGCCAATCGATAATCAAGAAAAAAGTTAAACAACCTTTCATTTTAGTTTTGGCCCAAAGTGAGTGGCCAGAGGGCAGTTTCAGTTTACCTATGTCCATGTTTGGATGTCCTGAGGAGGATAACAGAGGCTGGTCATGGGGTTACCTCAACCTAACACTACCTTCATCCGCCCCTGTACAGATCTGGAATGACGACAACATAGAAACCATTGAACCAAACATTCTGGGCCCCTATTATCTGCGCTCCTTGCAGCTTAACTTTTGTACCAAACAGGGCATGCAGGGAAAAACGGAAAGTACAAAAGAGGAGTGGGGGAAAGGAAATTATTGTTTACTGAAAGCTGGGTTTAAGTGCCCGAATGGTAAATACACAATATGTGCAAGAACATTATGCAATTATTTCATGTTTTTGTGATCTTGTAAAATAAAAGGATTTTATTTGTTCGCATCGATAGATACATACCGTGGGAGTGGTTTTGGTTTTCCAAATTATTAGCTTTGACACATTTCCGAAATTAACCGATTTATTTTTATTACACCATTATAAAACTATTCTTCTTCTGTGACAGAGGGGATGCTGCTAGGACAATAATTAAAATGTCAAAAACAACAGAAAGACATATATCGTGCTATAAATTAACAGTCTTTGGTCGCTATTTTGACATTCAACTTTAATTATGAAATCATAAAGCATACTGTAGAACTCTGTATCAATGCATTATTAAAAAAAAAATTCGATCGAGGCATGGGCTAAATAAATGCCCCTTTTGCTTTCTCTTAAAACAGAAGAAATTTGAAATCTCTTTATAATGCCAATTCTTCTTTTTGCTACCTTTATCACCGATACATGTATATTTAACTGCAAAGTTAAGACAAACATGTTTTCCAAGCGCCCTTTCATACCGACATGTTCTTTTCGTTCAAAACAGAGTCGCAAGAATTTCTTTTTCTTCATAACTGGATTAAGTGAAAGTAACAAAAAATAAATAAAGAGAAAGAGAGAAGGGTTAAGAAGTAAGAGTGCATTTAGAGATAGTTTATTTCATTTGCATACATGTACATGTACATGGAAGAGCAAAGCTCGTCTCCGGTTTCAATCCTAGATTAGCATGATTAGGTAGGTTTTACTTTATTTTCAACGCACTTGTATGAAATCATCATAAAGCAATGACACTGATTAAAAACAGAATTCATAAGTTTTAGATAATTTATAGAAATAAAACAAAACATTATCCTAAAAAATATCAGGTTTTGATGAAGGACAAATAAGCATATCTGGGTACCATTACACGGATAACGACAGTGGAGGAACCCTACCCAACATCACCATGTCTGACACATCACTGAAAATTAACTTCTGCTGTAGGGACGATGGAAACGAACAACATCCTCTGAAACTTCCGACACAATTCCCCTTTCATCTCTTTCTGGTAAATACGAAGAAACATATACAGTATGAAAATATTTGTGAATTTATATATTTCTGTTTGATAGATTGATAATTATGCACTTGTCTTTTTCTTTCTCTCATAATTCTTCCTTCGTAATCTCCAGCAGAGCAGAAGCGAACAGTACACTATATGATAAATAGTGTCAGTCTGTCTTTTGATATTCAGAAAAATCTGAGAAATAGATCCTGTTTTACTGGAGAGGTCAATATTCTTACTGCAAAGTTTTGAATATGCCGTCGTATTATATGAATTTAGAGCGATAAACATAAAAGAAAGTTTTCAGTGTGCATTTGATGATATTGAGGATTGTACTGAATAGCGTTTCAGATGAAGCGAAATTATGTTTTTCTCCAGCATGATTCCGCTAAACCTAAAAGGCCCCATGTTCTCTTCTGCATATTATCAAATTTCCTTATTGAAGGGACTTACCAACGAGTCTTGCCAAACAGTTGAAGGCATGCTGGTACAGAAGAACCTATTTTACATGACTGACGTCAATTCTAGCTGGGTTTTCACAGGAAAATACCCTAATGTGGACAGTATAACTCACACACAGAGGAGAGGCATTCCATTTTGTTATTACACTCCATACGGTAATTCTGAATTAAATATGCTAAATTATGTAGGTTATAACAATTGTGACAAAACAGGATAAAGGTGCTGTAAATTAGAAAAAAAAATGATTAAAATGGTAAGGTAATGGATGTACAGAGGGAACTAGATGATGATGATGATGATGATGATGATGATGATGATGATGATGATGATGGTGGTGGTGGTGGTGGTGGTGGTGGTGGTGGTGGTGGTGATGATGATGATGATGATGATGATGATGACGATGATGATGATGATGAAATATATGTTCTATCATGGTAATTATTAATAAGTATATGCTGCTATTACTGCTGATGATGAATTAAATAAAATTTTATACACATAAATGACAGTTTTCGTCAGAGTAGGCAATTTAATACAATCAAAAGTACATTATAATGCTTATTACTGTTAGCATCATTTGTGAGGAGCTTTACATGTAAAAAGTTATATATGCACAGCCACTGTTATTGCCTGAGATAAAGCTTTCAGGACGATTGTTATTGATTTCCGTATAAATGACAGTGTGACGTCATAACGTCATAAGAAATGGGAATACATTCCACAAACAAAATTAGTTCTAAACAGTCAACATCTAGAGAGTAATAAATAACTTGTTTCGTCATATTTGGTCATTATTCCGTTGTTAAATTTCTAATTTGTAATACTTGATATATCACAATACATTAATTTATGACATTTTAGTCACACTGAATAATCGTGACGTTGCCATGGGGACACTCCCGCTGTTCCTTTCTAAAATTAACTCCCCTCCACATTGGTGGACGGATTCGCTTTAAAAATAGAATTGGGAGCTTTCTTTGTTCCATTTCTTTGCTTTGAAAGCGCATATATATAGAATAAGTGTCTAATTTTGTGTGTTTATGCAGAAATAAATTACAATGGCTGAAGCATTTATTTGATAAAATGCGCTAACGCGCATTATATCAAAATAAATGCATCAGCCATTGTAATTTATTTCTGCATAAACACACAAAATGAGACACTTATTATATAATTGAAAACATTTTCAACAGCTCGGCGGGAATGTTATTATGAAGACGACGCTGGCGTGTCCTATAAAGGCAGGGTCAATGTATCAGAATCAGGAAAACCTTGTAGGACATGGTCCACTTCATCGTCCTATTATGTCAACTCCAGAAACTGGTACGGAGAATTTGAGGAAAATTTCTGTAGAAATTATGGGGAGTACGGACGAACAGCATCCTACCCAGTTTGTGTCATAGATGATGACTTGACAATGGAGAGATGTAACGTTTCTATTTGTGGTAAGGATGAATTAATATAGTTATATATATTGATACAGTTTATTTTGTAATAATCAGTTAAATTTATATTAAGCAGTTAATTTTTTTAACAAAATACAATGTATATAAAAAGGGCAAAGAATTTGGCATTATATTTTTCTTCTTGGAAGTTTAATTTATTTGTCTATGGTCTGTACAGCAAATCTCATTAGGTTCGAAGTTCTGTGTCCATTATTATATGTTTGGTTATAGAATTATTCTGGTTGATACAAATCAAACTTAAAATTTTTTTAGATGTTTTTCGAATAAGTCATATTGATAGAAAAACAGTCAAAATGTGCGGTTTTCCTCTATAATTGGTCGATTTCAAGAAATCGACTTTACTAGATATGTAGACCGGATGCTGTCAATAGGAGAAAGTTCCTAATTGAGTCCGTCAGATTCCACAATGCAACATTGAATTATCCTTATGAAAGAAACGTTTTCGTGACTAGTGAAAAACACGTGACCAGAGACAGGCATTCCCATAACCTCCCACTTTATCCACTTCACAAAAATAGGACATGTCGTCATGACAACGCTTAGGTATAGCAATTATGAATTTAGATATTGCAGATGAAAGTAATATCTGCATGATATTTTTTCTTTAACAATATTTACTTCCAGACAAATTAGTGAGTACTGATACAGTGAACCCTATGCCTTCAAAATTCCTATGGTCGACATTTCTGGATCCTTGGATCTGTCCTATGACACATTAAAATCAAAATTTAAATATGCAATAATGACGACTTTAGGACAGATCCATTGCAACAAAGACATACGCGATCACACCGTATGCAAGGGGTGCCAGTGGGCTAAAAAGTTTCTAACCGTCCATCCGACTAAGCTTTCTCTCGTTAAGGATATACCACTTTGTTTGTATGTGTTATAATGGAATTTTCCTACGGATCAAACAATTTCTGAATGGAATTGGATATGAAGAGTGTTGCATCTTGAGTTGTCCAGTGTAAATGTATCTATCTCAGAATTATAAAGACATACGTTTCTATAAGTACTACTCTTTAGTCATGATTTTAAGAGTAAAAAATTTTAACTTATGTCGACGAAAAAAAAATATTACGGGATTAAAGAAATGTTGATATCGACCAAGCTTTTTTGGAAAGTTAATACTTGTAAAACGAACTATTTACGAAAATGCATACACATGAACTCACTCTCCCTCACGACAGAACGATCCCGAAAAGTCATATCTGGTTGCACTACACAGTATTGGCCATTGAAAATTGAGCGTTTTCAATGAAAGGCATGCAAAAATTGACGTCATATTAATAATTTTCTATTGCTCATACATTATAAAGCTACATATCAATAAAAAGTACTCTTATTGCTGATTACTTCTATAATCCTTGATTTCATCTGAACAAATCCTGTCAGTCAGACATGCTGCTCAAAGTTATAGCAGTACATTAGAAGATGGCATGGAAATGGGGCATGGCCCCTCAAAGTGACTCAAATTTGACATCCTTCTCAAATGATTTTCTTAATAAACTGTATGTCTATTTGTTGTGTATTTCTTATTCTACAATATGTGCAATTTATTTGAATTTTCACCTGATGCAATTTGAGAAATATGACGTCAAAGTTTTCTTACCTAAATACAGCACTCATTTCTTTGTCAATGGCTAGTCACATGACCTCTTACTTTCACATCCGGTCATACTATACATATGAGGTATACAATGGAAATAATGGGCTTTTATCAAGACAACAAGCTTATTATTTCTTCCAAATATCAAAAATCATAGTTATTTCAATTATAAAGCTCACATAATGAAGCTGGACCCCATCTGTCCCCTATTTAAAAAATCATCCCTAGCCAAATTCCAAATGCGACACTGCGGATACTATGTAGTGTAATCTCTGGTTGCACTATACAGTATTGGCCATTGAAAATTGAACGTTTTTATTGAAAGGCATGCAATAGTTTACGTTATATTAATAATTTTATATTGTTCATACAATATAAAGCTACATATCAATAAAAAGTACTCTTGTTGCTGATTACTTCTATAATTCTTGATTTCATCTGGACAAATCCTGCCAGTCAGACTTGCTGCTCAGAGTTATAGCAGTACATTAGAAGATGACATGGAAATGGGGCATGATCCCTCAAATTGACTCAAATTTGATATCTTTCTCAAATAATTTTCTTGATAAACTATATGTCTATTGTCTATTGTTGTGTATTTCTTATTCTATAATATGTGCAATTTTGAATTTTCACCTGATGCAATTCGAGAAATATGACGTCAGCACTCTTTTCTTTGCCCATGGCTAGACACATGACCTCTTACTTTCACATCCGGTCATATTATACATATGAGGTATACAATGGGAATAATGGGCTTTTGTCAAGACGACAAGCTAATTATTTCTTCCAAATATAATATCAAAAATCATCGTCATTTCAATTATAAAACTCACATTATGAAGCTAGACCCCATCTGTCCCCTATTTAAAAAATCACCCCTAGCTAAATTCCAAATGCGACACCGCGGATACTATATATAGTATAACTTGTTCTACTGCATTTCTTTTTTTTTTCTCACTCAAAGATGCCGAGGATCCTGACATTCGTGTCATGGGAGCGAATAAACCTTTCTACAATATCCCCGGAACAGGTCCAGAGTATGCGGCGGACGGACTAATTGGTCAGTATACTTTCATACTTTTTTGGCATATTACAGTGTTTAGATTTGAGGATCACTGACGAGGGTTAAGTACCCGAAACGTGCATGTCTGGTCCATGTTGCCAATTTGTCTGTTCTTAAATGATGCTATTCAATTTGAAGACGTTTACATTTATACCACTTGGTGAGTGTCACTGCTGGTGGACCAGGCGGCCGTTTTACGAAGGCTCAACTTTGGTCGTAAGTCGTAAGTTTGGTCGTAAGTCACATTTTACGACTTACGAGCGTTTTACAAAAAGTTACGACTTACGACTTACGGCCAAAATCGGTCGAAAACTTACGACCGCCGGGGGGCGACCCTAAGTCGTAAGTCGCAAGTCGTAAGCCTCAAATTATCATTGTTGCCATGGAAAATAAGGAAGGGAATCCAATGTGCCCGTCTTTGTGCTATTGCGAAGTGACGTTTAATGAGATTCTTTCAAGTTAATGTTATTGTTTTTTATGTATGTCGTCTTCAAAATCTTATCTGACCGCTGATGTTAATATTTTTATTTACAACTTCTTGTTTAAAGTCTTTTTTTTTTTCTTTTCAGACAGGCTCGCGCGCTGTAATTTGGCGCCTATGACACCTTTATAAAATTCTAGTACATGTATCCCCGTATCTCTATTTTGCTCATCGTTGATTAAAATTACAGTGTCCCTAAAACTAAATTTTACTGAAAACGTAAAATTAATTCCTGAGGGTCTAGATACCATAATATTGCCGAATTGTAAAATTAAATCCCCATAAACGTCTATTGTAAAAACGCAATACATTGTAGGTGGCGCTAGTGGAATGACTTAGAGCTGCGCACCACAAATTAAAAATTACGTTTTTAAACGGCTATAACTGCGAATGTATGCGTTAGATTCACCTGAAAATTGAAATTCATACAAATGAGAATATAAACTTTCATATGAAAAGAAAGATTTTGCATTATAAAATTTTGTAAAAAAATATTTTTTCTTCAGGGACACCGTACCTTTAAATATGAGATTTCTTTTTAATTTATAATTTTTTACTGAAAATATTTGAAAAAAAGTGTACTGTCCTATAAAACGGTTATAAACTTGTCCGTACATTGCGTTTTTAGCGCAAGCGTGCCGGTTTTTTTTGTTGTTTTTTTTTGGGGGGGGGGGGGGGGTTTGCTTTTTGTATTTTGTTTGTTTGTTTTTTTTTTATTATTACGAGTAAATTTTACGGCACTGGCTTATATCTGGGGGAATAGTATTAGTGAAAGAATAATTGTATCATGATTGTATTCATTTCTCCTTCATACACTCAGCACAGAAGATTTTTGTGGCTATGGACGATTTTTAAAACGGCCTATTCATGTTATTACAAACAAACACAATCTGTACGAAAGAAGTTGAAATATAATACATTTCTTTGTCGTATTGTCGTATAAAGAGACAATCACCCCCCCCCCCCCCCCCAACCACCACCAATGAAGTTTCGTTTGACGGGCTCCGCCTAAAAACCACCACATTCAGGATTTTTCTTTTAGGAACTTAAAAATAATCAACAATCGTTGTGCTTTTAGCTAATAATGTAGTTCCTTCTCTTCGCTAAATATAAAACTGCGACGCAATACTATTTTGCATGAGGTATTATTTAGTATTTTTACCATGAGCGATTCAATTGTTGGTCATAATCAACGTGTAATACCATATCACGGACGAGATAACGAAAAGTGAATGATACAAGCGCCATCTATATACGTACTATCTCATTAATTTGAACGTTTACCAGTAAAACTTAATTTCTATATAATATATTTCTTATAATCGCTATGTTCGCCGATTCTTCATAAGGAAAGTTTACAAAATTGTACGGGATGTGCAACCCCTTCCCAGTTTATCCTTAGTGCACACGTTGCCCCAACTCCTCCCACGTCACCCCTCCCAAGTCAACCCTTAGTGTACACGTTTCCCAAACCCCTCCCAAGTCAATCCTTAGTGCACACCCAACCCTTCCCCGTGATTTGCGCTGAAAAATATCTACATAGCGAGTGGACATCCCAAAATTGTGGACCCCCTCTGACCAAAAATGCATGAATTCTTATTTAGAGTCAGTGTAGTGGGAGGGAGTCGCTTCATGATGATGCTCAAATTTAATTGTATAAGGATGAGGACTAAAGCTGAATATGTGTTTCTTAGTGGATGAACGTTGAAAAATAAAGTGAAATTCGTTACATGTACATGTATGAAAGACGCAATGCCACTGTATAAAATGTTTGAATACCAATTTTTTTTACGAAATTCGTTGACAACTACTCAAATGTTTGTTTCAGCTCTAAATAGATTACATGAATACTCTTGTTTTACGCGTTTAAATCCACTGGAAATTTACATTAATTGTATCTTTTTATATAGTTTCAATTTATTTAACAAAACGAAAGGAAATCTATGCGTTTTATTTCCCGCGGATTTTGTGGACAATTACGTCCTTCATTAACGGGAGAGTTACTTTACGACTTACGACCCAACCTGCGACTTGCGACTTACGACTTACGTTTACGACCTCTTTTGTAAAACGGTCCTACGAAAAGTCGTAAGTTTCGAAAGTTACGACTTAGGACTTGCGACTTGCGACATCTTTGTAAAACGATCGCCAGGAGTCCCCGAGGGCACATGTAGCCAAGTTTGATCAATTTCGGTTGATCGTTTCTTCAACGCATTCTAAAATTTCTGTATCAAAATTTCTTGAAATTTCTAAAACGTGGGTCCTGTAGCATCATATCCCATCCATCCTGCTACGTCTTTCGGTACGCTTTTTGGACATAGTAACTTTCATACTTTTTTGGCATATAACAGTGTTTAGATTTGAGGATCACTGACGAGGGTTAAGTACCCTAAACGTGCATGTCTGGTCCATGTTGCCAATTTGTCTGTTCTTAAATGATGCTATTCAATTTGAAGACGTTTACATTTATACCACTTGGTGAGTGTCACTGCTGGTGACCAGGAGTCCCCGAGGGCACATGTAGCCAAGTTTGATCAATTTCGGTTGATCGTTTCTTCAACGCATTCTAAAATTTCTGTATCAAAATTTCTTGAAATTTCTAAAACGTGGGTCCTGTAGCATCATATCCCACCCATCCTGCTACGTCTTTCGGTACGCTTTTTGGACATAGTAACTTTCATACTTTTTTGGCATATTACAGTGTTTAGATTTGAGGATCACTGACGAGGGTTAAGTACCCTAAACGTGCATGTCTGGTCCATGTTGCCAATTTGTCTGTTCTTAAATGATGCTATTCAATTTGAAGACGTTTACATACTATAGTCTAAGATCGAAATGTATACAGTGTCTACATGAGTTAAAGAAGATCCTGACGATATTCTCAACAGCACTTACAATAGAGCACAAAATTGAGCATCGACGGACCCCTAGCAAGCTAGAGGTGGGACCAGGTGCCCTGGAAGAGTAAGCATCCCCTGTTGGCTAGCCGCACCCGCCTTCGATGATCATGCACGAAAATAAAAACAATATATAAAATACATTCATTGTACTGTCTGAGGTGACCTCCTGGCAAGCTAGAGGTGGGACCAGGTGCCCGGGAGGAGTAAGCATCCCTTGCTGGCTAGCCGCACCCGCCGTCGATGATCATGCACGAAAATGAAAACAATATATAAAATAAATTCATTGCAATGTCTGAGGTTATATCTATATAGAAAGTGCTATGACTACAATTAAAGAGTCCGTTTGAAATCACCAATCATAAGCGCAGCTTTAAATCTTAAAGGAGGAACGTTCTTTTAAAAGAAAAAAAAACCCCAGCATGGAATTTGGAATCCGAGATTGTATACATTTCTATATCCGAAACACGCATGTCTGGTCCATTCTGTAATTTTTACTTGTTTTGATAAGTAATACGATCATTTGAAAGCTTTTTACATTAACATTGATATTCAATTTTATTTTCACAGAAAATTCAATTTTAATGCATGTTTTGTTACTCCCTCTAATTAAAAGCTATTTCCAAGTAAAATTGTGCAAATAAGAAACTTTTTGCCTCGACAGTGAGTGGACAGGCGTTCCGAGCTAACCGGCCGGTACTCAAGCCTTGGTATCAGATAGATCTACAAGAACACATCGAGGTGCATGCTATCAAGACATACAGATTCCAAAGTAAGTTTGTTTTCGGTAGACTTAAGTTTTGTCATTTATCATGTATCCTTACAGCATGAGAAATCAACGATGTGATATTATATAAGACGATACTACAAAAATTATTGTCCTTTACGTTGACACTTCGAACTGTTTTAAAATACGTCATTTGATATCATTTTCCTCATTGAATATGATACCTTGTCGCTATTTAGAACCACTTGAAAAAAATATCCACCGTTCAATTGTGTGATGAAGACGATACGGAGAATGCTTAATTGAATGCAAATGGATGACTCCATTACATGAGTCCAATTGAGTGAAATCTTAAGGAAAATTGAAAATAAACAAAAGATTTTATACTATCATTGATTTTTGCCCTACTGAAAAAAGGAAATGAGAAGAAGAAAGGAAAAGAGTCAAACAGCATTGTCCAGCAATCCCCGACTGTAGAACAAATCATATTCATGAAAGTTGACAAATTACATAATTTTTAATCATTATTCTTTACTAGGGTGGTTTCCCGTGACATTGAGGTTTATAGGAACATATGTAAGCAAACACCAATGGGATTTTCTCAATTATGGGGCATATAGATGTGATGACATTAGGTTTCCTAGAAAGGCCACTCAATTCAGATTTCAATGCAAGCGTCCGATTGTCGGTCAGTACGTAACACTGAGGAACGTAGACACAACAGATCCAGGAGATAATGGGTACAAGTTCTACTATATGAGCCTTCAGGAAGTAGAGATTTATGGAAAAGGTATATAATATATGCAAAATATATAAATATATCCTCTTCTTATGAAATATATGATACATTAGCACAAATATATATATTATATATATCAATAAACAGTCAATTAGTCTCTCCACAAGTTTCAATATATTGAAAAAATAACAAACGCCGAATTAAAACTCAACCGGTTTCATTGGTATCATCAGGAGTTTTGCAAATATACAAACAATATATTATGACGTCATCAATACATATAGCGCGAAAATATTGAGTGCGCTTTACTGTAACGAAGGAAACATTGAAATGTACAAGAACAATATAATGCGACGTCATGAAAATAATGCGCGTAAATTATGTTGCGCTTTTGCGATTTTTAAAACGTCTGAGCGTGATGAATATACTTGCGCAATATGTACAAAGTGTTCATAAATAGAGTTCACTTGCTAAATAATATGAATACAAGAATATGATTGATTTCTCATTTAAGAAAAGCATTCAAAACAGGATTAAATTTACTGATAAACAAACTTTCTTTATTTTCTCTTTCTATTTCTGTCGTCTTTTTGTGAAATTAATAAAATGGAAACAGACAACAAATTCGAGAACCAAAGTATCAATGTACACCAGTGAGTGGACACATACGGAACTGTGCAAATGATGTTTTCCCAAATTTCACCGTGTTTCCAATTTATAAATTTCACAAAAAGACGACAGAAATAGAAAGAGAAAATAAAGAAAGTTTGTTTATCAGTAAATTTAATCCTGTTTTGAATGCTTTTCTTAAATGAGAAATCAATCATATTCTTGTATTCATATTATTTAGCAAGTGAACTCTATTTATGAACACTATGTACATATTGCGCAAGTATATTCATCACGCTCAGACGTTTTAAAAACCGCAAAAGCGCAACATAATTTACGCGCATTATTTTCATGACGTCGCATTATATTGTTCTTGTACATTTCAATGTTTCCTTCGTTACAGTAAAGCGCACTCAATATTTTCGCGCTATATGTATTGATGACGTCATAATATATTGTTTGTATATTATATATATATATATTGATAAACAAATGCATGTAGATAGTAATAACTTTTACCTGAAATGTGATAATTATGCAGTCTCTTAAAGATGTTGTCATTTACAGTAATCTTGGAAAGAAATGACATACAATAATTCCAATTTTATATTAAAACGAACATAGATTAAACCCAAGCTGATGACAAGAAGAAATACACCGACCCTCTCTTAAGTAAATATTATACATTAAGTCATAATTTTACATGTAAAAAAAGAACGAAAATTGTCTTCTTCTTCTATGCGATAAAAGCCCTTATCATATGATGTATTAATTCATTGCAGTAACCACATGCGGTCGTCCACTAGGAATGATTACAGGAAACATCTACTCCTACCAGATAGAAGAGTCTTCAGTACAGTATGAGGGTGACATATACTACATGAACTATAATGGGCGTGTCCTAAACCCAGGAATAGGGTGGTGTTCAAGTTCTGGAGACGGAAATCCTTGGTTAATGGTAAGTATTTGCTATATAATGCTATTAATTCCATGCATCAGGACGCATCGAACATGCTACGTTCTTGATAGGTTAAAATGTTAACCAAAAACAGAAAGTGGTATTTACTAGAACAAAATGCTTAATTTGGATTTCAGAGTCAGTAAATGAAAACGTTACAACGAAAAATAAAATGATCACCCTGTACAATTATATACTGATCCTTGCATCTTTATAAGAAGAATCAAGTATTGAATATTTAAAGGAAGATTCTATTGTGACACCAGTAAGTAGAATTGTCCTAAAAAGTGATCAAAATACAAAAATAATGCTTACAAAGATAAAATGTGCTAAGAATGAGTTAAAGAAGATCCTGACGATAATCTCAACAGCACTCACAATAGAGAACCACGAAAACAAATGGTGCGAACAATACAACTTGTTTGAATCAAAACGGTTGTAAGTAGCGCTGTGGATATTTAAGGTATTAGGAGCATTATAAAAATATCGTGGAAAGTTTAGAAAATATGTACGTCCACATCTTACTTATTGTTAGATATTTTGTAATGTTTCATTCAACTAGCCATGAAAATGCATGGTCCCGAACATTGCCGAAGTCATGCGTCTTCAGCCAACTTCGTGGTATTATTAAAACAACCGGAAGTAGAGTATTATACCCCTTATGCCTAAAAATAATTTTGAATTGGTGTGTCAAACATGTCATTAATGATTCAAAATTACCATCTTCATACATCCATACTCCCCCTTTCGACCTTGATCAAAACTAACGAGACGTTCTCTGATGCAATTTCATATGAAAAAAAAAAAGATTTGATACATTCTATATTCCTACTATCAACCAACATGTTGATAAACAAAACATCCACCTGCGAGGGTTAAGTACCCGAAACGTACATGTTTGGGTCATGCTGCAAATTTATCTGCTCTTAAATTATGCTATGAATTTGAAGACGTTTAACATATATGCATCGGATATAAAAAATTGAATTTTAAAAAATCATGCTATACTCAGTATATATCTTCAATTGAAAGAACTGCGATTTGAATACGAATAGTGAAAAAATGAAAATGCGAGTTTTTGCTTCTTCAGCCCAAAGCGGAAGATATATATTGCATGGATATATGGCGCTTTGCAGGTTGTTGTCCTGGAATATTATCAGTCTACATTACAAATGTAGTATGTCCGTTTGGATTCTTTGTATTTTCTTTCAAAAATAAAACATGTTTTGTTATAAAAGGCTGTGTATACTTCGATCATAGAAGTTACTACTTTCGTTTTTAAGATTGACTTGATAGCGCCTACAAAGGTACAGGGACTGCTGTTACAAGGCTGGAATGAGGGACAGAAAAGGAAGTTGATAAGGAAATTTACATTGTCATATGGAGTAAATAAAGGGAACCTTATCCCTTATGAAGATCCGATAGGACGTATGAAGGTAAGTGAACCATCATACATGTATAAATTTCACTGTATCATGTTTAATAATGTGAAATATCAGAGACGACCAATACTATAATACCCACACACACAATTACACGCACAAGCAATGGCGACGATGAGAACACCCACACAGAGAACAATTTAACAAAAAGCAAAAACAACATTTAGAGTCAAGAAGGACGGCACATAAAAAAGAGAGGCCAATGTATACCTCGACTGTGAACGTTCGTATACTGTATTGATAACAACGAAAAGAGGGGTCTTGAAACAGAACCCGCTTGTAGCACCGAAAACGAAACACAGCAAACCAAAAACAGGGGACCGGTAGAAGAACAGAAGACACAAAAGACGGCATCAAAACATTTAATACAAAGACTAAATGAGACCAATGAGCATTCGGTGTCGACTGTCATCTGTAATATTAGAAGATGGCATATTTATCCGGATTTTGTTGAGCACACCACTTTTACGTATCACGATACACAGACCTCTCCATAGATGTGCAACAATGTTTTATGAACAAAAAGCCTCCTCACTACGCATGCTGTAAGGCGACATTATAAACATGAAAATTGTACTCAGAGGATCTAGATTACACAAAGGTACTGCAATTGGCTATCATAGATGTAGAACAACTTACAAAAAGGTCATAGGCGACACAGGCTATAGTAGATTTCAAAGTGAAGAAAAGGAGAACTGAAATCGGACGCATGCAAAAGAGATTGAGACGTACAAAGGATTGCGAAAAACATCCCCGTGCTCTTCTGATTGAAGCAGGCTAACGATAAATAGCCAAGTTTTTCAACTTTAAGTTAGGTAAAGAATGATCTATAAGTTCTATACAGCTTAGCAAGTAGGTATGGTGTAACTTCCGTCATTGAGTAAGCAAGGAATTATTAAAGTATGTGTTAAACGCGTATATATGTATAATAAAATAATCTAATGTTGCCACCATCTCTCAAACTCCGGTATGATTGCATCGAAACTTATGAAGATGCCAACTAAAATTTGCTGTATAGCTTTCCTCTTTACTCTTGCAAAGATTTTTCACCTGGACGAAGCAATGGCAGCCACCTCTATACAACGCTTCATACTGAGCAATGAAATCATGGCAAGATTTGTACGAATATATCCTTTCAGGAGTGAGGACGAAAGCGCATGTCTAAAGATGGAAGTACTAGGATGTCAAAAGCAAGGTACTATATATCGACATTTAGCGCCGCAATTACACGATTTTACTGCGATTTTAATACTTTTCTATAATTTCATAATTTGTTTTGCTTCATTTTTGTAGCTGTGAGAGACTTGTTTTGCAAACTTGGTTCCACAGACTTTGGTTTCGAGGAGGTAAAGAGACACGCATGGTGGATGGAGGAGCCTCTCGATGCGCCTTACTATAACGAAGGGGTTCCGTCCAAGGAAGCCTGCAGGGATCTCTGCCTTCAGAATAATTGCACGAGCTTATTCCATGATATATCAAGTGATATATGCTTGTTACATGAAGGCCACAGGTATAACCCAGAGCACTACGGTTGGTGGGTGAAAAATGTGCCTAATCTCTCCATATCCTCCCACAGACTCTGTTTCAGAGGTATGCATAATGACTGTTTCCCTGTTTTTCCATTGATAGTTTCCATCATTACCTTTTGACAAGAAGCAGTTTTCGCAGTAATAGAATGCGAAGAAATGTTTTTGAATCGTGCGAATGAATAACTAAAGTCTACAGTCCGAATGTATAACTAAAACTGTCTCTCGTTGTACGCCTTCTGTTTTATATCCATTTATATGTCCATACAGTATGTGTTGTGTTTCTTGGACCCTGCGTCATGTTGTCTGTGTGTATGTTCATCTTACAGCGAGGTTATTTTACACTACAATTGTACGTTCATCGTGACCTCTGGGTTATGTAGTGGGAGGGTTGTGCGCACGTAATCCAGGATAACTACACCGTCTGCTGTTTGTGTGACAGATGGCCGTCCTATGTCTCGTTGTATTATGTGTGGTCTTTTGTGTTTCATGTTTCTATAGGGTGAGTTTGTGTTCCTTGTCTCTTTTGTGTCTCTTTCTTTGGATGTCTGTTCTGTGTTGGGTGCTTTGGGGTTTTGCTGTTGGTGCTGCAATCGAATGTTGTTGGAGATCCCCTCTTTTCCTTCTTGTCTACTCTGCGGTTTTTCATTTACATGTAGGTGGGTTTTTTTTCTCTCGGTGCCGAAACCGTCTGATGTTTGATATACCCTCATTCCTTCGAATTTTGAATTTGTTATTATGAAATGACATCGAGATCGGATGGAATTGTTGTTTGTTTGTCATACCATGCTTGTTGAATAACGTGTCTTTGTTCTGCTGTGACCAAGCCGTTGTACTATTAGACATCTTTGATTTCCTTTGCATGCAAACAGGAGGCACTAAGTCTTACCAAACACCTGGTCTCATTTTGGGATATTTATTCCGGAATTCGCAACTGTTCCAATGTATATTCTAATGATTTTGCCTTGCCTTCTTGAACTGATATGTACTTCTTCGACGTTTATTTAGAGTTCGCGAGCGGGCAATATGAGTTATCAAGTAAATCAAGCGTTTTATTAGTGTAAATTAAAAATTATTTGCGCTCTGATCTCTTTCAGAATTTAAACGTGTTGATGCCTGCGGGGATACCATTGAAATAAAGAGTAACGAATCTGTAATGATAACATCACCTGGAGCACCCCTTATGTATGAACAAGGACTAAACTGCTCATGGCGAGTTATAGTAGATGCTGCTGATAAGTATGCAAAACTCGAAATCATATTCGTGAAACTTGGGAAAACAGCAAGTTTGCCTGAAATCAAAGAGGTAATAATAAAATCAAATGCAAGGAATTGTGGTCCCCCGCTTTTGGGTGTTTGTCTCTAAAGAAATGCTTACAGACATCCCCCATTTCTTAGGTTTTCATGATATATCTCATCTATTATCCATATTCTAAATATGAAAGATTAAACTCCAAGAAAAGGCCAAAGGGTCCAAACTTGTGTTTTGTTAACAAGGAGCAGGGCTTATGAAAAGGTACGCACATGTGAAATATTAAAGTCCTATCATTTAAATTACCATCCAAAACTTATGGTCCAGGTTGAAGTTTTTAACTGTGGGTCAACTTCCAAGGACGAGGTCACAAGGTCAGAATGATACCAACAGAAAGGTCTTGTCACAAGGGATACACATGTGAAATTTGAAAAAACCCTATCACTTTCCGTTCAAAAGTTTTGGCCAAGGTTAAAGTTTTTGAAAAGTACGTCAAACTCAAAGGTCAAGATCACAAGGTCACAAATTTTGGTATCCCAGGAAAGATCTTTTTACAAGGAATACACATTTGAAATATGAAAGCCCTATCACTTTCCATTAAAAAGTTATGGTTTTTTGAAAAGTAGGTCGAACTCAAAGGTCAAGGTCACAAGGTCAAATATTTTGGTGTTCATGGAAAGGTCTTGTCACAAGGAATACACATGTGAAATATGAAAGCCTTATCACTTGCCATTGAAAAGTAATGGACAAGGTAAAAGGTTTTGAAAAGTATGTCAAACTCCAAGGTCAAAAATTTTGGTATTCATGGAAAGGTCTTGTAACAAGGAATACATATGTGAAATATGAAAGCCTTATCACTTGCCATTGAAAAGTTATGTAGAAGGTTAAAGGTTTTGAAAAGTACGACCGTCAAACTTCAAGATCAAGGTCACAAGGACAAAAATATTGGTTTCATGGAAAGGTCTTGTCATAAGGAATACTCATGTGAAATATGAAAGCCCTATCATTTGCAATTGAAAAGTTATGGACAAGGTTAAAGTTTTCGAAAAGTAGGTCAAACTCCAAGGTCAAGAACACACGGTAAAAAAAATTGGTATTCATGGAAAGGTCTTGTCACAAGGAATACATATGTGAAATATGAAAGCCTTATCACTTGCCATTGAAAAGTTATGTAGAAGGTTAATGGTTTTGAAAAGTACGACCGTCAAACTTCAAGATCAAGGTCACAAGGACAAAAATATTGGTTTCATGGAAAGGTCTTGTCATAAGGAATACTCATGTGAAATATGAAAGCCCTATCATTTGCAATTGAAAAGTTATGGACAAGGTTAAAATTTTCGAAAAGTAGGTCAAACTCCAAGGTCAAGAACACACGGTAAAAAAAAAATTGGTATTCATGGAAAGGTCTTGTCACAAGGAATACATATGTGAAATATGTTATCACTTGCCATTGAAAAGTTATGGACAAGGTTAAAGTTTTTTCTGACTGACGGACGGACAGACGGGCGGACAGACTGACAGACAGGCAGACGGAATGGTTTTCATGTCCCCGAGCTTTTGCGAAAACGGGGACAAAAACAATCAATAAAGTCTCATTTTGGCATGTTCTACTTAAAAAGTACTAGGTCTTAATCTTAAGACAATCTAACCGAAGTCGCCTTTGTAATTCAACCGATGAAAAATTCCACACTTGTTCATAACGTAACAAACTGTGTGAGACCATACCATATGACAACTGATGTCAATCTTTGAATTGGTCATAACGATAGGAATTGCTTGAAGGTATAGAGTTGTAACACTTCCGTATTATTGAAATGTTGATGAGGGATGGAAATAAAATTGTTGATTGATTCAGAAATATTTTTAAACCGTTTCAGCTGGGTGTTTTCGATGTTAATCCTGGATCCTGTAAGGACACGCTGACAATTCAAACATCAACTGACGAAATATCTGTTGTTGATCACTCAAACGAAGAACAGTATTCGGAAACGGTTTTTCTCTCTTCAACACCCGAAATCTCCATTAACTTGCTTACGTGTTTCCAAAGTTCCAGTCAAGGACAAAACTACTTTGAGATCAAAGCGTCGTCTGAAGGTGATTAAGGGAAATATCTCAGTACTCTTGAAAAGTTAATACTAGATATTTCAATGTTCAAAATATGTTTAGAGTTTTCAATATTATAAAATTCATTGCATTGCACAGTTTATCTTATCCTACCTAAAATGTATGTCTACTTCATCTGTATGCTTTAGATATTCCTGGTTGTAATATGGTTGGTGAAGGTTGTGAAGCTAGATGTACCGTTCCGACAGCCTACATTTCCTCTGATCGTTTCCCTTCTAAATATGAGGCTGGCGATAGCTGCGTTTGGACGATAGAGGGAACTTTTGGACAATTCATTGAACTTGAAATTATAAACATAGACGTACCTGACGGGGATAGCTCTTGCTCGAAATCCTTTGTAGCTGTGTATGACACCAATTTGAAAGGGGAAGAGCGTTTGATTGACAGATATTGCAAAGAACAAAGGCCATACGAGAAAATTCTTTCAAGATGGCAGAAAATGAGGATCGAGTTTAGAGCAAGTTCCGGTCTTAGCGGAAGAGGTTTCCTGGGAAAATATTCTATTAGAAGTTTTACTCAGACAAAGGAAAATGTGACAGATTCAGGTAATGCTTGTGGTCTTTTGAAAAAAAGAATATATTCATTGATTTCAAACAAAGAATAAAGTTAATCTGTCCATGCTGCCAATTTATCTGTTCTTAAATGATGCTAGTTAATTTGAAGACGTTTAACATTTGTACGTTTGATAGACATATGAAAATATTGGCTTTTGTTTGTGTGTGTATTTAGGCTTCTACGAGAAGAAAAAGCAATAAGTATATGTACAGTCATTGAATTTATTAGTGAGCAGGTTACATTTCCAGTTTATCTTCTTGATAATATATTCGATGTACTTGTTCTAGACCATGAGCTACTTGGTCAATACCTGCACCCCCGGGGGAATTTATGGGACCCTGATTTTTTGTTCAAGGGATGTCCACTGAATATGAATTGGGCCATGCCCTACTTAAACAAGGTGGTTTTGGGTGAAAAACATATATTTTTAATCAAAATAAGTGATTTATGCATACAAATCAAACTTTTTGTCCCAAAATAGCATAGAATGTGAATTTCAGATATCAAATGACATTCATTTCCTTTCATAATAAGAAATAGCATCTTTGCTTACTCTTCCTGGGCACCTGGTCTCACTCTCATATCGGGAGTTCGCTTCTTTTCATATGGTGGAGGTTTTTGTTTCTGTTTGCTTTGGTTCCTGTTTTTATCCTGATTTTGCATGCCTTCGGTTTCTGATTTTCTGAATTATCGATTTTGTACTGTAGACAGGGATATGGTCATTATCCATATTTGTCATCCTACCATAGTCAGAATGTGTCAATTTAGGCAGATTAAAAGGATTTATAGGTATTTTCTTAAAATAAGTGTTTTTTGCTTAAAAAATACATATTTTGCCTCAAAATGCAGAAATTAATTAAGTATGCATTTCGTTTAACTTTAATTTGATCAGATAATTTATTATCTATATGAAAACGGCTTTCAGTCTTTAATAATATTCAGGATAATGAATTTTAAATTTTTTTCCAGAAATCTTTTATTTTTAAACAAAAGAAAAGGCATTTTACCCTAAAATGAAATAAAAATATACCGTACTTGCTTTGAAATGCAATGCCTGAATGAACCTAGGTAATTTCAGTTGAAAATATATTCTTACTATCATTTCAAGAAATCCTATATAGATTCAATAAATATTCTCCAGAAATAAGTGATTTTTGAATGAAAAATATGTTTTTTCCCAAAAGTACCAAAATTATGACAAAATGTCAATAAAAAATATATAAACTCAAAGAGTGTGAAAAGTTACACTAGAAAATAGCTTTCAATCATTGATTTCATATCGGATAAGGGTTATTTAAATTTACATACAGAAATCAGAGATTTCTAAATGAAAACATAGGTTTTTGTCTTAAAACGACAATTTCGAGGCTTTTGCAAGAAATTAACAATACAAAATATATCCCATTTGAGAGAGGAGATTTTAAATTTATTTTCTACACCATCAATGAATGATCATATGCAATAGACTAGAACTGAAAAACTGTAAAATGTCAAAATCACCTAAAATTTCTGTGAAATTTTGCAAAATATTAACAAAAAAATCATACGAAAAGTAGAAATTGAGACTCAAAATTAATTTCATCTGAAAGAAGATCAAAACAAGTATACATTCACATGGTTTAATTTTTCAAATATCTATTCGTATAAAATTTATAAAAGTTATCCATTTTTCAATGATTTTTGATTAAAAATACATGTTTTTCACTCAAAACTAGTAAAAGCCCCCTAGTTTAAGTGGGGCATGGCCCATTTCATATTCAGGGGACATCCCTTGAACAAAAAATCAGGGTCCCATAAATTCCCCCGGGGGGTGCAGGTATTGACAAAGTAGCTCATGGTCTATTCGGACTCTTCGTTTATATGATATGTCATGTGCACACTCTTAAAAGCAATTTTTATTCAAGAGAAGAATAGGATATGCATGATATGAATAACTTTTAAACCAGCAAAATCGCTATATAGAAGATTATATATAAAACAAAATCATATCTAGAAAGTATGTTGAATCATGTTACAATCATAAAACAAAATCAGATCTAGAAAAGTATGTTGAATCCATGTTTCCATCAGTTATTCAGTCTCAAAGTCGAATATTTTAGGCAGAATAATTTCCATTGAAACAGTTGTGAACCCAGAATTGACACTATTCCGAAGTAAGACCAGGTATCCGAGGAGAGTCAGCGTCTATTGTTTGCATGCAACACCCGTCTCAGCATTTCAATGAAAACTTCTGTGATTGTCTCGTTGTACATAATGATGTTATCTTGTTAGGTGTTGTTGACAGTCATTCAATCGTAATCAAGAATGTCAGTGATCATTCGTGAAAGAAGGATCTCATATACTATTATAAAACCAACGTAGCGACCAAAGAAGCAGAGAAAAACATATTTCACTGAACTTTCTATTAAAGGTATAAATTTTGTGAGCAGAATATATATTTTTTTCAGAATATCTGTTTATATTTATTTCATTTTAGACTGTGGACCTGAATGGGATTTCTTTCAAAACAGTTGCTATCGATTGTATAATTTCAATGACTCCATGGCAAATACTGGATTAACATGGATTCAAGCAGAAGAATTTTGCAGCGAACAAGGCGCCAATCTTGTCAGCATTAACTCGAAAGAAGAGATGGATTTCATTCACTTTTCACTGACAACCTTTTGGGACAGAGAAGATAACACAGAATTTTACATAGGTAGGCATTTTTATCTTCCTTATTGTAATTTCTGCTGTTGGTTTTTTTTTTTCTCGCTATATTCATATATATATATATGACATTATATGACGTTCTGTATAAGGCTATGTTAGATCTAGACAGATAAAAAAGTTTCAAATTTTTGATGATTGACTTTTCACTTTTTTAATTGCGTTAAGATTTATCTCAGTATGAATGTTCTGGAGGCATTATAAAAATATTCTGAGGAAGTTTTACGGTCGTTATGGGGAACTCGTCATACACTATGATGCCCCACTCTCTAGAATGGTGGATGATATTCTGTCATAGACTATTTTTACCGTCACCAAAAATTATACTTTATCTCTTCCAAAATGGAAGTAACCGGATGTGACAATTCTACCGAATGGAAGCGACGGATGTTGCATGCAAGCAGGAGATGTTGACTCTTCCTGGGCACCTGGTCTCACTCCAATATCGGTAGTTCGCTTTATTTTATGTGGTGGAGGTTTTTGTTTGTTTGCTTTGGTTCCTGTTTTATCCTGGTTTTGTATGCCTTCGGTTTATGATTTTCGGAATTATCGATTTTGTTATGTGTACAGTGATATGGTCATTTTCCATATTTGTCATTCTGATAGTGGAGAAAGATATAGGGATATGGGTTGAATTACTTGTATGTATGGCTGTAATGTTTTATTTACATGTACAGTCCTTTATTTTAGAATTCAGTTACTTGATAAATGCAATAAGAATTGTCCATTTGGATCTCGCATATGTCTGAAAACGGAAATAAAAATCTCTTTGATATTTACTTGGATCTGTATATATGTTATTATTCCGATTTGTTTTGCTTTAAAGGTCTTAAAAAGAATATGAAAGGAACAGACATAGACTCATACCAATGGACGGATGGGTCACCTCTTACATTTACAGCATGGTAAGTAACTTTGCTTTTATTACATAAGAAAATACGGAACAACGTGAACTAAATACACTTCAATATATTAATCAACCAGATAATGTCAATCGTTAATAGGCAGCTTTCGTGTGTTGCATTTAATTATTATTCTATTTAAATCACTTCTTTAATAATGTCGAAGGGTTCCAACTCTCTACCTTCTTGAAGAAAATTCCAAATCAATTTACATGCACCAGACACGTGTTTCGAATATTAAATTCTCATCAGTGATGCTTTCAGCGGTGCCACCATAAATAGTTTCAGTAGCGCCCTCTTTAATTTTTTGAAGTTAGATTTTTACATTTACATTACAGAGAGCGCGCGGCTCCAAATTTCCTGTAGGGTCGATTGAGTAGCATATCCAAATAAAATCTATGTTCAAAATAGCATTGGAAGGATGGTGCTAAGATGTTAAACTCCTTTAATTTCGATGATATTTATCGGTGAAATGGCTAGTATCCGGAATAGCAAAAAAAAAAAAATTATGTCTCATTGATAAAAGGCCAAAACAAAGCTTCTTTCAGATGACAGAGCTGGAAAGAAGTAATTAATACACTTGACAAACATCAGGCCAAGGGGAACGATTTTAACTGCGCCACACTGCAACGCGAAATAAGTGTCTGTATTAAGTTATTTAAGTTATCCAAGGATTAGCTTTATTGAGATATTATATGGTTTGAGGCAGTGCACACTTTTTATAATCCGCTTCATTTTGCAATTTATTGAGATATAATATGGTATGAGGCGGTGCGCACTTTATAATACGCGAAGTGGATGATAAAAAGTGTGCACCGCCTTAAGAAATATCTCAAGAAATTGCAAAATTCTGAAAGTTAATCCTTATAATTTAACCAAATACTGGAAAATTGCGATTAACTTCTGTTCATATTTAATTTACAACTTTAAAAGTCTCGTTGGTTAATGTGTAGTGCTTTGTGTTTGATGTTACTGTGTTGTGCGTTGACGTTCCTTGTCCCTTATGCGCCTCTATCTGTGCTTGCCTGCTTTTTGTGTATTTGCATTGCGTGTTTTGTTGTGGGTGCTGCAACCTGGTGTTGTTGAAGATCCCCTCCTTTGTTTAAAACTACAAAAAAAAATTGTAACAACAAGAGCGGAGGAAAGTATCCGCTCAGCAATCGCTTACGGCAGTGCCCTAGTAAGAAAATGACAATTTTAAAAGGGAAAATATTCCTACCTTTGTCCAATTTCTATATCCAACTGTCTTGAGTTGCAGACCCTCCGAAAACAGGGACTTCATTCATAAAATATGAAAAATATGGGTTGTACACAGTAACTCAACGGAAACAGGTCGACATTTGGTTTTGAATTTGACCGTCAATTCGCGCGAAGATATTGACGTCACAGTGGGTTTTACGTCACTTAAACATCAGTTTGTTGGAGAAATGAGTGCAACTTCAACTTCCACATGATGGTATTTTTAGGCAAGCATTGAGGTCTACCAAAAGGCAACAACACAGTAAAACCGCGATGGAATGACAAGATGGGTATGTTTGAGACTACACTGCGCTTCAATGATGACCCTAGATATTGCACTGCGTCCTTACCGCGTGTTCACTGCAACCACAGCTATTTTATTGTGCTTCTACTGCATCCATCTCAGTTTGAAAGACATTGAGCGCACCAAGAGTCCAGTGAGAACGCGGTACATAAAAAAATAATAACTTTTTTATTGCATTCTCAAGGCGCTCTGAGAAATTAACAACGCTGTGAGAATGCAGCCCCAGTGTTACAAGCACTTGAAGCTAAAAAAACAGGTTTTATTAGTTGTTTTTTTTTTAAATATTTCATATTTTTTTATGATTATATTTTTTCAAACAAAAGCTTTAGACAGACAGATATTTGTATTTGTCAGATTATTTTATAGGTACAAAAATCCTACTACTGGTATAGCCCAGCCTGACGGTCTGACCAATGAACGGTGCACCAGCATCAGTCTTTACAGTATACACGAAATGGATGATTGGAACGACATTGCTTGTGCTTATGATAGGATCAGGAGCTTCATCTGTGAAAAGGTGGATGCATCTGTTATACTAGGTAAATATTGAATACCACATGAGGCAAAGGGTGTTTTAACTGAACACCTTTCGCTTATCTGGTTGCTTGAGTGTAGGAACGCTCTGCTTATTCCTCGGAAAATTTGACGCTTAGAACTTAAAAAGGACCGATATTTGATTATTCTGTAAAATTTCACAAAGGGAGTAAAAGTGAAAATTGCTCTATTCATTAAAACAAAACTGGACTTTTAAATGTGCACATACCATTATATCTGTATCCAATATGAAAATAATTTTATCGCCATTACGATTTTTCTAATTCTAGATACAATTTTACATTCTCAGCTAATCCAGTAAATATGCGTGACCAATTGAACTATACTGTTCAACATGTTCCTATAATAGACAATTCCAGCCTGTACTATCTCTGCAAGAATGAACAACTCATATCAAAAATGTTTGTTTGTGACGGAGAAAATGACTGCATTGATAATTCAGATGAAGAACGTTGTGGTAAGTAAAAGGTACCAATAAATAATGCAATTTTTCAAGTAAGTCAAACCTGTGATTGGCTGTCGGCACCGGGAAAACAAAAAAATAAGCTTCTTAAGACCGATGGCCTTTTATTCCAGGTTGGCAATATTACATGTATTTGCTACCATAAGTGGTAATTCTATATTATGTATCAAATACATGTATTAAAAAACATAACAATATACGTATGATTATTCATGTAATTGTATTATATGCATCAAACATAAAACATATATACATCATTCAAACCAACTTTTTCCTGTTTATTTAGATGACTTAAAGAAGTCTTTGATTGATTTTTGTTTTGACAGTGTTTTGAATATTTTCCCTGACATGTTCGCCATAGCACTTTCTATATAGAAATGACTTCAGACAGTGCAGTTCATGTTTTTATATGTTTTCATTTTCGTGCATGAACATCGACGGCGGGTGCGGCTAGCCAACAGGGGATACTTACTCCTCCCGGGCACCTGGTCCCACCTCTAGCTTAGTGCCACTGCTGGTGGACCAAGAGTCCCCGAAGGCACATGTAGCCAAGTTCGATCAAATTCGGTTGATCGTCTGTTTCTTTAACGCATTTCAAATTTTCTGTCACAAAATTTCTTGAAATTTCTAAAACGTGGATCCCATAGCATCATATCCCACCCATTCTGCTACGTCTTTTTGTTCATTTTTTGGACATAATAATTTTCATACTTTTTTGGCTATTTCACATTGTTTAGGATGAGGATCACTGACGAGGGTTTAGTAACCGAAACATGCATGTCTGATCCATGCTGTAAATTTATCAAGTCTTAAATGATGCTATTGAATTTGAAGACGTTTAACATTTGAACTACTTGGTGAGTGTCACTGCTGGTGGACCAAGAGTCCCCAAGGGCACATGAAGCCAAGTTCGATCAATTTCGGTTGATCGCTGTCTCTTTAACGCATTTCAAATTTTCTGTTACAAAATTTCTTGACATTTCTAAAACGTGGATCCCGTAGCATCATATCCCACCCATTCTTCTACGTCTTTTTGTACATTTTTTGGACATAATAATTTTCATTCTTTATGGCCATTTTACATTGTTTATACTAAGGATCACTGACAAGGGTTTTGTACCTGAAACGTGCATGTCTGGTCCACATTTAATTGCTCTGCTATTTTCTTTGATGATAATCCCGTTTTATCTAAATCAATAACTTTCAGTTTTTCGGATAACGTTAAAATTTTCCGTTTCACATTCGGCGATGCCATCTTTCAATTTCAAACCCAAACAAAATTTTAAAAGAATGAACACTTATCTAATTTACAAAAGACATGGAGGAGGTTTGCATTGCACGGTGATTAAAAATCATAATTACCCTAAAAACTAATTACAGCCAACAGATCCACCTTTATATACGTACCCCGGTGTTGTCCGCTACCTGTGAAAAACAGCTGATTATTGCACAGTATAAACACGTGATATGATCCACGTGATAGACAAAATGGCCGTTAAAAACAGCTCAAGAAGTGACTCGGTCAAGATTTTAGTGACCGTTGACCGCGTAACTCGAATGACCGTTGATTATGGTACTTTTATACAGTAAATCGCGTCGGGGGGGGGGGGGGGGGCGTTGAAAGGGAGTGACCTATGAAAACGAATGACCGCAATCACAAGTTTGACTGTATTCTTACTTACATTAGTTTTAATTATCCTGCATTGCATTAGCTTTTGAACAGATGTTAAGGAACAAGGTTACAGTGAACAAAGCATATCAAATTACAGGATAACACAAGTGACAAATATGGATAATGACCATATCCCTGAATACAGCAAAAACTCGATAATTCAGAAAATCAGAAACCGAATGCATACAAAATCAGGATAAAACAGGAACCAAAGCAAATAAACAAAAACCTTCACCACATTAAAAGAAGCAACCTCCCGATATGGGAGTGAGATCAGGTGCCCAGGAAGAGTAAGCATCTCCTGCTTGCATGCAACACCCGCCGCTTCAATTCGGTAGAACTGTCACATCCGGTTACTTCCATTTCGGAAGACATAGAGTACAATCTTTGGTTGGATTGACAGCTTTCATCATGCAAGAAAACAACCCAATCATGCAAATTTAGAGAACGTAGCATAAAAAGCACAAACGTTTAGAGGACCAATATATAATTGAAGTGTTCAAACTCGTTACCTTCTTGAACAACATTTCTTGCCAAATAAACAAACCAAGTAAAGATATCATTGGCACACGTGAAACATACATATAAAAAGATAGACAAAATATTCAGCAAGGTCCGACTTTGGACGGCTGTGTCCTTAACAAATGATGTGGTTTTCATGATGAAGTGTCCAACTCTCTAAGTATCTCTAAATTCGGTGAAAAAAACATGAATGTGTCGGAAAGTAATTCCTCATCAGTGGTATCTCAAGCAAAAATGACTCAAAGTTGAAAAAAAAAGTTTAGTAGGGCGTCACCTAAAGTAACAATAGAATCAAGTCAGAAATTAGTAAGATATTAGGGGCTACGATGAGTGTGTTTAAAAAAAACTGACAGGGGATACGAGGGTAAAACGGATATTTCTGACTGGGGATTCACCGATACCCTGTCAGTTACTGTAAAACATCAGTATGGTAACCCTAGTCTACTGCAAACGGTCAGTTATGTGCTAGAAAACGTCTGCTTTTAACGACGTCGCTATGGAAAGGTATGATGTTATAGGAAAAACTGCAGTGAAACGTGAATCCCCTGTCAGAATCCTCAACCAATCAAAATGCGCGTTACAAACAGAGTGCATTAGAATACTGTTGTTTTTTTTTTGCATTGAAAGGGATTATCTCAATAGATTGTGTAGTAAGTCCAGTAGTAGTCCAAAAGAATGATCAGTTTCATTGTGAACCGTATAATATGAAGATCATGATGACTTTTTTTCAGGTACAGAGTGTACTTCAAGTCAGTTTGAATGTGACAATGGACAGTGTATATCTATATCCCTGTACTGTGACCTTATACCACAATGCCAAGATGGATCTGATGAAACATTCTGTGGTAGGTACTTATTGTATTGAAATCTATTTTGATTTTCACAAAAGCGAGAGAAAGTCAAAGATAAAGAATAAGAAAGGAAAATATCAGGAAAAAGTCAGATTGTATGATTTGAATTGTCAATTACTACAATTACTAGTAGGTAGTGATGAAAGGCACTTTGGCTGGAAGCATCACTGATGAGAATTTGATATTCGAAACACGTGCCTGGTGCATAATAAATTGGTTTGAAATTTTCTTCAAGAAGGTATAGAGTTTGAATCCTCCGCATTATTATTGTAATACATTCAGGTTATGTTTAGAGTTTTGCAACTAAAATATTCATCATTTGGTTTTCTTCTATTTCGGCGGTGAGCATCACTGATGTTACATTGTTTGTTGAAAAGTGTATATTGAACATTATGCATGCGATAGAGGAAGCAAACGACAACTCCACCTCTTTAATTATAGTAATTAAATTTAAATTGCAACACCCGACGCTTCAATATAGTAGAATTGTCACATCCGGTTACTTCCATTTCGGCAGATACAAGTATATGCATTCCAGGTCACTTAACTGCTGTGAGATCATTTAAGAATATTTCATGTGATGGCCACATACTGCCTCCTTTTTTTTTGTTGTCTAGTTTTTCTGTTATTACTTAAAATGCACTTAAAGAATCCTGGTTTATGATTTTCTGAATTATCAATTTTGTACTGCGTATTGGGATATGGTCATTATCCATATTTGTCATGCATAATCGCTATGATCATCTAATTTTGTTCTAAATTTCTCAGAGAGACCGCCATGTTCAGATAGTCAATGGCGATGTAGTAATGGACAGTGTATTTCAATTCAGCAAAGGTGTGATTTACAGAAGCATTGCTTCGACAATAGTGATGAGGAAAATTGTGGTAATTATACAGGATAAGTGTTGTCATTGTAGTTAAAAGCATCCTGTTATGAATATTTACATATGGCAAACCATAAAACAACATGAGTGCAGCATGCACATTTTTTCTATCATGCCGCCATCAGTGTTGTTTGGAGAATGAACAAAGCCCTATAAATATAAGCACAAAACAATGTATGCTTAAAGGAGAAATGTATAACAGTGACTACAGTAGAGTATACTTTATTGCAATAAAACACCCAATTTTTTTTAAATATAAAAAGTACACCACACCACTACAATATGTGGGCAAACGAAAAGAAAAACTCTTATTACAATGGGAAAATCACCTTTTAATTTCATATTTACATATTATGTCCATGAAGCAATTTGAAGAAGAATGTTGTACGCTCTTTATTAATTGTAGGATTTTGTGACAGTAAAAGCTTCCAGTGTTACGATCAGAAATGTATTCCACAATCCTTAGTGTGTGACGGATATGTAGATTGTAGTGGACGATTCTCGGAAGATGAAAATCAGGATTGTCAGAACTTTGTCCAGCGGTCTTGCGCAGACTGGTGGTCCTTGGGAAAACGACAAAACGGAGAATACATGATCAACATGGGAATACATGGTATGAAGGACGTTAAAGTAGCTGTTATGAGTATTTGTAGTACATGCATTCTAGTCAGATTCTGAGTATGAATAATTCCACAGAACTGATTGTTCTATTTGTTATTTAATATAAAAAGTTAAACAATTTCCTATCGTTAAAAAATTCTTGGTTTTCCGAATGTTGTAGACGCGGCGGCGTCTGTAGAATGCAGATTTTCGTATTCAAACGGATCCATTGAAGTCATAACTGTAGTTCATCACCTTCAAGAAGAAGTAATGCAGTCTAAGCTTTCGAGAATAGACGAAAATGTAGACTATTTGGCAGATGACGTCCTCATTGAAGCTTTGAAAGAAGATAGCTTATGTACCCAGGACATCAGACTGGTCTGCCATAGTACATATTTTGCACATAATTTTTATTGGTACGCAAACGATGGGACAATGTTTATAACTAGTGACAAAACTCCAAACTGTTCCTGTCCATTCGCAAACAAATGCGAAATAGGAAAAGAGAGGTAAGTTTGACTATATGAAGCTACCACCTTTACACGTAGAGAATATCCTTTTGTATATAATGTTTCAGTTTTTTCGTCTATCAGCTAAAACTTTTATATTAGAGGGGAAACTCTCATATTTAACATTTGTTATTTATCATTGTCCTGTCTTGATAATTGACGTTATTTTGTCTGATGTTCCTTAACCATCCTGCGGAACAGTATTTATCAGGTCATAAATGATGCTGTTGAATTTGAAGACGTTTAACATTTGAACTACTTGGTGAGTGTCACTGCTGGTGGACCAAGAGTCCCCGAGGGCACATGTAGCCAAGTTCGATCGACTTCGGTCGATCGTCTGTCTCTTCAACGCATTTGAAATTTTTCTGTTACAAAATTTCTTGAATTTTCTAAAACCTGGGTCCTGTAGCATCATATCCCACCCATTCTGCTACGTCCTTTGGTACATTTTTGGACATAATAATTTTCATACTCTTTGGCCGTATTACATTGTTTAGACTGAGGATCACTGACGAGGGTTTAGTACCCGAAACGTGCATGTCTGGTTCATGCTGTAAATTTATCAGGTCGTAAATGATGCTATTGAATTTGAAGACGTTTAACATTGGTTGGTCTTGCTCCTTATCTATTAATCATTTTTCCGATGAGAAGACTTTTCTTTTGTCGCGGTCTTGTTTGTGTGATGTCATCTTAAAGCGAGGAGGTTGTTTTACACCACAATTGTACGTTCTTCGAGACCTCTGGGTAATTGGAGAAGTGAGAGGGTTGTGCGCACATAATCCAGGATAACCACACCATTTGCTACTTGCGTGACAGATGGCCGTCCAAAGTCGGCACCGGTTGCCCATTGGTCTCGTCGGTTTATGTGTAGTCTTTTGTGTTTGATGTTTACATGTCGTGTGTCTCTTTTCCGTCTCGCGCTGTACTCGTCTTTTGTGTTTTTGCATCGGGTGTTTTGGTGTTTTACTGTTGATGCTGCAACGGGGTCTTGTTGGAGATCTCCTCCCTTCTTTTTGGTCATATGATCATGAACTGTGACCTAAATTGAACAAATAAAATATTTTGCTTTTAATTTGTCATAATTCAAGGGAAGACTCTGATATTTGGCATACGTAAAACATGACATCTTCATTGATACCGATTTTGTATCACTTGAGTATGTGACAGTAAGTGTTTTGAATATATTGCCCTGACATTGTCGCCATAGCACTTTCTATATAGACATAACGTCAGAGAGTGCTTAAACATCGACGGCGGGTGCGGCTAGCCAACAGGGGATGCTTACTCCTCCCGGGCACCTGGTCCCACCTCTAGCTTGCTAGGGGTCCGTCGATGCTTAATTATGTGCTCTATTGTGAGTGCTGTTGAGATTATCGTCAGGATCTTCTTTAACTCATTAGACTTGCTGTTTTGCGGTCTTGTTTGTGTGTGGTCATCTGACAGTGAGGAGGTTGTTTTAAACCACAATTGTACGTTTTTCGAGACCTCTGGGTAATCGGAAAAGTGGGAGGGTTATGCGCACGTAATCCATGATAACCACACCGTCTGTTATTGACGTGGCAGATGGCCGTCCTAAGTCGGCACCGTTTGCCCATTTGTCTCGTTGGTTTATGTGTAGTCATTTGTATTTTATGTTTTTCTGTGATTTGACGTTCTTTGTACCACTGCGTCGCTTTCTGTGCGTGTCTTCTTTGTGTTTTACAGTGGGTGTTTTTGGGTCCTACTGTTGGTGTTGCAACTAGGTGTTGTTGGAGATCCCCTCCTTTCTTTTAGACGTAGACCCGAGATATAATTATTGTCAGTATGGGCCTGTGACATATTTATCTTTATCAAGAAATTACTTGCTAACTTTGGGTGTTCATTTAAATATAATTATTCTAAGCACTTGTAATTTGAAATACCCAGAACAATATGGTAATGTCTGAAATAGCTATTGAGGTTCAACTTGTATGATCATGCAAACGAATAAATGAATTGTTTTTCGCATTTCTTTTTATTTTCAAATTAGTTGCAATTGTAATACAACCATACATACTTGGCGTCGCTTGGGTAATAACGATGAACTTGAAGACCATGGAGTTATAACAAATGAAACACTTTTACCAATAAGACGTATCTATACGGGTGATCCTCAAGCTGAAGGAAGGTGGATGGAATTCACAGTTGGTCCTTTGGAGTGCACTGAAGGTGATTATTTTTAATTTTAAAATGAACTCATGTGAGTCCAGTCATTAATGAGTTAAAGAAGATCCTGACGATAATATCGACAGCACTTACAATAGCGCACCAAATTGAGCACCGACGGACCCCCAGCAAGCAGCTACATGTACTGTCCGCTCGGCTCACTTCGGAAACTGGATAAACGCCATTTTGATAACTTTGTCATGCAAAAAATAAGATAAAACCTATATCATTGAATAGATCTTACTTAGTCGTAAAATTAGGTATATCTTACATGGTCGAGGGTTTATGCAATCAAATTATACAGACAATATAGATTTTAGATTAATGTTAAATTTCAGCTGGACGTCGCCAAGTTTAACATTGAGCCTATGGAGAGCGTCATGACGTCACGGGAAAAAATTAGCATGGGAAACGACCCATCTAAAATTTGTTTTGTCTATAAATTTTGATTGCGTGCACTGGCTATCATATAAATTATACCAAAATTTACGACTAAGCGAGATCTACTGAATGGTATATATTTTATTCAAAGTTCTGCATGATGAAATAGCCAAAATCGCGTTTATCCAGTTTCCGAAGTGAGCCGCACGGACAGTAGAGATGGGACCAGGTGCCCGGGAGGAGCAAGCATCCCCCGCCGGCCAGCCGAACCGCCGTCGATGTCCACACACGAAAATGAAAACAATATATTAAAAACATTTACATAAACATAAGCATTTTATGAATGCAAAATTTTTAGCCTCAAAACCTCTGATTTGGTACGTATGATAAAAAAACCTTTGGACAGATAATTTATGAGCCAAATAGGTTTGTCAAGTGATAAAAGCGAGAAGCTCACCTGATCATGTATAAATCAAGTCATGAATCTCAATTTGACATGTATTATAAAGGAAACAAAAAATATTTATGTAGTTCAAATAGAATTTTTAATACATTGTTTCCTGGATTAAGACTGTAATATAAACGAAGAATATGATTTCTTGTTTTATATAATGTACAGATTTTTTTGTATTCTTCATTCCTCAGATCTCTCCTTCACATCCACGGGATTCTTATGTAGGAGTGGAGTAACTGTACCTATTGAGATGAGATGCCTTCTTGATTATGACAAATATGGAGAGGTCAAAGGTTGCCGAGATCTTTCTCACCTTGAGGAGTGTGGTATGGGATCGCCGTATATTATATATATCCCCTTCAGATTCGACACTTCAGATGAAGCGTTTTACACAATACAAAAATACAGTCAAATTATTCATTGCATAGTCTATTTATTTGATTTCCAAAGTGCTTAAGTGCATAGCTTACTTATCGGATTACCTTAGATGAAGTGGAAAGATTACGAATTTGATGCATAAAGTTTAAATGATACATGAATAAGTTTCTTTTGTATTCGAATGTTTTTGTTTTAAACCTTTACATGTATATAACGTCTCACGAACAGAATAACATCGGCTCTTTTCCAAGTATACATATGATTAGATATAAATATATCGATGTTGTTTTGATAATCCAGAAACTTTTAAGTGTCCTAGAGGTTTTGTAAAATGCAGAGACAGCTATTGTATTGGTGTCGAAATGATGTGTGATGGTACCAAAAACTGTGCAGAAGGCGGAGATGAGATTAATTGTGGTATGTATTGCATAACATAGATTTTGATTAGATTTGATTTACTATAAGTTTTACTTGTTCTCTCGTTAGTTAAAGAAGATCCTGACAATAATCTCAACAGCACTCACAATAGAGCACCAACTTGAGCATCGACGGACTCCTAGCAAGCCAGAGGTGGGATCAGGTGCCCGGGAGGAGTAAGCATCCCCTGGAAGTGTTGTTGTTTTCAACCTCATCTGTCAACTACTTGGTGGCAGCGTCATCAGTAGCAAACGTGGACACGAGGTCATGCCCTTTTTGCCTTGCCTTCTGGACTTTGAGACTGAATCACTGAAGGGTACTGAATAACTGATGGGTACTTCTTTGATGTTCATCACAACACACCAGAGCCTTCGTAATGGTAAAGAAGGATATCTTTAGAAGTGTTCCTATTTTTCATTCGAATCGGAGATAAAATCATTGTCGCATTTTTTAAATTTGACATGATATATAATACTTGGAATTACTAAGAAATTTTGGTTTTGGATTCATTTAATATGTATAATTGACAATGATGAGCAGCTTCATGATTTGTAAACTCTTTTATGAGAAATATACAATTTAATTTATATCAGTACATGTAGTTTGACATCATGGCCATCCACAGTTTATTTGTTTGACACATATTAATGCAAGGTTGAGGAAGAACTGATTCTTACACATGGACACTACGTTTTGTATATGAGCCAGTATACTGTAGATACATCACTTGACTTTCCTTTACCAAGAGTTATGTTTCAAGTGAACGATCCCTTGTGTTTTAATCGTTATCTTAAAAGTATTACTGTTGCTTATCACTGATGTATAGTTTTTGCATATAGTCGTAAGAAGGTTCTATTTTTGTCCAAAAATAAAACTTGACTTTTTTCAAAAGTTACTTCTAGTAAACCATGTAAATTGGCCCTTCAGGTTAACCTGTGCTTCGGTTTTCATGAGGATATTAGTTTTCTGAATACCCTGAAGGCGTTTTTCTTGTTAATAAAAAAAAAAATGGGGAGAGGTCGATTTTCATTGCCTTCTAAAATTTATTTTTGGATCCGTCAACAAGTTCAGCATCATAGGCAAAAGCAGGTCGAGGGGATATATATCCCTTAGACATCTTTCTTCAGCACCGAAGCATGTACAAACTAATAGAAAGCTAAATTCAAATTATCACCTTCAATTCCAGAGAATTCAACTTGTCCTGGACTATTCAAGTGTAAGGAAAGTTCGATGTGCTTGGATATATCAAAAGTATGTGATGGCATTAGAGACTGTCCAAATAACGACGACGAGTTTACCTGCTCCATGGACTGTCCCCCTAACTGTTCATGCGATGGACTAAGTCTAGACTGTCCAGCATCCTTACCCATTGATATCAGTCAAATACCAATGAGCGCAAGAAAAGTGAATTTCAGATTTTCCGACTTTGCCTCAAATCTTCCATTGCTTGACGGATTTCGAGAGCTTGCCGAGCTTAATCTGACATTTTGTGGAATCCGTTTTTTGCCGTCATATTATTTTCACAATTTGAGTAATTTATATTCATTAGATCTAAGCCACAATAATTTGACAAGTTTGTTAGCTGGAACTTTTGAAGGACTTAGAAATCTAAATACTCTCATCCTTCAGGGTAACTATGATCTTGAAAGTATTGAACCACATGCTTTTATGGGTCTGTCGAAACTCACTCATCTTATCATACAAAACACAAAGCTATCAACTCTGAAAAGAGAAACATTTGTAGGTTTGAAGAATGTCGAAAAAATAGAGTTGCGCCGAAATAAGATATATTCTATTGAAGCAGATTCATTTTCCACTTTATCAACGGTAAATAGTTTGGACATAAGAAATAACGAAATAGAAGAGTTTTCAAGCGGTATTTTCTATGGCTTATCAAAATTGGAGGCCCTTTACACAGATGCTTACGTTTTCTGTTGTCTGAAACCTGCCACTGTTTCATCTGAAAAATGTTTCCCAAAAGAAGACGAATTTTCCTCATGCACTGATCTAATGCGCAATGATGTACTACGGTGGTTTTTATGGTTAATTGGGATCTCTGCACTACTTGGAAACTTCGGAGTTATTTTATACAGATTTATATTTGACAGGCCTACCCTCAAGAAAGGACATGGTGTACTAATAGCAAATCTTGGCGTGTCAGATTTCTTCATGGGAGTATATCTTATAATTATTGCATCCGCCGATATTCACTTTAGAGGTCGATATATTTGGAATGATTTAAGTTGGCGACGAGGGGACATGTGCAAGTTTGCTGGCATGATGTCCACAATTGCAAGTGAATGCTCGGTCATCTTCCTCTGCTTAATTACGATTGACAGAATTATAGCTGTTCGATTTCCCTTTGGTCAATACCGCATAACGCAGAAAAGAGCACTCGTAGCATGTGGAATCGCTTGGGCTATAATATTCCTTCTCGCAGTGGTTCCTTTACTGCCAAGTTCCTATTTCATTGGTGAGTTTTATTCAAGATCCGCAGTGTGTCTAGCTCTTCCGTTAACCCGGGACAAACCTGCAGGATGGGAATATGGAACAGCGATATTCATCATATTCAATTTCCTTATTTTCCTCATAATTGCATTCGGACAGATGGTCATTTACAAAGAAATATCTATTGCAATTGATGCTAAAATACGAACACAACGAAAAAACCAAGACGTTGCCATAGCTAGAGGACTGTTTCTGGTAGTTCTTACTGACTTTGTATGCTGGTTTCCTATAGGAGTTATGGGTGAGACTCTTTCTCTTAATCCCTTATTTTTTTCATATCAAATAGCCATGACAAAGAGATAATTTTTTTTAATCTTCGTGTCAATTTCCTTAATTCCAAAGTTCTTTAAGAATCCTTATATAATTCATTTATTATTGCTTGGTTCTCAAAACTTGCCTTATCATGTTTCCCCTTAACGACAGGAGGTGTTTCGGATTTCGCCATCGTCATATGCAAGTTCATCTATGTATGACAAATGATGTCAAGAATGTATCTTTAAACAGTAAATCACCATTGAATTTAGTATAGTGTTGACCACAATACAACTGTTTAACTAAATGTTGAATTAAGAACATCTGACGTATGTCAAGGTCTACTTATATGGTGATTAAAAGCTGCAGGTTTTGCTTGCTGTATATTTCACACAAATAAACAGAAAATCATTATCTTTTCGTATGGCGCTCATGGTTTTAGTTTATTTCTCGATGAAGCACTTTATGTTCACAAAAGGTTTGTGCAACTAGGCACATGAGACTATTTTCACTCTATTTCACTTCATGATAGAAATCATCATACTGTCTGACAATGTATATACTCTGCAGGTCTAATGGCACTATCTGGATGGGCGATCCCTGGTGAAGTTTACGCATGGACAGCAGTTTTCATTTTGCCTATAAACTCAGCATTGAATCCATTTCTGTATACATTCTCCACAATCATCAAACAAAGAGTAAATTTATCTATCTTCATACTCTGGTTACTCATCGCTTATAATGAAATTAAAGATAATCAGAAATGCTTGTCAATGGCAAACAACCTTGTATAAACTATAGGTGGATAACATTTTTTAACCAATTCTTTCTTGTGGTGTTCAAATGAAGTTTTTTAAACTCCATTAATTATATCAAAGATCATGTTGAAATTATGGTTTCATTAAAATTGTCCAAAACTTTAGGCTATTCATTTCATTATATTTATTGCATGCGAGGAGACACATCGCATTGAGATGCATCTATAAAAAAGGAATGTTTTGATTGTGAAAATCTGATTTCCAGGAAATAAATTGAACCAGTTCAATTTTCATTACAGGGAATCGGAGGAAGTATGCGTTTTTCGATGAAAAGAGTAAAATCAGTTTCAAGCAGTAAGTTTTAAGTACTTTTATCAAAATTGTAATGGATGAAATTGAAATCAACCAGTTACTTATACTAAGACAATACTTGTCTCACTTTCAATAAGCCAGTTTTGAATAAATTAAACATTCCTTGCAGTTTTCATGGAATTGATAGATTTTCTCCAGTTGATATAAGAACGTTCATACTATAATAGTTATGTTAGACAATAAATATTCACAGTTAACATCACAGTTCATATCTCTTCACTGATCTTTCAAAATGTTTTACATAAATATATATATAGTCTAAAGATATACAAATATTATAGAGGGAGATAAACTGTAAGCGCAACTTCATTCACACTTTTGATAATCTTTTATATGTTATATTTTACAGCAAATGTATCAACAATAGATACTGCATGGACTGATGTCTTGGGAAATGAGATGTTTATTTTTGGAGGTAGAAAAGATGGGCTTTATTCCCTCTCAGAACATATGACTGATAATTTGCTGTCCATAACGGAAATGACATCTTTGGTAAAACAATTGACATGCGCAATTGCATTTTTGCATGATCGCGGGATGGTACATGGAAAATTGAACGAAGAGAACATTATTTTGACTTTAAAAGGAAAGGTGAGAAAATGCATTTTGTTATACCTATATAAAATCACCGTACGGAAAAGAACTATGAATTCGAACATTTGACAAAACATTCAGTAGTTACATCAATAGTTCAAAAAGTATAGACCTATAAACGTCATATCGTTTGAAACGTAACGTCATTGATCAAGTCATAAACTCTACCTATTTTTCCGCCCACTTACTCTTATTGACGAAAACGAATGTAAACATGCTGGGCCAATCGGTTTGTTGCTGCAGTATTGAAGTAGGGTTTAACAAAACAATTATTGACTGGGAATGAGGCAACATTTGTTAGACCTTCAGACAAAATGTAGCCTTCGGCCACGGTCAATATTTGGTTTCAGGTCCAACAAATCATATTGTGTCCTCATTCCAAGTCAATAATTGTATAGTATTATTAAAAATTAACCAAACATAGCTAAAAATGACGTTAAAATGTTTTAGGGAGAATATCTCTAAGATGACCACCTTGAATTGTCTGTAGTGGAAAACACACGCAAAAAAAACCCCGAAATATAATAACGTCATCAATTAGGCCACTAGGGTCATGAACAAGACTGAAAAACAACCACATCATCAATTTAATGCCACTAGGGTCACGAACAAAATTAAAAAAAAAAAACCCAACCACATCATCAATTAAATGCCACTAGGGTCACGAACAAGACTGAAAAACAACCACATTATCAATTAAATGCCACTAGGGTCACGAACAAGACTGAAAAACAACCTCATCATCAATTTAAGGCCACTAGGGTCACGAACAAAATTTAAAAAAAAAAACAACCACATCATCAATTAAATGCCACTAGGGTCACCTTTAAATTTGAATAGTTCATTTCATAGAAAACCTGTAGAAGGTATACACGAAACATGAGTGTAAAGAGTTTGTAAAACTTTCTGTTTAAATTTGGATTTGATAGTGTATGCTCTTTGTATCACTTATTTTTGAATGACAATCGTGTTTTCATTTTGATGAATCGTATGTAGTTCATTCCTTTGGTATTTATAGGAGAATATTTGAAATCCTTTGATATAGACGTATTCTATCTGTTATGCAGGAAATATCAACGATATCAGTAAAAGCAACACCAAAACTAGCTGAGGAGGAAAACGACGTTAAAGAGGATATATTTCATATTGGACAGTTAATAAGAAGGTTGCTGCGACAGCATCAACAGAAACTTGTGTTAAGCAAGAGTATTTCTTGAATTTAATCTGAAAACTTGTAGACATGAATATGGTCTTTTTTTTGTTAGATGTTGTGAATGTTATCTAAGGAGATGATACAATTATGACCAAACAAGATACCTTACCTACAACCAACAATAATATATCTCAGCATTTCTCTCTGCATGAGGGTGCAATTTATATATTTGACGTAACATAACTGGTATGAAAAGATTTTGTGCAATGAATTAACAAATAAAGCAGTGCGCGAATGAGAATAATTTTTACAATTGTTCATCAGGGACGAGCTGAACAACATAATGCAAATAATATCTAAAAAGTTTCGTTATGATTAACCCCGTATATATTATTACACTTTCCATCACAAATAAATAAAGAAGAAGCACTAAGCAATTCAATTCTACATACAGACGCAAAGAAAAGGGTAGGATCTCCAACATGACCACCCTGCAATCACCAAGCGAAACAAACCCAAAAGAAATCGACACACAAATGACATCAACGAATCGCAAAAAAAAAGACGGACAATATACACCATCATACATCATACAACACACAATATACACCATCATACATCATACAGACGCACAGAAAAATCACGCGGCGCCGACTTTGGATGGTTTTCATGGAAATAGTTCAATATATGACAAACGTTACTTCCACCACAATTGTACGTTCTTCGAGACCTCTGGGTAATCGGAAAAATGGGAGGGTTGTGCGCACGTAATCCAGGATAACCATACCTTCTGCTATTTCCGTGGCAGATGACCGTCCTAAGTCGGCACCGGTTGCCCATTGGTCTCGTTGGTTTATGTGTAGTCTGTGTTGTGCGTTGACGTTCCTTGTCCCTTGTGCGTCTCTTTTTGTGCTTGTCTGCTTTGTGTTTTTGCTTTGGGTGTTTTGGGGTTTTGCTGTGGGTGCTACAACTTGGTGTTGTTGGAGATCCCCTCCTTTGTTCTATGACGGGTCATGTCCAAACCTCTCTAGAGAAGACATGGTCCCGACCATCTGTCCTCTCTGAATGTCAGTCGGACTCCTCGGGAGATACATGTATCATGCATGAGTTCGCTACAGCCTGCAGAGCACGGACTGTATTTCGTAGGCCTTCTGTTTTAATATCCATTCTAATACAATGTCGCTATAACGTCGAATTTCATTGGTTATTTGTTCCTAAGTTACGGCTGTAAAACGAGAAAATACTAGGCTTTGGAGTTGCTAACGTCACATTTCGCCTAATATTAACAAAAATATAGTTTGCATTAGAATGGGAATAACTAGATATTGACGTTATGGTTGCGGACGGTAAATGCTGATTTTACGGTGCAAACATCCGCTAACGCGTTGCCAGAAAAACTCTGTTTGCGACAGTAAAATCAGCATTTACCGTCCCCAAACATAACGTCAGAAGCTAGTTATTCCCCAATCAACATATATACATAAAATTATTTGTGTTTCTTGGGCCCCTGCGTCATGCTGTCTGTTTGTATGGTCATCTTACAGAGAGGAGGCTATTTTGTTATCTATCCACAAGAATGGACTCTAAACAAGGCAAACGTAACAAACACAGAAACACCATTTTTGGACATAATATCAAAATGTTTTATGGAGAGATTCATACAAGTGTTAATGACAAGAGATGACTTTGGATTTAATATAGTAAATTTTCCCTGGCTTGACGGTGATGTTCCTAGCGGTTTGCCGTCCTAAGTCGGCACCGATTGCCCATTGGTCTCGTTATTAACACCGGGCACGAGCCCGGCGTTTTTAGCTCACCTGAGCGCAGCTCAAGTGAGCTATTGTCATAGCGCGGCGTCCGTCGTCTGTCGTTAACTTTTTAACATTTTCGACTTCTTCTCTGAAACCGCTGCACAGAATTTCACAAAACTTAAGAGGAAGCAAGTACTCAATGCCATCTACCAAGTTTGTGTTTTTCGAGCCGATCGGAAATCAAAGATGGCCGCCACAGGCTCTGGTTGGCTGACACATTTTCGACTTCTCCTCTGAAACCGCTGCACAGAATTTCACGAACCTTCACAGGAAGCAAGTACTCATTGCCCTCTACCACTTTTGTGTTTTTCAAGCTGATCGGAAATCCAAGATGGCCACCACAGGCTCTGATTGACTGACACATTTTCGTCTTCTCCTCTGAAACCGCTGCACATAATTTCATAAATCTTCAAAGGAAGCAAGTACTCATGCCCTCTAATACGTTTGTGTTTTTCGAGCCGATCGGAAATCAAAGATGGCCGCCACAGGCTCTGGTTGGCTGACACATTTTCGACTTTTCCTTTGAAACTGCTGCACAGAATTTCACGAACCTTCACAGGAAGCAAGTAACCATTGCCCTCTACCACTTTTGTGTTTTTCAAGCCGATCGGAAATCAAAGATGGCCGCCAAAGGTTCTGATTGGATGATACATTTTCGACTTCTCCTCTGAAACCGCTGCACATAATTTCATGAAACTTCACAGGAAGCAAGTACTCAATGCCCTCTACCAAATTGTGTCTTTTGAGCCGATCGGAAATCCAAGATGGCTGCCACAAGCTCTGATCGGCTGACGCCTTTTCGACTTTTCCTTTGAAACCGCTGCACAGAATTTCATGAAATTTCACATGAAGCAAGTACTCAATGCCCTCTACCAAGTTTGTGTTTTTCGAGCCGATGAGAAATCAAAGATGGCTGCCTCAGTCTCTGATTGGATGACACATTTTCGATTACTCCTCTGAATCCGCTGCACAGAATTTCATGAAACTTCACAGAAAGCAAGTACTCAATGTCCTCTAACAAGTTTGTGTTTTTAGAGCCGATCGGAAATCCAAGATGGCCGCCACAGTCTCTGATTCAATTTGCACTCAAGGATATAGGCCATATCAATATATCCTTGCATTCAGCGGTCATTTTTTCCTACGCAGAATTTTAGAGGAAAATTTCATTGTGTTTAATTTTACGTCAAGACCATGGAAACATTCCGACGTCATAATGATGCTGTTTACGTTTCGAAACATTGAACAATTTTCCCCGCAAAAACAACGTCTTCCTTGGTAACAAGATTTTAACAGCAATGCCTGAACATTATTCTAAACGCAAAATTGAAGCTCATATTGAGTTCAGATTTTAAGTTAATTCACTAAAATAACAGTTGTGATGTACAAAGAAAGAAATAGCCTGCAAATAACGAAGTTAGACTCGAAACTTGCATAGCAACCAGGCAAGCCGAATAACAAAGACCATGAGCTCACGATCAATTTCGGTTGATCGTTTCTAGCTTCACCGCATTCTAAAATTTCTGTTATCAAAATTTCTTGAAATTTCTAAAACATGGGTCCTGTAGCATCATATCCCACCCATACTGCTACGTCTTTCGGTACGCTTTTTCGACATAGTAACTTTCATACTTTTTAGCTCACCTGAGCGAAGCTCAAGTGAGCTATTTTCATAGCGCGCCGTCCGTCGTCCGTCCGTCCGTCGTCGTCCGTCCGTCCGGCGTAAACTTTCAACATTTTCAACATCTCTGCAACCGCTGCACAGAATTTCTCGAAACTTCACAGGAAGCAAGTACTCAATGCCCTCTACCAAGTTTGTGTTTTTTGTGCCGATTGGTCAACAAATATTGCCGCCGAGGGCTCTGATTGGCTAACACATTTTTGACATCTCCTCTACAACCGCTGCACAGAATTTCACAAAATTTTACAGGAAGGAAGTACTCAAGGTCCTCTACCAAGTTTGTGTTTTTCGTGCTGATCGGTCAACAAATATGGCCGCCGAGGGCTCTGATTGGCTGACACATTTTCGACATCTCCTCTGCAACCGCTGCACAGAATTTCATGAAACTTTACAGGAAGGAAGTACTCAAGGTCCTCTACCAAGTTTGTGTTTTTTGTGCCGATCAGTCAACAAATGTGGCCGCCGAAGGCTCTGATTGGCTGACACATTTTCGACATCTCCTCTGCGACCGCTGATCAGAATTTCATGAAACTTTACAGGAAGGAAGTACTCAAGGTCCTCTACCAAGTTTGTGTTTTTCGTGCTGATCGGTCAACAAATATGGCCGCCGAGGGCTCTGATTGGCTAACACATTTACGACATCTCCTCTGCAACCGCTGCACAAAATTTCATGAAACTTTACAGGAAGGAAGTACTCAAGGTCCTCTACCAAGTTTGTGTTTTTCGTGCCGATCATTCAACAAATATGGCCGCCGAAGGCTCTGATTGGCTGACACATTTTCGACATCTCATCTGCAACCGCTGCACAGAATTTCATGGAACTTTACAGGAAGGAAGTACTCAAGGTCCTCTACCAAGTTTGTGTTTTTCGTGCCGATCATTCAACAAATATGGCCGCCGAGGGCTCTGATTGGCCGACACATTTTCGACATCTCCTCTTTAGCCACTGCACAGAATTCCATGAAACTTTACAGGAAGGAAGTACTCAAGGTCCTCTACCAAGTTTGTATTTTTCGTGCCGATCGGTCGACAAATATGGCTGCTGAGGGCTCTTATTGGCTGACTCATTTTCGACATCTCCTCTGCATCCCGCTGCACAGAATTTCATGAAACTTTACAGGAAGGAAGTATTCAAGGTCCTCTGCCAGGTTTGTGT